>VXBJ01000233.1:1362226-1561741 GCA_013400055.1 Nycticryphes semicollaris | reverse complement strand
ACAAAATTCCTACAACATCTGATCTGAATATATAGCTATTGGCAGCTTTTGGTTTTGTGTTTCACCCTGAGCTTTCACTGGCGGGAGACTGCAAATTCACGAGCTTTTTCCAAGGAACCCAAGAGAGGAGGGAGCCTGCTTGACAGAGTTATATCTCTGGCGAGGAGCAGTGATGATAATCACTTTCACTGGAGATGCTGTAAAGTGGCTCATAATTCATTCCTTTTGTACAATAAATGCAGGACAATTAAATCCAGCTCTCTTCGATACTATGCACAGAACTCCAGGACAATCCATCATTGCCTGCTTATGCACAACAGTGCAGAATTAACCAAAAAAGAAAAAAAAGAGGCAAATGTGCTTGGGTACACTGTCTCATCACATTTTCCCACAGTTACAGCGATCCAGGGCTGTAACTAGATGGCTATTAACAAAGCCCCTTCCCTTTTAAGTCTCAAGTTTTATTTTCCTGTATTCATTCCCCTTTCTCACCCAGCAGGAGGAGATTTTCAACACAATTGTGTTTGCAGTTTGTTAATACTAGACTGGTGCCCATGCCATACTGGACTGGTACCCAGCCTCCTCTCTGATGGCCCCTTGGTGAGTTTCAATCAAGTATCCCCTCCATCTCAGCCAAATTTTGGCAAACCTTCTTATTTCATTCTCTGGATTCAATGAAAGCAGACAGCATGCAGAATCCTGAACACTTAAGTTTTATTAGAAAATAGCATTAAAATACAAGCTTTTCCTGGTCAGTGGAATCAGCAACATGTGTTTTCCTATGGATCTGAGTTTGGAGTATGAACTTGTTTTCTGATACATAGTAAGGAGTGAGTTTGAGTTTACATCCCAGCCTTTCCCTGAATAACAACATTAGCAAAAACTTCCTCCTCTTGCCAAAGCCACCTCTTTCCAAATAGGAACATAACCATATGACCTCCACCTTCCATCAGATTCAAGGGAAATTAGCCTATAGGTTCAAGTGTTCCTAGAAGAGATGTGTAGAGCAAGTTTAGTCCATCTAATGGGAAATTGCAACTAGTTTCCTCCCTTCCTGTACAATGCCACAAAATTTCAGAGTTTTCACCCCCCTGTTGTTACACTTCTCAGCTTGTCATCACTGGCCTCCTGTGAAGCTGCCCGGAACACTTTGGTATCTCCATGCAAGAAAGCTCTGAATATTAACACGCTCTTTGAGGAATGGAAAGATTTTAACAAAGTCAGTGTAAAGCATGTAAGTATCCATGTCCAGGATAAGAGCCAAGTTAACATGGCAGAGGTCTTGAAGAAGTCTCAATCCTGACCTTTTCAAGAGATGTATTTTTGTTAGATACAAAGAGGAGAATAGAAATGAATCAGGGCCCCATAAGGCTCTGGTGCCACATATCTGAAATCAGGCTGACAAGGGCTCCATAATCTGAGGATGAAAAGCAGTAATGGGAAACTTGCAGTATTCCTGCTCACAAGCATTAAAAAAAAAAAAGTAGTTTATATGAACATATTTCAATCTATGACTTGTTTGCAAGCTGTCACCTTTGTGCTATTTGCTATTCTTGAGATGCAATTAGTCAGTCATCGCCATCACTTGGCTTCTTGATACAGTGACTAAGATTAAAACCAAAACCAAACAGAGTAACAAACAGGATAGCAACTAATAAGCAATAAAAGTACATTCCACAAGCCAATATCTTTGCAGTCATTAAAACACTGATACCAAAGAACAATAGTTTTCCTCCAAATTGACAAAAATCACACTCTTTTTATGGATGGCAAGCAGCAAAAAATTCTTTTCACCTTATTTCTTACACAAAAGCAATTCTTCAAGATGTGTTTCCATCCCTAACCTATAAAAATGGACTTACAGATCATTTGAGAAAGGCAGATGTGTTTAATTAAATATTCTACAAGAAGAAATGACTGAAGCAATGATCAAAACCATTTGGTGTCCTCAAGTTGTGCAATATTTACACTGCCTAAATACGACAACTTCATTTTAACCTTATTTCCAAAGAACACGAGGCTTACAGGATCCTGCTGTCCCTTTGTGCATATGCTTTTGTTTTTATGACCTCCCCTGAAATATTCTGAACCCATGGGCAAATTTCAAATCTATTAGACAGAAGAGTCTCTGTCTGCAAGACAGTCCTTTCTTACGTACTTTATGAAAACAGATGGTTGGATAGAGACTCACTGATTTTCTCTGCAGAAAGAAAGTTGCAGGGTGAGCCTTATTAGGGACATCAGAGACCCATAAAGATAATATGAATACCCTAATTAACAGAAATGCCTCAGCTATAGTTCAAACCTTATTGGACTGCTGGGAATCCAAGCAAATGACCTAAAACCATAGGAAACCAAGCTTCATTAATGTCACTGCTCATGGAAAGTGTAAGTGCTTGAGGATCAGAGCTTAAACTCCAAGTAGTTCCATGTGGACAGACTTTTAGTTTAGGTAGTTAATTCCCCCAGCCTGGGATCTCACTTACGCTACGCATCTACTGCATCCAAGACAAGTAACCCCTACCTGGGGGCCTCTCTTGGGACTTCTCCATGTCATATATGTCACCATCCTAACACGGTGCAGCCTTAGTTGAACAACCTAAGAGTTTAGCAGTCGCATGGGCAGTACACCCACACTTATTTCATGTAATTTATTAAGTCCATCCTGCAAAAGGAGCTTTAAAAAAAAAAAAAAAATTCGAGAAGTTCAAGGCTTTTCTGGAAGGGGAAAAAGTGGATTCCTCCAGCCATATTCAACCTCCAGCTAAACCCAACATACATGAGTAAATGCTGTTCTTCCATTATTTAACTTTTTAAGATCTTACGTTCTAGTATTTTACCTCCTGTGCCCATACACAATAGTAAGAGTTTAAAAGAAATACAGTTGTTACTTGGGGCCTGTGGTTTGAGGCTCAGAGTTAAACGCACTACTAAGGTCCACGGAAGACAGGATGAAATTCCAGGACATCAGATTGATCAATCTAATGGTCTCTTCTGGCCTTAAAATTTTTGGGGCTATCTCCCAAGATCTTTTTAATTGACTGAAACAAGATTTCAAATATTTACAGCCATCTAAAATATTCATTTTCCTCTTTTTATAAAAAAAGCAAGTCAATGTAGGCGTAAGGAAATTAATCCTGGATTGTAGTAAAATATCAAGGGGGATTTTAGCAAATGTCAGTCTCCTCAAGTTGCGTGTATTTATTTAAAACATTTTGGTTAACAGCAGACTGAGGGGGCAACTTTCAGGCAGAAGTTTTGCAAATATTTTAAGTAGAGTTTTAATTGACCCAGTTTGACATTAAAAGCACTTCTTAAACTCTTGATATTGTTAGCCATTTAAGATAAGTGGCAATAAATACAGATTAATTGTAACACATGAAATGAAATCTTCGAGCTGTGGTGGGCCAGTGAAAAGGCCTTTTGTGTGCTGAGGAGGTGGAAGATCGTGTGTTAGGGTTAGGCTAACAGAATACCCCGTCAAGCTCAACGAGGTTTTTGGTAGCTCACGCTGTGACCAACTGCAAAGACAACAAACTTTGGGCAAAGGCAAGCAGGGTGATTGGCAGGTATTAAGAAAAACAAAAACGCTAGGAGGAAGGGCTCCCTTTTGATGGGAGCGCTGCGCAGCGCAGAAGTTAAAGGCAAGCCAACACTGGAGCTTTTATTGTTTGGGAGATGATTGAACCAGGAATATAAATTCAGGAAGACAACTTCCAAGATGCTGGTGTTTCAGGGAGATGCTGAATAAATACTATAGACTCTGTGAGTGACCCCACAGGGGAGACCATCTGGCAAGTCTCTTCATAATACTAAAAAAACCAAACCAAAACAAAAAACCCACCCACCCACTTTCCTATCCCCTCCCCCCCGCCATCTTGCATGCAAGAAAGACAAGTTCTACCAGAAAGCTGCTTCGACAGGTCTCCCGGTATGCCCCATTCCTCATTGACAGCACTTAAGCATTTAGCCTGGTTGCTGCTTTAAGAGATCAGTGAAAAAATCAGACACATAGTACATCAAAATATTCTTTTGGGTTTGACTGCTCACTTCTTCCCTTGCAAAAGGGATAACCATCTTTGATTAACAGAAACAAGAGCTTGCTCTCTTGTCAGCAATTCTGTTTCCTTTGCATGGCTCCAGGCAGACCAGGTTGATAAATGATTGTGCTTGCACCCAAGTGGCTTTCTCTCCCTACAGCCAAGACATAAGGAAAGATGGAAATGCTCTACACTTCTGCATGTCTGAATCCATCTCTTCTGTGCAACCACAGAGATAAAGATTTTTCTGTGAGCGCTAGGGCTCGCAGAGGGATCTGAACGGTGAAGAAAATGGCTGGCTAACCTTGGGCTTCAACCATATCATGGAATCTCAGAATTTGTCAGAGTTGGAGGGGACCTCTAGAGATCACCCAGTCCAACTCCCCTGCTAAAGCAGGATTGCCTAGAGCACATTACTCAGGACGGCATCCAGTTGGGTCTGGAAAATCTCCAGAGAAGGGGACTCTAACAGTCTTCCTGGGTAGACTGTTCCAGGGCTCTAGCACCCTCACCGTAAAGGTTTTCCTCATATTTGAATAAAACTTCCTGTGTTCCAACTTGTGCTGCTTGTCCCTTGTCCTGTCACTGGGAACCACTGTAAAAAGTCTAGCTCCATCCTCCTTCAACCCATCTATCAGATACTTGTCAGCATTTTAATAAGGTCTCCCCTCAGCCTTCTCTTCTCCAGGCTAAAGAGCCCCAGCCCTTCCAGCCTTTCCTCATAAAGGAGATGCTCCAATCCCTCCATCATCTCTGTTGCCCTACGCTGGACAATCTCCAGTAGTTCCCTGTCTCTCTTGAACTGGGAAGTCGAGAACTGGGTGCAGTATTCCAGTTGTGGCTTCAACAGTGCAGAGTAGAAGGGGAGAATGACCTCCCTTGATTTACTGGCTACACTCTTTCCTGTGCAGCCCAGGATTCCATCGGCCTTCTTGGCAACAAGGCCATATTGCTGGCTCATGGGTAATTTACAATCTACCAGGACTCCAAGATCCTACTCCTCAGAACAGCTTTCCAGCAGGTCCACCCCAACCTCTATCAGTGCCCGGAATTCTTCCTCCCCAGGTGCAGGACCCTACACTTGCCCTTATGAACCTCATTAGATTCTTCTCTGCCCAGCTCTTCAGCCTGTCCAGGTCATCATCCAACAGAATGCAAAAGTTGTACACTGCTATGGGGGGTTACAAGTCTCCATCTCCCGCACAGTGGTGGTGGCAGAGGGCTTTCTTTTACCTTAGAATCTATGAGAAGACGCTCTTCAAGGCAAGATGGAAAGCACCCCTGTGCCAGTCTTCTGCTTGCAGTTTTTCTTCAGGACTATAAGGCTCCACGCTGGCAACAATGCAAAACATTGCTCAGCTCTTGGTACATTGAGCAGCTTGTTCAAGGTCAGGTAGAGGTAAGGACAAAACACCCTGAATTCTTGACTTCTGATCTCAGGGTTAAATTAATCCCACTCATCTGAAAATCAGGCATCTGTTGGGGCCAGTTTACTATGCTTCTTCTGTAGTCAGTAGGAAGATGTCTCCAGAGGGCAATCGCTTCCATCTTAAAATATGCATCTGAGATAAGTGGGAGAATTTGTTCTCTGGAAGTTTGAAAGGAACCTGATGATCTTACACTGAAGATGCACTGAACTTTCAGACATCTATAGTTCAAGAGGGAGAATCCCACCCCAACAGTTATCACTGTTACCAAAACACTAGCCACATAATTTTCAATCTCACAGAAAAAAAAAAAATAATTAAGAACTAACTCTGTCTTGGCTTTTCTGACCCCCATCTGTATTTTGCTCTGGAAAGGTTTCAAGTACTGTCCTCATGAAAATGTTTTTTGAGCATCTTCTCCAAATACTAAGTGACAACCATCCCCTTTTTTGATAAGCTGATGTTGCAAAACTAAGTTTCCTCCACGTCGTGCTTTACTCTTTCTTTTGTTTCTTAATTTTGTTCCCCATTGTGAGTGAGCAGTTTAATTTCTCAAGGGAATGACCTTCAGTCTGGGGAAAGCATTCATGAACTCTGCACACAGGAATGCTCCCCCAGGCTGCCTCCCAGACTCATAAGAGGTTCTGATGCTCTTTTCGCCCCTTGGCTACTTAAGAACATTTTTGGCCATGGTTGATGGCACACTTGGCCAATTAGCAGTAGTGAGGCTGCACAGTTTGAGTGCCCACGACTCATTAGGTTTATAGGAAGTCCTGGAGCCATGAATCAAACACATTTACAAACCTGCTCCCTGGTATTGCTCTGGCCTTGAGAATGAACACCTCATTAGAGGGCAGCCCAGAGGTAATACATGGCTCCTGAGGTACTCTAGATAATTACTGTTTACCCCAAACATCATTGTTCTGTTCAAACCATGCCATGACTGATACATGGACTACACACCACATCATCCTGCATGCATAGGAACCAACAATGGGCAGTTGCCTGCAGAGATGTGTCTCACCCCCCTCTCCCATAGGGACTTCCTGAGATCTCATAAAAGCTGTGCTCATGCTGTGTTCTTTCAATGGATGAGCACTATGAATTTCTCTTCCGTCTAGGCAATCACTTATTTTCATGGAACATGCAAGAACTTTTTATCTTGGAGACTCTAGCCACCTGTCAAGTTTGGTTATAATCAGTCAACAGATGAAATATTTATGAGGGGGAAAGACATTCACACACACCTATATACACACACACACATACTTACAAACACCATGATTGCTTAAGCCTCATTTCCTTAGGAAACCAGATTAAAAATAGCACTGATGTCAATAATGAAGTCTTTATTTCTTTGGCAGATCTCTGTTCCTTTTAAACCAATCCTCCCAGTGAGAGGTACTGCAAAATTTTCAACTGGAACCAGACCAGATCGCTAAGTGATAAGAACCTCACAGCAGTTTTGCTGTACCTCAAACACCTCAAGGAAAAACACAAAGTGAATGTGAATTCTATATAAAAACTGAAAACTGGTGCTGAATTTCATGCAGAGTTAACCCAGTGGTGGCATTTGATTTTTCTCTCCAATTACCTTCAGGGTATAAATACAATTTTTAAAAGTTTGCAAACCTCAGTATTTAAGGTATTTCCCATAATAAAGTACAGAAAAAAAGACTAAAAATACTCGTTATTTATTTTAGATACAAGACACATAGGTTTCCGTCCTGCAACATTATGCCAGGAAAATGATGGAGATTTCACTTTTCCACCAGCAATAGGTCCAAGGCTGAACTCCACCAAAATATTCTGTCTAGATTAAAAAAGGTGTTTGGAAGTTCTCTGGTAGAATAATTTTCAGTTGAGGAATAACAGCCTAATCAGAATCAAAGCATTCGATTGAATATCTCTTGAAATTAAGAAGTTCCAAGGTGGATTCATCTTGCTTTTTGCTTATTCACCTGTCTCCTCTTTCCCACTGCCTGCCTGGCAGCCAACAGAAGTCTGGCAATTCTGAAACATGGCAAAATTTCAGTTCAGAACTCTTTAGCGAACTGGTCTACAGAGAGCTAGAACCCTGGGACTACCTCCAAGCCAGTCACTTGTGGGCTTCCAGAAGTATCAGCTCTGTAGCTCCTGCCAAAAGCAGCACCCCAGTACCAGTGCACCAGCGTTCTCCATTTTTGCTAATAATTCCAATTTTGAAATTTCATGACTAATCTTTTTCAAAAAACCCATTTGAAACAGCAACATTTCCCACACATTGCAGTTGCTTCTCACTCCCCATCAGTCAAGTCCAGACTTAGGGTTCCATTAGGCCTATTGCACAGAGCAAAAAGGGAGCCGAGACTCAGGCATGAACCTGAACTCTTTCCGATTTTGGGTGGCAGCTTCACTATTGGACTTGGGTTTGAGCCCAGTTTCAGTTGCCACCGAAGCAATTTTGTCCAACAGACCTTTGTTGCTTTCTGCAGGCCTCCATAAAATGGCTAAACAGTGGCAGAGTTTGTGTTTTGAATGTCTGCGAGAGGTGAATAGCTGAAGTTTATGACATCTTTTTGCTGGCTGGAGCTCTAATTATTTCCCTTCTGCCTCTCTAAGTAATTCTACCTTCACTTTACATTTCTGATACTTAAATATTTTTTTGGGCAGAGGTATATTGAGCACACGTTTTCTTTTCCTTGACACTTCTCTTCTGATCTACCAGAGAAAATAACAATGGAACTGAGATTTAATAGGTTTATAAAGAAGGTATTGAAGTTTTCCAGTAACACCAAAAGTAGCAGCCTAGATTAAACAACTGGAATGACACATAAATGTTGTCCCATCCAGGTGCACATGCCAGTCACCTTGATGTCAGTTGCAGAACTACCATTAATTCAGTGAGAATCGGATCTGATCCCAAATCCATAAATCCTTTCTCAGCAAGTTTGCTCTGATGGTATTCCTGGCATAACCATGACCAAGAAAACCTGGAACTCTCACAAGAACGCCCAATTTAATGAGATTTCCAGTCCCAGTTTCCATACCAGAAAAATCCTCAAGAAATCCACATAATTTACAGCCAGGCTTTTTAAGGCTTTCAGTTTCACATCTACCTTTGCAAAACAGCTAACTCCAGCCAGCAGTCATGCCCTGTCTTTTCCAATCCACCAAGATCACTGGTGCTTCTCTTTACACTGTCCTCCTGCAACTTGGCTCTAATACTGGTCAGAAATGGATTGAACCTGGAGGAAACCAACACTAGTAGTTCAAACTGGTTCTTTGTTCTACTAAATTCCCTTTCCAGCTCCTGCTCTGTGGCCTGAGGCTCTGACAGGGAAGCTGCAGGGGATACAGCTATGGTGGTCTAGGATGACTCGGGACATTCCTGCTCCTCCACTGGCAGTAAGAAGTGGCAGAAGAAACATGCACCCACGTCAACCCCATCAACTGGCATTAATGTGAGGCACTAATGAAGCATTTGTGCTATCACAGTGAGCTCAGGGTATAAGCAAATGGAATAGATTACTTTCCTTTTCCTCTGGGACAATGACACACAGCAGGGTGATTGGAAGTACACTTGGGTGTAGAGACCTCTTAATCGCTGCAGGTAGCACACAAAGGTATCCCAGCTGAGAGAAGTTCCCTGGATCCTTTGCAATTTGTACCCTGTTTGCCTTCTGCACACAAACATCCCCCAGAAACCTCAGCATTAGAGGAACGTTGCCAGTCTTGGAGTTCTCCATATCACCCTTTTAAAGTCTTCCCAATAACACTGTTAAATCTGGTTGGGAATTTTCTGATGAGACAGTTTTGGGATAGAAATTGATGAATTGTCTGGCATCCATATATTGATTTCAACACCATAGTTATGAAATCTAGAGTTATATGGGACCTCTGCCTGGCCTCCTGAGAGCTTGCAGGGTGGCCTGTGGATCCACAGCACGCTCTTGTGTGCATGTGGGAGTGAAAGACTATTTCATCCCATGTTTAAACCCATTCCTGTTCAGCAGAGTTCTTAAGCCTGGGTGTAAATCTCTCATGATTCTTTGCAGTTCTGAAAAGAGAAAGTTTCCTGAATTATGTCTACATTTTTACATCTCAAATGTTGAAGAGAAATACAGCAAGGGCATAGCCAAAATCTCTATATTATAGGACAGGAGGGGCTAATATAGTTTTCTTTTCTTTAAGAACAGGCAGGCAGAATTAGACTTATACAGTAGAACTTGGCACAGGCATAATAATAAATACGATATGAAAATGTCAGGGACCCAGAGGAGCTGACATTAATGTATGCATTTCTTTAAACCAAAATCCTACTGCGTACAGGCAACTTTCCCCATTCATCATGGGAAGAATTACACCAGAGATGGTAAACCTATATACCACGGTTTTGCAAGGACCATTTTATTTGCTTTTAACATTTACTTGAATACCTGCAGCTAGAAAAGATAAAGGCTTGGAGATTTGGGGCTGTACCCTATGTAAGAGGAGCAAGGATGAAAGCAACAGTGAGATGGGGCCAGGCAGGACTCCCCACTGAGCATGATGAATTCTGGACCAGAGGTAGTCAGGGTTTGTCCAGTTTCCCTCAACAGCTTAGGTGGTGACACACCTGGAGAAAAAGCAAAGTGCAAGGCAAATTACATTAATCTGTTTTTTTCTCTTGCTATCTCTCTTGCCTTCCGTGGTTGGAACACGTGACAGCAGCCTCAAAATAGCACTCACCATTGCTCATGCTGTATTGTGTTTCTATAATTAATATCTTGTTATACATCAGGAGGTTTTTTTAAAAATCAGAATTACAGGAATGAGCCTTCAGAATGGTAGTTCCCTATTGTGAAAAGGACCAGGCAGGTTTATTTTGGCCTCTAACTCAGGCATGCTTTCTTTGCAGACTTCATCTTCAGGTAAAAAGCAAATATTCTGAGGCTTCCAAATCTCCATATGATACAAGATCAGTGTACATGTAAGAAGTTACCCATTTTATTTTTTAATTTTATTTTTATTTCAAAAGGCTACAAGCTGGATTTGCACTTGAAACAAGCTTTTTCCCAGTGGAATCTTTCCGATTTACAACAGAGTGTCTGAAAAGAGAATCAGGCATTGCCTGTTTAATGCAGACTTAAATGAATCAATTACATGGCTTTGGTCAAAATTAGCATTCAAGTATATTTTTAAAAGCAAAGTGATACTTTGCCTTAAAACCTAATAGTAAAAGAAGTCTATACACAAAAAACAGGCCGACCTCACTATAAGCATCTGGACGCCCAAATAAACACGAGCAAAGGGAATTCTAGCATCTGCAAACTGTTAATTCACCCTTTTTCTTCTCTTTTGTAGGCTCGCCAAGTTCAATCTCCCGGTCGCCAACTTCTTGCTCCACTGAGACAACCCATTGATGAACTGTGCTAGTGATGTCAGTAGCACCACTAATCAGTGTTGGACCAGGACACCCAACCCAGGGGATAAAGTCTCTTTATATTCCAGCTTGCAAGTGTTTTCTTCCCCCCCTCCTCCCTCTTTTTTCTTCTTCTTTTTTTCTTTCTTTTTCTTTTTTCTTTTATGGTCTACAGAGGATCCCAGGCATAGAATAGAAGTGGGAAAGAGCTCCACTATTCTGGAACACAGAGGACCAGACTTCCGATGTCAGGCTGAGTGAGTTACACCCACTGTTGTGCTGCTGGGAACCTCAATTTGCTCGCAACATTGCATGAGCTGGGAGTGCAGAACAGCTATTTGCATATTCAACATCTGTAAATCCTGAGTCCTCAGTGTACAGTTGGATGGCGGCCTCGAGGCATTTCCCTTTTGAAAAAAAAAAACTTTCAAGTAACATATGTGAACCTAAGCGCCAGATCTGGTGGCAGGTGCTAATGGCTTTCACAAAGGTTCTCTGGATTTTAATTACTTGTATTTAAGCTGCATATAGTTTCCATCACTTCCTTTCCCAAACTACTGAGTAGAAATATGGTTTCCAGTAACAAAAAAGTCTCACCGACACCTCTCCCCATCCTCTCCCCCTACCCAACATCAAAAGCCATCATGCTCCATCTCAGTTGTGGTTACCTTTTTAGCTGTGGATGGAGCATGTTCAAGAGAGCTACACCATTCAGGTACCTCCCCAGACACTCCCGTTTTTGGAGAAAAATAAGCACATCTCAGTGGTGATCAAAAGCATTCAAGACCTGAGTCTCCTTAGAGAGGTCTGTCACTCCCTACTCACTCTAGAAGGTGAAGGGTGACCCTGTTCCTCTCTGTGGTATCTCCAGTATCTAAAAGTATCTGTGCTGAAATTTCCCTTGGGAATCCTCTGTAGATAAGGCAAAAAGAAAGAGCTGGAGCTGAGGACTATGGAAAGGAGATTTTATATTCTCGCTGCACTCACGCCAACCGCATGCTATAGGAAAGTTGCACAATTCTCTCTTTCCCTAATGAAAACACAGCACAACCCACTTCTGAGTCCCATTATGAAGAACCACCAGGTAACATTTACAGAAGACTTCTGAAAAAATATATAGCATTAGTGTTTGGGAGGATGGACTAAATGACCTTTGTAAATCCCTTCTAATCCAAACTATCCTATGATTCCATGATTATTGTTGGCAGTTTAATTTATGATGATTAGAATCATTGATCAAGCTGCCTGCTGGCTGAGGAAACTCTTTAGGATGGGAAGGGAATTCACCTGTTCTGAGGATAGAAGTGATCAAAAATCTACTTCTTCTGTTCCTGCTCTGGGACAAATTCCTCTACTTTCATGGGAACACACAGAAACCTATGACAAACCCTGTATCTTTTTTTTTTCTTGCAGAAAACCTCAGAAATTTAAACCTAATCCATCAACAGTTGGGTACCTAACCTCAGTCACCTAAGCCTGCAGCTGAGCAGAAGAGGTCTCATTTTCACACCCATCAATCCCTCTTAGAACACACCGACTTCATCAGGAGCTGCGGTCACCAGCCTGCTCTGGCTTCTACCACACCATGGGCAACAAGCCCAGGTCTCCTCTGACCTCTCAGATGCAGGGGGCTGCCTAGACCTGGTGGGGTGGGAAAACGCATGCTTTCCTCCACCACAGGACTGTGGTCCAGAGACAGTTCTATTCCCTCTTGCTGTGGGAGCTGCTATGATACTTGCATTTCAGCTTTCCCTCAGCACTAAAATAACATTCTCCATGATACATTTAAATAAGAAAACATAGTGTCTTAAAGCCTTCTGATTTGGCTGCTAATAAACATCATGAACTGAAGCAGCATCCGAATTTCTGAAGCAGTAAATCCAACTCTCAGTTACAAAACTGACAGCTCTCATAGAAGAAAGAAAGAAAGAAATACAAGTAAAACATCCTAAGTAAATTATTGTTCAAATTAAAATGCAGACATACATTTATCCATCTGTTATCATAAGTGTTACTCAAAAATTATTTGCCCATAAAAATGAAATAAGCCAGAGTGATTTTTTTTTTCTTAAACATTGACTTCATGTGTATAGTTTTAGTTGCCAAAATATTAACTCTTTTTAACAGCCCACATGATCTTGGCTGCGTCTCCCTTTCTTGACTGTAAATGGAAATTTATAAATTGCCTTTATATATCAGATCTAAGGTGCTTCACTGTTATTACGGATCAATAATTCCTAGCAGCCCCGGGTGGATTTTCAAAACACAAAACCCAAGCAAATCCCAATATTTTACTTGAAAGTACTCTACTTTGCTACCTTTATTCATTCAAAAGGAAAAATGACCATGTCTGTTACCTGAAAAAATATAATTTAACTGCACAGACAATAAATGCTGTTTCATTAGTGGAATTACTGTGAATATCGGTATGGTGAGATTTTCACATTAAGTCTGAATACGGTAAACCCTGGCAGGAGAAGAATGAAGTGTACAGAACTTGGTCCCATTTTACCCAAGACTGTATTTTTCTTGGAGAGGAAAAAGAAATTAAAGTAGAAAGAATAATGGCTATTTTCACTTCTACGTGTTTTATAAAGGAATAAATTAAAAGTCTGAACTGCTCCAACGCATTTAAATTGCAAATAATACCATGGAAGGCAGGGAAGGGGGAAAATTACTGAAAAATCCACTTTGTTATTTTTAATAATGGCTGAAAACTGAAGAGGTCCATTCAGAATTGAGTAAATTTTTTTTGTGTGTGTGTTTTAATGTTTCTGACTGGAACAAGAAAAAATATCTTTCAACAACATAAAAATGCTTTGCTTCACTTTGTGGACCTAAAAACTGTTTTGTCTCAGCTTGCTTGGATATACATGTCTGTCCCCTCACCAATCCTTCAGTCCCAGAACTTGTCTGTTTGGTGTTTCATAGCCTCCTGCTCACTTATGGACCCAGCTGAACCACTACTTCTGAAATGAGGTCTTTGCTTCACTGTAAATGGCACATAACAAAACATTTTCACTGGGAACCCCAGTTTACAGACACTCAAACACTTGGGGCATCAATCGAGTTCTGCAAGAACTGGATTTCCTTTTTCAGATGCAAACAGAAAAATTCATTTGAAAGCCAGATATGATGAAGAGGGTAGAAATTCTATGTACAAAGTAGCTAATAGCCAGATCATAAATATGTAGAGTTGCACAGACAACCAAATGAATTACCAGCTACATTTCAAAGAGCCCAAGAGCCACAGCTTCACTGGGAAATAAATATCCTTCAGTTTAACAGCAATGTTTCTCCCAGGGTGACTCCTGCTCTACGCAAGTACCACGCTGCACCAATTTCCACACATTTATTTCCTGCCTCTTTGCTTGCGTATCATCCTTTTCCATCCAAAACCAGTGGGATGTTTCTAGTGGCGACCTGACCAGCCAGATCTGAAGGGACCAGGGTGCAGGACCTTGCCTTAGGTGAAGGTTATGTGGGTCTACTTCTACATCTCCCACCACCTGCACTCCCCCTCCAGCCACATGCTCTCATCCAGCCAGGTAGGAATTCAGCTTACACGGGATAAGCTATGTTTTTTCTCATGGTAGTTTTTTGTTACGAGGACACTCTACCATATTTCAACCCAGAAAAGATTTCTGCCGGTCTAAATCCATGATACCAACCATGCTTTCTGCTGACAGACACCAGCATTCTCCAGCACCAATCATGAGCCAAGTAGTGCTGGGCCCTACGCTACCAGGCAGCCAGGGTATCATCATCTCGGTTTACAGCTGAAGCCAGCCATGACTTTCATCCTGGGAACTACTGCTTTTGGTCATGGTGAACCCTGTGTGTGGTTTTGAGGGGTTTTATGTTGTTGTTGTTGTTTGGGTTTTGTTTTTAAACAGTACATACTCTTGGAGGAGTCTATAAAACGTCTTGCTGCCGCAGTCATTAAGAAGGATACACTGAACCAAACCAGACTGTAATTTGCAGGACATCTGCATTGTGTTTCCTGGCTTAGTCAAGCTCATTAAACCAATGCAGGGTTAGACACTACTGAACTATTCATACATGCCACTAGGATCTTAAGTGAAGCTGAGGATGGTGCCCTACCACAGCAACTGAGCTTCAGCTGCTACATGCTGCTGCGCAAAACCCAGGTAAATCTAGTCACAGCAGTCTTTGTAAGGTATGGCTCCCCATGGTGAGGCCACTGGAGGAACCCAGCGAGATTCTGCCTCGGGAGGGCTGCATTCAGGGTGGGATTCTGTCCCCAAGCCCCATCATTCCAGTTATACCTGTGAGGTACAGGAAGCCACCAAGTCCAAATGAATCGTCATGCAGGGCTTGCCAATCCCTCTTACAGTAGCCTGGGTCCGTAACACTGCAGTTAGAGAAGCTTTTCTCATAACAAGCTTATTTTCTTACTTAAGACAAATATGAATTGCCCTGATTTTCTCTGCCAGAACAGTTTTATCCCATTCTTCTCTTCCCAGAAATTATGACAGAGATTATGAAATATGGAAACCAATTCATAGTATACATACGTAATTAAATTATTATTCATTAGCTCCAGTATCCTCAAAATAAATGATTTAATGAGACATTATGCTTAGCATAAGAACAATGCCTTTTAAAGTACATTATCCAGAATATTGTTTTTTCAAATTATTTCCCCTCCATCACGTCAGTCTTAAATACACAGGACCTTTAATGAAGTGAAGTAACTTTTGCACTGTTCTGAGAACAAACACAGACTCCACTGAACCTAACCAAAGGTGCATTCCTAAAATTTTGCACTCCAGAATTCATGGGAATATGTAAAAGCCCTAACTCTCATCAAAAACACCCTTCAGTTTTATGAAAGCAAAACCAAACCCTCAAGGTTTTAGAAAACAATTTGAATTCATGACACAGCAAAGAAATTCCCCCTTAAAAAACAACAAACAAACAAGAAATAGATATAAGAATGCAAAACACAAAATGTATCAAAAAAAATCCCACTCATAATTCAGTGGGTGAATGAAACCAACCGAGGAAAACCTTCAGGAGAAAAAATGCATTTGAAACATAAAAGAAAATGAACTTGCTTGCACTTTGGCCACAAAAAAAGTTTTGGCGTTGAAAAATTAATAAATTTCTCAGCACTTACTGCATGAAGGAAAAAACATCCCAGAGTAGAGAGGAGGAATTAATTGTACTTAAAGCAGGGATGGCCTGCAGGGATGGCCCACTTTAGTGAGAAAGGGCAAAGGGATGGATGCTGGAACAAAGCATCCAAAACAAAAAGCTTGTCTCAGCATCTCCCGCGCCTCAGTTTTCAATAAATCCTGTTGCATGTGTCTGCTCTGTCTCATTACAATTGGTGCTGGGAAAAAGAAAGAACCCAGTGACAAAGACTATTGCCAAAAACAGAGAGTAAAGGACAAAATGGGACTTGGATTTTATGAGGCAGCCTCCCCAAGCAGTGCTGCCCAAGAGTTTCAGGTAGATGTGCCCTGAGATGGACAAGGCATGAAAGCTCAAACCTCCCACAACTTAGACATGGCTTTCTATGGAAACCAATGCATAATTAGTATCTATTTGCCTAATTTCACTTCTATTATTAGCACAAACAAATAGCTGTGGTGGATTGGATCCATGACCCATCTAGTCCAAGAACCTGCCTCAAGCCAAGTTCTCTAACAGATGCCCAGGAAAAAAGTGTACAGAGCAAGGCAAGTAGACAACAATGCCTGGTTTGTCCTCCCAGCTCCTGTATGTACTGGATAAGGGACTTCAGAAACCAGAGACCACGTCAAAACTGTCACAGAATCACCTCCAGGGATGGTGCCTCAACCACATCCCCAGGCAGCCCATTCCAATGCTTAATAACCCTTTCAGTGTAAAAAAATTTTTTAATATCCAACCTGAATCTCTCCTGGTGTAACTTGAGGCCATTTCCTCTTGTCCTATCACCTGTGACTTGGTAGAAGAGATCAGCCCTCACCTCTCTACAACCTCCTCTTTCAGGTTGTTGCCGAGAGCGAGAAGGTCTCCCCTCAGCCTCCTTTACTCCAGCCCCATGAGCCTCTCCTCATGAGACTTACTCTCCAGACCCCTTACGAGCTCTGTTGCCCTTCTCTGGGCCTGCTCCAGCACCTCAATGGTAAGGGGCCCAAATAATGTTTCATAATCTCTGATAAACCTCGCTCCATGGGTCAGACAAGCTGTTTTTTATGAATCCCTGTCCAGTCATGAATCACCATGATATATTCTCCTACTGTAAAAGCAGTTAAGCAAAACTCCTAGGACAGAAATAACAGGCGAGCTTGAGATTATATAAGCTTGGGAAAATTCAGTCTGGATACATTCAAAAAATAAATACATCAAAATGTACATATCTCTGCTAAACCATGCAGCCTTTAATCAAAATTCCCACTGAAGTGAATAGCAAAAGGCAAATTGTTGCCAAAGTTCATAGCGAGAGCCATGGGATAAGAAGCAAAGTTCTGTCAAAAAAGAGAAATTGTCAAGGAGAGGAAGCAGGAGGAGAGGATCAGTTCTCAGCACGACAATCTCAGGCTCCCTTGAAGTTGAGAGAGCTCAAAGAGCCACTTAAGCCGGTGCTCAGGAGTCTGCTGAACTGGGGCCTGAACAGTTATTATTTATACTCTTATCACACAGAAATATGAATTCCATTGGAAAGGAAAAAAAAAAAAAAAGGAGAAAAAGGACAGTAGCACATACGGTCATGGATTCAGAAATACTACAGGTATCTTTGTTCTGCAGACTTTGGGGAGAGAATTTAAACAGGCAGAGGGACACAATGGATTTTTACTTAGTGATTTAAAATGCTGCTGTTTAGCTACGCACGTAACTCAGGCACTTGTTCAAGGTCCAAAACCAGCCAGGTTGTGCAGACGCACCACTAAAGTAGTTAAGTCACCCATCCATCGAGAGAGCCTAACTATAACAATCCCAAAAGCTTCAAAACCCCAGGCCTGCACCCTGAGCCATGTAGACGCGCCTGTGCCACAGCAAGGGTTCTATTCCCGCAGTGCCAGGGCTTGCAAGTTGAAAGGCACTTCAACCACCTCCTACTCCTGAGGCCACAAACACAACCACAGTGCAAACACAGTGCAAGCAGCCCACAGGCTTGACAAGGAACAAACACAACAGCATGAAAAGCTTTAACAGCTTTACGCTTCTCCAGACAGAAAGCAAAGGAGTGCAGCCCATCCGCTGCCCAGGTGGACCCAGACCCACCTCCTACACCAACTCACTGCATCTCTGAAGCAGGTTTAGACAAACAAAGCCTTCTGCATCACAGGTAAGTCTACTAAGAAATCCTCCTGAATGACCAGATGCAAACTCCTAGGCATTCAAACCACCTAACTTAAAAATGACAATAACTGAGAAAAACTGAAAAATTCATGCCATACCTGCACCAAAGGCAAAGAAGAAACTCTTGTCTGTGTTCTCCCTTAAAAGTGCCATCACTCTCTTCCCCATCCTCTCATTCCTCTTGTAGATGAGCTCTTGTCTGAAGTAGCTGTCTATCTCCTGAGCCGTCACCTGCTCATGGGGTGGGAGTGTTGTGTTGATGAAATTAGGGACCTGAAATGGAAAGAGAGGTAATAGTTCAGGTGATAGTAGTTAAGCAAACCTCCAACCCCTGGGTGTTTGAATCTAGCCTCATTTAAGCCACCTGAGCATCACTATCATATACAAAAAACAAGTAGAGGTTAGAAATTTGTGAGGTTGCTGAGAATGCTACAAAGAAAAAAACATCAAATCATCAATTGACATACTTTTTTCTTGTTTGTTTGTTTTAAGTTAAACTAGTACTTTACTAAATGAAATTGAAGATCATTTTGACTTTTCTCTGTTCCTTCAGCAGAATGTGATTCTAGGTGTGACATTTGAATGAGTTACTAAAACCTTTACTCTTCGCTTGTTTAGCAGTATGTTAGCTATTTAATACCAGAACAAGTTCTGTTATCAGTTCTCAGCCAAGGTTACCATGAACTTGAGTAAGGACTGCAAGATTTGGCTTGCATATGCTCCTTTTTAATAATCTAGCAATTAAAAAAAATAGGAAACATTAGCAAATCCAGACATAGGAAGATGTAAACAGAGTAAAGTCCTGCATCTTTCTTGCAGCTTTAGATGCTACTAGGTTTCACCAGAGAAGACCGTGCCCAGCAGCACATAAATCCCTGGAATTTTCCTGATATTTCCAGGGAGCTGAAGGGATTTTGGCCAGACCTGTTCCTTCAGTCCCTGTTTTTGTGAGGAGAGACATTCATAGGCCCATAAGAAAAGTGGAAACTCCAAGGACCGTTTGAATCAGGGCAGCAGAACCAGGAATGAGCTGAGACCCAAGCCATAGCAGACAGACAAGCCAGAAGTCTCTGATTATTAGGACAGGCAAGTTGTTTTAACACAATGAGGGTCCAAGTTTTGCCATGAGAGTTGAGGATCCCACAGGCCCTGCAGCGAGAATTGCTGTAGGTGGGCAGTGTTTGACGACAACTAATGGGACCCAGGCACTTTTTGGAAATTTTCTGTGCCTCACCACTGGAAAGTAGCTTAAGCTGCAAAACCCCAGATTCAGATTTCTGAGTCCCGGGCTACACGTAAAGCTGCCAGGATTTCCAGTGTTAATCTGTATCGGTGGTAAATGCTATTGCATGAACAGCCCATACGGGGAACATCCCTCACTCACTGTGCTGAAATATTTGATGCAAGGACTCTGTTATTTTGGTTAATTCTTTCTCTGGTTTTCTACTATACCAAATTCCTGTACTCATTTTCTAAAATTTGCCTTTAGTGTTCACTTCTCAGCCCACCTCTTACCCTCCCATTTGGCCACATGATTTTATAATAATTTTTGTCTTTTCCCACTCTCTTCACTCATACTGGCTCTCCCAAAGCTTTCAGCAAGTCTTAGGGAACGAACTAATTTCCATCTTCCCAGTGACTTTTTCATTGCAGCCTCAACTACAGCTCTCCTGTTGGGGGAAAGCGTAGCGGAGATTTCTTACCATGCATTATGCAGAAGTCTAGGATTTGCTCTGGATTCCCACCCAGCTGGGTGACACAGAAATGGGCACCACATGTCCTGAGCTGGGGAATAATCCCATGTGGCTGGAGTTAGTCTGCTGCCAACAGCAACCGGCCCTCACCTGTTGGTCCACATGGATCAGGTGGACCTTTGATTTTCCATACATTACGACTTCCCTGCCTGCTTTGCCAAATCACTATACTTGTCACAGCACGTCCCTCCTTTAGGGTTCAGTCGCATTACCCTGAGTCATTCCTTCCTCCAGGCTTTCCAGCATGGCTTGGCTACACCAGTGCATCTTGTGAACTCCTCAGAGCATGAAAGTACTTTGCACCTTGTTCTCAGTTTAGCCCTTTGCCAGCACTCAACAAATAATAACAGTCCCATTAAGCCAGACCTACTGGAGACACCAGTTTCCTGTTAGTACACAAGGAAGCTGCCCCCATGTCTGGCCATAACGTGCATGTGTCTCAAAGGGACGCAGAAGCAGCCTCCTGGCGTCAGAGGGGTAAAATGCTGCTGGCTACAGCAGTAAAGGATGTCATGGCTTCAATTCCTGGTGAAAGGCAGGGAAAGATTTTTATTGTAGAAATAAAGTCTGCAGAATGAGTAGCCATTTTACACTTGCAGTGACTTCTGCAACACAAAGCTGTAAATCAGTCAGTCCACGCAGATACCAAAGCCTTTGTATCTCCTCTGTACCAAGGCTCTGTGTTTAATGGGTTGATGCAGCTGAGCCAGGAGCCTTAAGAGACTGAAACAGAAGGTGAAATTTTCTGGGAACATCCGAAGGCTCAACAGCCACATAAGAGAAGTCTACTCTTCCCTGCTTTTGGCTGAGGGGAATGCTGGGAACTGATGGGACATGGTCTCAAATCACCTGTGATGCTTTGGGGAAAGCAAGGTACGGTATTGCCTGTGAAGACAACCTGCTCTTACCCAAGGTAGAAGCAGCAATGCCGGGGGATTGACTGGATTTGCACATCCCACTCCAGCCACAGGAAAGATCTGACACTGGGGGTCGAGAGAAGTTGTGTCCAAACACTGATCAACATGATCTTTGCCAAGAAGGTATTCACCTTCCTTCAGCTTGTGCAACTCCATCACTTGCAACCCTACATCCACATTCAACCCAGGATGTTCCCCCTCCTTACCTAACCTAAAATACAGCCAACAAAATGCAGCAATTTACTTGCCTTTCTTCTTTTCTTTTTGTTTTTTGTTTCTATTTTTTTTTTTTCTCTTCTGTGGGAAAGAGTTTGACAATGGCACAGAGATACATTTAAAACCAAGGACTGGGTTTTGTCAGCATTTCTTGTGCTTGTCCAAAGGAATGAGACAAAGGAAAGCATCACCCCTAGAGCCTCATCATCAGCTGCAGGTCTCGCTGTACCCTGGGCATTCCTGTGCTTCTGACGACTGCTCCACCACTGGCAAAAATAAAACATGAGCGTATGCTTCTGTGTGTGTGTGGCAGAGGACAGAAGATAAATGATTGAAGTAAGTATGCCCGTACACAGTAGTGCAACCACACTCTGAGCTACGACACTGGCCCCATTAATCACCTCCACTCCTCCCTGTATCGCAGATCCTTTCCACAGTTGGTGACATACACCATGCCTGGCTTTGAGGAGGCAGCTGCTCCTGTTGATTTAAGAAACCCTTTGGATTCCTAACCACCAGACAGGGATCAGGAAGTCATGAAACATTTGCACACAATTAGGAAGCTGTTAACCTCAGCCAGGATTTAAGGGGTTTTTTGGATAAAACTTAAATCTGTTGTTTTAAAAGACAGGCTAAAGAATGCACGAGTGATGTACCTTCCATCTTCCACTTTATCAAATATTTTTGTTTCCATTTAGTATCAAAAATAATTTCAACATTTTAATGATAGATGTTTGCTCTTTTGAACTGCGAGTGAATGGATGAGAGGTTTTCTGTGCCAACGAATAAGGAACTGACCTCCTTATAATAGCTGAATATTGCTACTAGTATTTAAATGTGTAGTGGGGTGGATGATGTGACTGCTGAAAAATCCTAACTTCTGCGTTTGCTGTTCATCTAAGAGAGTAGCAGTTGGTCAGCAGAAAAGCAGAGTGCTACCCATCACCTGGGGTGTGCTCGCTTTGTGGTGGATACACGTGACAAGATAAATATATTATTTCCATCCAGTGTCTGTCAGTCATGCACTTTTCTGAGAATCAAACCAACTCATATATAGACATACACATGCATTCTCCACATATTTTCCATGGAAACTCAATAATATATTTCATTCAAAGGTGATCAAGAGAAAGAGTTTGACTGAACCAGCTAAAATTCTGTCTTTTTTCTATTCCTATTTACTTTGGGTTACAGCTGTCCTATGGACAGTATGGATGGACCCCAAATTCAGTCATTAGGTACACCCTGCATTTCTTAGTTAAACTTTTGAGGTTAAAGGAAGAGACTATGAGAAAAAGAAAAGAAGTTAAGGCCCAGTCTTTCAGAAATTTCTTCCCCTTCACATTGCCTGTGTAATTTTACTTGAGTCAGTATCCCTGATGGAATATATGTGGGTAAAGCTCTGCACACACGTCCGAGCTCACAGTGCTGTGGGATGCGGGCCATAATTCTTCACCTTTGAAGTCAGTGGGAGCTTTAGGAAGAAGAAAGAGGAAGGATTGCGGAGTGGTTATGACACTACCCTGAAAAAATGGTTCTGTTCCCATGGGTGACACAAATCTCCCCCATGATCACAAGCTTGTCACTTGGCTTTAGACCTTCAAAGGGAACTCAGCACTTAACCTCCACTAAGTATCTTTGAAGCATTTGGCTTTATTCCTCCTGTCTCTCAAAAGTCCATCTGTAAAATGGGGACAGAAAGGCTTTCCAACTTGAGAACAGATGTTGCACACAAGGCACTGGCTGAATCTAGCTGTTGAAGGACCCAAAGGAAGATCCAAAGTCCAAGATGATGCTCAGTGGTAAGCCCTCTTCCCACAAATACTTTGTGGAAGGAGCCTGGGATTCTGCTGCAGTCATTAGCATAAGAGCTAACAACATTCTTTAGCTTAGAAAAATGCATCAGCCCTATCTCAAGATCTATGCTATGCTGTCTGCTTGTCTATAGAGACAAAGAAATGAAAAGAAAAAAAAAGAAAAGAGAGTCTTTTATCACATTTAGGGCTTACTGCCAAAGTTCAGCTGAAAATCCATAAACACTGGACTATATTTAAGGACATTTTCTTATTTAATATTTTTTAATATTTGGACAAATTTTCTGGGCAGAGGCCCAATGCCAGAGTTGTGAATATTGATCTGCAAATAATTCTTTTGGACACATATAAGCACCATCAACTTTGGTTCACTTTTTTTTTTTTTCTTTCTTTGCATCTATTGGCTACAGTGGAACTGCTCTAGATTCCGTCCAGTATCAAATCACAATCAGATGTGGAGGAAGAGTGTTATCTTTCCTACTCCTATACATTACATTTCCCAATCCTTTGGTAACCTGTTTTAGCCTCGTTCTGTTCTAGCGATGCTAACCTATTTCTGGAATGTGCATTCAAATTGTAAGATTATGTCAATGAAGATCCAATAGTACCAAAATTAGAATGAAGGGCTGTGTGCCCTTTCTTGCCTGCACTCAGGCAGAGGTGGTCTTCAACTATAAGTCTACCTGCAGATGGAGAAGAAGAAGCTGAGATAGGGAAATGGGAAGCCAACCCTTGCTATGGGGAAAACTCTCCTGCCATTATCTTCCTATGTCTTGGCTAACCCTTTTAGTTTCTGAGATTCCTCTATGTCACTATCTCCTTTCTAGCCTCACCTCCTGTGCAATGTTCAAACTCCAGACCATCACAAGTCATCACTAATCCTTGCAGGGGAATCTAACAATAAAAGTGCCTTATTTCTCCTTCTCTCCCCAGGGCGTTTGCAAGCTAAATAGAGAGAAGAGGAGGCGGCGCACCCAGATTCATGTCTGTGGCAAGGCAGAGAGTTGGCCATCAGCTTCCTGAGTTCCAGTCCAGCACCTCAATATAAACCACATCCATCTTTCTCTGACAGGAGGGTGCAGCCCCCATGCTTGTAATCCTTATCTCCAGCTGTTAGCAGGGAGTTGTTCCCAGATCACGCTGACTGCATTCATATTTTTTTTAAGCGTGATAAAGATTGGGTTCTCTTTATTAGTCTTCTAGTTTATGAGCTTTATGTGGGCAGAGGCCAGAAGACAAGCAAGGAATCATGCTTTGAATGATTTTCCCTGTACCACGCAGGTCAGGAACTTTTATACAGTTGACATCAATATGCAAGATAAGGATCTCAAGAGCTGACAGCACAGCTTACGGGGGCTGCCAGGAAGCCAAAGCAGCATCCCGGAACCCAGCAGCCCTAAATTCACACCAGCCCTCCTTGGGTCAGAGGCTGACATCTGAGCTCAAGTTATCATTCGTTTATGAAGGGAGGATACCCTCCCGTTAACCAGCCCTGACAGGGCATTGTGGTTTTTACTGCAGTACTGCAAAATATACTACTCTGG
Organism: Nycticryphes semicollaris; assembly: GCA_013400055.1. Classification (NCBI taxonomy): domain Eukaryota; kingdom Metazoa; phylum Chordata; class Aves; order Charadriiformes; family Rostratulidae; genus Nycticryphes; species Nycticryphes semicollaris. Next base: position 1,537,329 of record VXBJ01000233.1, on the reverse strand, counting down.
ACTTGGAAGACACCTGTTCCCTTTGATTTATGGACTCTTCTGGCATCTGGGAGAGCAATATCCACTTATTGCAGCCCCTGATACAAAGGATTCAAATAGTGCAAAGTGAATAGGCTGCAAAAGCAAGCATCTCCACGAGGAGGACGTGGCTGCTGCAGATATGAACAATGCTGCTGACTTGACTGACTAGTTTCCTCTAGCACTCCTGAGTTTCCATCCTGATGGAGACCTTCACTGGCCAAGGAGGAGGTCTCTGGTTAAGTCAATTTAGCCCAAAGCTGGCAGTCCAAGAAGATGAGCTTTCAGCTTGTTATGGAAAAGGGAAGCCAAGGAAGAGCTCTTCAAAATGGTGTTCCAGTTCAGGAACACTGTGATTAACCCATTATTGCATTCCTTTAAGCACCAGAATTTAAAGTAATATATTAAAAGCCTGAGTAGACTGTAAAAAGGAGTCTTTGTTCTTTAGGGTTAGTCAGTTCCATCACTCCTTTCCCTTTCCCAGGGCAAATATCTACCAAAGACAGGACTTGAGAAAATATTAGAGGCAAATCCAGCACATTTTGGAGGTTACAGTCAGGGCAGGTGTGTTAATTTGGTGGATTTTGGGCTTATAAAATGGTTTATTAGAAGCATACCCTGACACCAAACTCAGATACAGACTGAGAATGATATGAAGTCCCAAGAAACTTAAACATATTGCCAGTCTGTGCTTACCCAGTTTTGTTCCCACCTCCTTGCAGAAAGTGGAGTACTTCCCCAGGGACAACTCTCACTGCAGCTGGAGGATTGCAAGTTTTGAGCACCCGTCAAAACCTCAATCATATTTCTCCCACCCACACTCACCCACCAGCTGGGTTCCTGGCCACAGCTGTCCCCATGCCACCAAGCCTTTTGGGAAGCGCTGTTGAGGTTTGGACGAGCTCAGCATTTTCATCATGTCCCTTAGCAGGATTTTGTAGTGTCCCAAACGCTGAAAGCAGGGAACAGCCCTGAAAAACTTCAAGCAAAGGGTCAGCAAGCTCTCCCTCAGGGGAAAGTGTGGTCTTGAGAACCAGTGGCCTAATGGAGAGGGGCTTGTGAACCCTGAACTGTTTTCTGTCTCAAATTCACTGGAACTGGGATGTGTTGCTGCAGTTCCCAGCATCTCTGCTCTGCTTAGGCACGTCTAATCCTCTCTGATCTGAAGACTCCTTTTGCCAGGCTGCACTGCATGGATAAGGACCCCATTCCCATCTCACAGAGGGGGTTTCAGGCTCCCAGGGCAGCAACTGAGGTCAGGGTGTCTCACATCCACAAGCCAGCAAGACCACCTGCTATTTTCCAATGCATTGTTTCCTCCATCTGCTGTCTCCAAGGAAAGAGATACAAGGCGAGCGTTCCCCGGAGCCTGCCTGATCCCTTCTCCCTGGAAATAGCAACGAGGAGAAGGAGAAAAGCCTCCTCTCAAAAACCCAATATTGTAGGAAATTGGAAACTCACAGAAAATACCTGGATGAGGCTGGAGGGAAAAAAAAAAACCCAACAAAAAACCAAAAAAACCCCAAACAAACAAAAAAACCCCAAACAAAAACAAACAAACAAACAAACAAACAAAAAAGGCAAAAATGCTTTTTACATGAAGGGAAGTGAGGGAAGAAAGTAAGTTCAAGAGCAGAAGAAAAGCCAGGGTAAGAGCAAGCACTTTTCTTGGGACTACCTCTGGGGAGCCACTTCTGGCTGAGAGTTAATCCCTGCACACCCACATCACTGCTTGGCGTCCATGTAGAATCATAGAATCATGGAATCATTCAGATTGGGAAAGACCCTTGGGATCATCGTGTCCAACCATCAGCCCTACTCCACAAAGTTCTCCCCTACACCATATCCCCCAACACCACTTCTAAATGACTCTTAAACACATTCAAGGATGGGGACTCAACCACCTCCCTGGGCAGCCTATTCCAGTGTCTGACCACTCTTTCTGGGAAAAATTCTTTCCTAATGTTCAGCCTAAATCTACCCTGTTGCAGCTTGAAGCCATTCCCTCTCATTCTATCGCTAATTACCTGTGAGAAGAGACCAGCACCAACTTCTCTACAATGCCCTTTCAAGTAGTTGTAGAGAGGGATGAGGTCTCCCCTCAGCCTCCTCTTCCTCAAACTAAACAGTCCCAGCTTCTTCAATCGCTCTTCATAAGGTTTATTCTCCAGGTCCTTCACCAGCTTCCTTGCCCTCCTCTGCACTCGCTCCAGTACCTCGATATCTCTCTTGTATTGAGGTGCCCAGAACTGGACACAATACTCAAGGTGTGGCCTTACCAGTGCTGAGTACAGGGGGACAATAACCTGTCCAATATAGGGCAATAAAGGTTGCAGATACACTGCAGTTCACCCCGGCAAGCTTTCTGTAATTGCTAGCCTGGCTACATCTTAGCATGGTGCAGCAACTTGAGTATGAAAACAGAGATCTTTGAGTTTCAAACTGGCTAGCTCAGGTCTACAAGCCACTATGAGATGGAGTATCTACATTTGTAAATAGGGGAAAATTACACATAAGAGAAGACATGAAAGGGGAAAGCAGGCTGAAAGCCAGTGAAGTCTCCATGGATAGTGCACGATACCTTTATAAAACAGCTCTCCAGGTGGCACGAAAGCCCAGACATGTCCCTGCAGCTTCAGCTCCACCACACCTGCATGGAGACCCTTCCTTGGAACCCCATACCCACCCTTACTGTTGCTGTTCTCTCAGGTGGCACCTAGCCAAACAACAGTCACGTGCCTTGCCTGGTTTTACCTTCTCCTCCCACACTTTTGGGCTGAAAAAACATATTTAAGAAAAAGTAAGGGGGAAAAAAATAAAAGCAGAAAGGCCACAGGGATGGGCCGTGCATCTCACAAACAGCTTGGGGAGGGAGGGGGTGATATGTTTATCCCTGTTAAAAAAGACTTTCAACAAATCCCTGAGAAGTCATGACCTCCATGTATGTTTTCTATTTGTTTTCCACACCAGTTAAATAGTTGCTTTCCAAGCACTTAGGGAAAAAAAAAAAACAAAAAAAAAAAAAAACAAAAGAAAGTACCAGCAACTCCTCCCCACCCCAACCCCATCCCTGCTCCCCCTTGTTAGCGATGCCAAAATATGCAGCCGGCCTCTCTATCTGAATGAATGTTTTGATTAAAGAAATCTTAACAAAACACAGTCAGAATAATGATCCCGGCCTCCATTCTGCAAGCTTCGCCCCAACTATGCAGTGTATATTTAGGACCAGATTACAGGGACCTGTTCATTAATTAAATAAGGATGACAAGCCTGCAGTGTATGCAAATCAAGGTCTGGGCTTCAGTGGGGAGGGTAAATCTTAACTACCTAATGGTACTCCCACCCCATTTAAAACCCTTTTAACACTGGGATTTTTTTGAGGCCAGCTTTCACGACCTTGCAAACATATGGAAAAGTTCAAGTTTTTCTATTTCCCTTCCAAATGCTTTGTGTCCTTTGACAAAGAATATTATTTTTTTTTCCTGTTCTGACACTAAAACCATCACCTATTATATTGCCATGACACCCAAGTAAAGATACCGATCAAAGGGCAAAGCAGGGTAATAAAGTGAAAAAACTGGGGCCAGAAGGTTTGGGTTTGGAGTTGGTTTATTAAAGCATTGCAATTCTTTTTCCAAAGGCATTTTTCATTTTGTCTTCTGTTACACAGTGGGAGAACAGCTGGTTAGTAGTGGGTACAAACTCCGGTTTGGTTGTCTTGAATATATATTGTTCAAGGCTCTTCAAGGAGTTTCCTCCCATCCCTGTTTAGTACGATTTTAACCCAAGGAGAGTGTGATCCGAAAGATACCGTGTGCAAAACATCACATAACTTAGCAAGGAGCAAAAAGCTGGTTAATAAAAAAACTGCAGCTGGGCTGGACATGAGACCTACAGATCCAGCACCACAAAGCAGAGCTTGGAGTGTGGAGATGGCCCTGCCCTCCTGTTTGGTCCTAGCAAAACTCCAGGCTACTCCAGTCCAACTAATCTAAGCTTCCTAACCGTGCTAGCATCTGGAACAAATCGGGTGATGACTTTTGAATGATTTTTAGGTTTTTTGGAAGTGTTTGAGAGGTCTAGTATAGGATGTAGAGATGTAGGACATCTCCAAGAAAGCATTTCAAAGTGGAACAGGGACCAGTCAGGAGAAAAATAAGGAATAATACAGATGAAGTCAGTGAAGTAGAGACAAGTTAAGTTATCCTTGAAAGTGATTTTTTTGTATCTAAGCTGGTGGAACTGTATAAGTCTTGACTTTGGGTTTAACAGTAATCATCTCTCCCAGAGGAGAGAAGATAAGATCCAGGTCTGGAGTCACCATCAGAGACCAGTACCAGTTAATACTGGAGAACCTGATTTATGGTGTTTGCTGTTCGGGAATGACAACAGTTGTGTCAGACCAAGAAATGTCATTTCAAGCAGTAGCCAAGCACACAGGCTTTTCAGATAATGTCTAATGTTAACCCTGTCAAGTCAGCCCAGACCATCAAATTGCCCCCTTGTCCCATTTCTTCTCCTCCCTGTCCTAATGACGTGACAAATACATTTTCTCAATAAAACACAAAGGGAGAAAAAGGATTTTGTACATTCAACCCACAAGATACCGTTTAAAAAACTAACAAGTCTTTTTCATTTCTCTTGAACAAGTCTTTCCAAGAAACACTTCATAAACCAGCTCTTTAAAAAGAAGGAATAGTAAATGCTTTACAGCAAACACACAGCAATGCACAGAAAGCAGCATGCTACTACCTTCAACTCCAAATGTTTTTACCAATCACTCTTTCATACTCTTTTATAGTTTATCCCCTTACTAATAAATACGGGTAGTCAACAATCCTTAAACGTTTTTAATGTAAATCTGCTCTTCTCTGTAGGTTGAATATGTTCCTTTTCTAATAATACATCAGTCTTTGAAAGAAAAATTTTTGCTTTTAAATGCCTCAGTCCAATTTCTCTCTGACTTTCTCTCCTCTCCCATTGCTTTCTCCATAGAAACTAGAAAGAGGAAGGAAGGAACTTCCAAGGTAAGATACCTTTCAATGCAAACATGTAATGAAAATTTTCAAGCAAGAACCTATTTTCCAAAACCTGTAGCATGAAAATTATCTGGGCATGTTCCAGACTATTAATAAAAAAAAAAATAAAAATCTCTGCAATGTTTTCCCCAGCAGTGTCATCAACAAGTAGACTCAGCTCTCACAATCTGGATCTGTAACCAATTTTCTGAAACACGTAAGCCAAAATACAATATTGCTCCAATGTGGAATCCTGTTCTGACATAATATGAAAATTAGACTCTGAAAATTTTGGCTGCACTTCTGTTTTTTTACTTCCAAATGCTCACAATATACCAAGGCACAAAGCTGTAACTCAGGTGCAAGTGGAAAGAAAGTACAATCCCACAGGGGCAGATCAGGAGCAATTCAGAACTATGGGAAGGCAACATCTCACCAGCAGCATCCTGTGTTACAGCCCAAAGAAGAGAAGGTGGGAGACATCCTCTGTTCACTCTCACAGCAAAGAGCACACATGTCGCCAAACACCCAGGCAGAGCAGGGACTGCCATCAACGTCATTTTAACAAACTCTCCTGGAAGTGTTTACTGACCCTTCGCCTGGATCCAGAATGAGAGATTCGTGGGACCGGCACCCTTGGCGCCCAGGACAACCTTGCACTTGCTTCTCTGGAAAGCCCATAATCATTTTCCCTGGAAGAATGAGAGGCTGTGCCAGTTTGCCTGCACTTTGTTACAGCTGAAAATGATAAGATGCTTCCAAAGCATTGCATTACAATGGCTATGCCTTCAGTTTATGGATTTATCTTCCTTTGCCCTAGATAAAAACTCCATTCCTTGGACAAATTAGGTCTGCTTGTCATTCAACACTCTATCTAATGGTCTCAGCTGTGCATTTCTGCAGTTATTGAAGCTGGGGCATTCCACAGATAGTTTTCATTGATTTGAGAAGTGAGCCAGAAGCACAGTTGTATTTTATCCAGAATGAAACCAGGGCAAGTTAATGGTGTAATTAGAATTATCAGGACCCTTAAATCTTAAACAACAGGTTTAAATGTAGGATGATAACATTTTTAAAGGAGTACATAACACAACCTGGTGATTTATAAACAGCGAGTGCATTGTTAAGTGTTACACTAAACCTTTAGTTTAAGGAGGCTGACTACTGACATGGTGCTTGCATATGGATGTCTAATGCCTTATCATTATCGGGACCATCATGTGATTTTTCAGAAGGCAACACTCACTGCCCAAGCACTGTGTTTCAGCATGAATGGTTCCCCGTGACAGGATGAGGGAGAATGGGCACAAGCTGTAACACAGGAAATTTCATTCAAATATGAGGAAAAACTTCTTTCCCGTGAGGGGGACAGAGCACTGGAACAGGCTGCCCAGGGAGGTTGTGGAGTCCCCTCTCTGGAGACCTTCAAGACCTGTCTGGATGCAGTCCTGTGCAATGTGCTCCAGACAATCCTGCTTTAGCAGGGGAGTTGGACTAGATGATCTCTAGAGGTCCCTTCTGATTATGACAATTCCGTGATTCCGTGAATCCATGGGCTTTTGAACTACAGGGGCAACTCAAGATACAAGTGATATCATTCTACTAAGTTGTACAAAAAACTCAGTCATTTCTGATGGACCCAGATTGAAGGAGGTGGCACAGTGAAGCCTGAGCACCTGAAAGGGGTTGAGACATGTCTGCAGGATGTGATGACCGCCAGGCCACCTCATTGCATAGCTTGCTCTTCTGTGTGGGATGAAGCTAATACCTCACCTCTCCTGGCAACAAGAAGTTTGTTATACTTGGGTGTGCATAAAGCCTGTGAACTGGGTTCACTGGCCTAACTTCTGCTTTTCCCTTTTCATATCTGGATGATGGCGTGGGCCACTGAGACTCCTACAGGAATGAAGTGGAAATAAAGGAAATATTCTCCATTATTTCAATGGGCTTTCAATACTCTAAAAACCAGCAAAACATAAAGGCTCTCTAGACTGAAAGATGCTTTATAAGTGGCAGGTATGACTTTTGAATTGTATTGCTAACCCTAAATGGGACAGGCAATTAAGTATGCAATCAGTAGGACCTGGCCTCAAGAAAATTGTCTATAAAGTAAGCTGTGTAGCTGCAGGCCTCTGATACACCAGATCAGCAGCAAGAGAGGAGAAACCTTCTTCTCCTTGACAGGAGCCTCTCTGCAGGTCAGGAGAATGGCTGAGGACAAAAGAGGAGAAATGGTAGCTGGAGACCACAGGTAGAGTTTATGGGAATAGTTGAGGGAGAAAAACCTCAGCCTCAGCTTTTCAATTTCCCTGTTACTAAAGTGTACGTAGAACAAAAGGAAACACAGATCCATTTAATTCTAGGCTGGCAAAGATGAATCTGCTTCACAGAATTTTCCTGAAAAAACTGAACATCTCAAAACCAACCACAGGAAATAACTGGTGCAAGGCATCCCTGAACCCAAAACTGTACACGTAAAAGTTCAAAATGTTTCCGTAAAGACATTAGACAATTTCTTAAGTGTCTTGGGTAAGAAAAAGTATTCTGCGTGGGTAGATCATCTTCTGATTTTGCACTAACAGATTTTTTGCATTTTGATGTATCTGGACATACTGACCTCAATTTCCTTGTGAGAGCATCAGACAGAGAACAGAAGTTAAAACTGCTGATCTAATCTGGTGTCTCTCTACTTGTACAGAGGTTTTTTTGTTTTTTTTCAAAAGGAGAGAAACAAACTATGACTTATTTGAAGGGAAAAGTCTGAAGAAGAAAAGCAGAAAGTACAACTGTCCTATCTTTAACTTAGAATACTTTCTCTTCAGTACCATTTTGACTCTCTGCCCAGAAACTCCAACGTCAGCCTCTTGATTGCAGAAGTCACAAGAGAATCAAGTGTTTGCAGACGGCTGTAGAAGCAGGAGAGATGTTTCCTACTCCACTTTTGGGTCATAGTCTAACTGAATAAAGTCAGCCCCTTAAAATTTTATTAAGTTTAAATAAGGATTTATACATTTGGAAAAATGGTGCTCGGAAATAAAATTTAAGAAAAAGAGAGAGAGAAAGGAATGAAAAATGTAATATAACCACAGGAAAGCAGAGGTGTTTCTCCATTTCACTGCTCTTAATTAAAAATAAAAAAACCCTCCAAACCCTGAAACTGAGAAGGATTTGTTTAGTCCTCCACTGTCGTCGGTGCTGGTGGCTCTGGGACAGGAAAATAGCAGGGATTTGGGGGCCTGCGCACACCCCTTCATTTCAAGCACCTTGTCCTGGCTAAACCTGACTTCCCAGCCCCAAGGCGGGCAGCATCTTGTTGGGGCAGTCCTGCCCCTGTCCCCGGGAGCCAAAGGTCAGTGCCTTCCATCTAAGAAATAACTTTCCCTGCACTTTTCCTCCCAGCACTGTCCCTTCTGTGCATCCCCTGGCACAAACTCAGCCCCAGGGACTCAACCCTCTCCTCCCAAATATGACGGAAGTCATGAAGACTGGTGCAGATTTCCCAAACTCCCTCAGGGAGGCTGAAGAGGCTCAAAAAACTCATCCATTTGAGGTGTTCCTCAAGTCTACAGTATTAGTATTGCCAGTTCTGGTCCTTTCTGCTCCTGGGTAAGTTTTGCTCTAAAAGCATCTCACAGATGGCTATTGAAGCTCCATCTCCTGAGATTCATGCTAGAGGAATTTAATTACTGCACCCATAGATATACTCCTCACCACAACCACCACCTTATCCCCTCAGCTATGTTAGAGCTTCTCAGCTACTTCCCATTTCATTACGTTGACCTAGAACAACAGCTCTGAACTGAGGCAACTGATGGACAGCTTCACCTTTACTCTGCAGGTCCCACTAACCTTCAAGGGACAAGTAGGCACTAATAACCTTATAAACAGCTCCCAGATGAACCCTCAAAGAGTAAGAGTCACGGCCTTCTGTAGGTCTCTATGCCTTTGCGGGATGGAGCTTAATTCCTGGCCTCCACCATTCAATGTAAGTGTTGAATCTCACAACTCCATTCCTGATCTTTTGCTCCTTTCTACACGATATTTCAAAGTTGTGTTAATGGTACCAGATCCAAGGACTTCTCAGACCCCTGAAGAGCTGGGCCAGCAGTTGGGTATCATGGAAGAATGGGCACACCTTCTACAAACACTGTGACACTCTTGTCTCCCAGGCTTAGCAGGGGCAGCTATCCTGAAGTTTAAGTGATAATACATCTCACTTGGGATATTTATAGTTTTTCCACACTTGTAGGCCAGTCATTTGTTGTCACCTGATGAGACTTGCAATATACTCTCAGCACATGATAAATCTCTGTGCATACATTTAATGTCTCCAAAGAAAGGTCCCACAGGGGAAGTTTCATGTGTAATATTTAAGCTAGGCTGATCTAATTTGGTAACCAAATGGCAAAGCCTCTCTATGGCAGAGAGAGTCTATCATCTTTGCAAAAACCGCATAGAATAAACTGGAATTACCACAACTGGCAACAGTTGACCTGAATAGGGAGTTTATTTTAGGTTTTAATTTTCTATTTTGTTCTGCTTGCAATTAAAAATAAATGGTATAAAGCTGGTTTATAAAAACACTAGCAAACAAAAAAACCTCTTTTCCCAAATTAAAAACAACAACCATGAGAGGAAAATACTCCACAACATTTAGAGTTCTGCAGGGACTAGTATACATATAGGGATTTTAATTTTCCACGGCTTGTAAGTGTTATAATCTCTATCAACTGTGGGCACTCTGGGACCATGACTAACACCGGTGCTTGAACTCGGGTTGGTTGCTGGCTTCTTTCTTCTTTCTTTACCACTGTTTTTAAACTCACATTTGATCCGACAATTTGCAGGGACAAAGAAGTTTTTGCAGCAATCTGTTCCTCTCCAGTCTAACCCATGGGGTCTGTTACAGGACATTGTGTCAACAAATCACAGAAGTCTGTGAGTCAATGCAACCAGTGTGAATGGCCACAACTTGTCTCAGGGACAAAGGCTTTATAGCTGGAGAAATTACACTGATAGAGACCAAAAGATGACCTAGGACATTCAGGTGCTAGGGCTGTATTCATGTTTTTGCTTACTAGTAGTCCTTTCCTTGCATCCATGGCAAATATACCACCACACTTTACAAGAGTTGTTTCTCCAAAATCATTATGTGTTTATCTGTCTATCTCATGTGCTGTGCCTTGACATCGCAAGAATAGTTACAACCATTGACTTCTCCAGAATCCTCTAAAGCCATGAGCTCTCTACCTTTTCTAACTCCCACTTCCTATCTTTGGAGATGTATTCCTGCCCAAGTTGTTTTCCCTTTACTTTTCAGTGCAAGCCTGCCCGGAATGAAGCACTACGCAAACTTTGGTACTACACAGACTTCTGTTTCAGAACTGCCATTTTATGTCCTGCTTACTCATGCTGAAGTACTGCTTCACTTTCTAGGATTGGATTAACTGGGACAGCAAAAGGTTTTCATTCCATTCATTACCATCAACCACTCTTTCTGATATTTGGAAATGAGAACCAGATAAGGAAAAAGACAAGACATAACCATTTACCCGCAATTTAAGGACCTCAGATTATCCAAACTTATGTCTTTCTGCTATCATTGAGGGACAGGCTTGTTCTGTAACAAGTAACATGGAATAGCAGCTCCAGCTGCTGCTGGGTCATTTACTTTTCTACCTCAGACTTCTTGGAGGGACATATAAGACCTTTAGGAAAACAACCATGTCATGAAGTGTGGCTGGCAGACTGTTGCCTTACAGCCAGGTTGGGGCCCTCCTCACTTTCCCAGATGTTCCTCTGAGAAAAAAGTGACCCCAAAGAGCCCTGTGCAAATCAAGACAGCACTGGCAAGATAAGATGTCTCAGAGACCTCTGCCTCAATCAACAGACTGAGCTTACCCTATCTCAGTTCTCTCTTAAAGTCACATAGTTATCCTTGATCTGTGTTTGTTAATGGTAAACCACTATCATGATTTAATAGACTTTCATTGGCAGAACACATCTGCCTAAGTTTATACAGGTCCACTCCAAGTAAATCACTGCACCTGAGACAGGAATCTGGGAACATTTGTCAAAAAGAAGAGGTAGGAGATGACAATCAAAGACCATGTTTCCATAGAATTAACGGGAAAGGAGAAAGAGGAACCTATGTATTAAATGAGAATTTCAGAGTTTACCACAAACTATCAGACTGGTCTGGAAAGAAGATTTCTGCTCCACTGAGAGTTTTTAATAGCATTGGATAACTAAGATAAACAGAGTCGGAAGGACTGCCTGAGACACATACAAAATTATTGAATTATGACATGTTTGAGAAGTTGTTTACTTTATAGAGTTTTTACATAAGGTCCACTTCCTTTTCATATATAAGCTCAAATATTACAAGGTTCCCCTCTCCCCCTTTCTTCTTAATGAGTGGACTACATTCAACAACTTCACAAACATCCATAATTAGTTTTTTTTCAGGCATGTTCCTAGGAAAGTTTTTCAGGCAGTCCCTTCCCCAAAGCCCAAGCAATACCAAGAAAACCCCACTCTCACCAGGCAAATGAGTCGCGCGTGGAAAGAAAACACAGGGCATCAAAAGAAAGAGAGGGAAAAAGGAGACAAAGTGATGACTGGGGCATCACTCTTAAAAAAGCTGATTTGATCTTAATTAGCTGGCACATCTGCAACGTTTTCTTACCTGAGAAGTGTCATGGTTGAATATGACAGCGTTCAGGTCTCCACAGTTATAATGCTTGATGAGATCTTCAGTGGTATATGGGGCCTGCAAACTACCTGCTCGGAGGCTTTCATGTTGGAGCAGAGTTTGGTTTAGAGCAAACAGCACCTGTAGAAACACACACAAGAAAAACATTTTTTTTTCCTTGCATTACCAAAAAGACTACTAAATTTCACATGACTTATCATAAATCTTTTTATATTTGGGATAGACTGTGGGAGTAACTTATACCAGTTACTGAACCACCAAGCCCGGGCTTTTCATGTTCAGCTTTCCAAGAACTTCCCAAGAAACCTGATAAAAAGTAGAGGGAAAAATCAGAAGAACAGCAGTTAAGACAGTTTGTCATAAATTATATAAATAAGAAAACACACTAAAATACTAAAATACATTAATATGCAGTGACTGCAAATTCCAAGCTCTGAAAAATTATATTGATGTGTCATTTTTCATGAAAAGACTCCTCCATCCCTCAGCTTCACAATTCACCCCATTTTCAGCTTCTCTCATTTATAGCAGCAATGCCCTATCCACCCCAAAGAATAACCACCATCCCAAAGAATAACCACCATCCCAAAATCTGGGTAAGGTAACCCATGCTGAGCTCCAGCCGGCCCAGATGGGCTGCAGTCTGTGACACTTATTCTACTTACCTTCTTAACTTTAAGCAACTGAACCTACTTTAAGGAGTGAACCCCAGAAGAGTTTAAAGTTAACAATGCACATATGTATTTGCAGGTGGAAGTTCTTGTTAGTTTAAAATTGTGATTTCCATCTGAAGGAAAGGAAAGAGTCAATTGAATTTACTCCTGCAAAACCTCAGGTATATAATAAATATGATCTGAGATTTTATAATCATCATCATCATCATCATCATCATCATCATCATCATCATCATAGTATCTCCAGGACATTAACAGCCTCTTAACACAAAGCAGTTACATGCTAACTAACATACACAAATTGGTTGAGGAATAGCAAATGTTGGTTTTTATTTTACTTTTAAAAAATATAAAGGTGGTCTTTCAACTGAACCTGTTATACCTCAGTTTGGTAATCGGTTCCCCGTTAAGATCCAAGCCTAAAAGATTTCCTTGCCCAGATCTAAGGGTTTCTTCAGGCTTTTCTACAAAGAGATCAAACTTTCCCAGGACCACAGCCTACAGTTAAGCATCTTCCTAACTTAGTTTTTCTCTAATTTAAAAAATCTGCAAAAAGTACAGTTTGAAAAATTTCTAACCTTTGAAAGGATCTGAGCTTTTTCTTTTCCCCCTAAGGGCTACAGCTCAAAGAGGAAATGGTTCATCCCAGGATTTCCTGGGGATTCTAAACATTTTGGCTAATAAAAATAAAAGCTTAGAAAAACGTTGACAGGAAAACTCAGAGCAGAGGTTTTCCCAAAATGCTTTTAGTAAAATCCTCCTCATTTTTGACTTTTTAAACACTGGATGCTGTTGGATTTTATATACAAAAATATGTATACACACAGGCATACACATATGCAAACCACTAACAAACCCTCAGGATAAGACAGAGTGTTTTATGATAAAATATTAAGGATGCGATAAACAAATCCTTACTTTACTCCCAATGCTTCTTTTCTTTTCTTTTCTTTTCTTTTCTTTTCTTTTCTTTTATTGTGTTTTTGTGTGGTTTCTTTATTTTGTTGTTTTTGTTGGTTTTGCTTTTCTGGGGGTTGGATTTTTTTGTTATTCTGGATTCCTGGGGAAACCAGTCCTGTGCATTAATGCTCTGGGTCAGTCTGTCTGAGTCCTCCTAATAAATTTGGAATCTATTACCTGATTTCAGTCACATTTGCAGAAGATTAGATACCTTACAGAAAATTGCCCATATATTCCTTGAATATAAGTGCCAGGTTGAAGAAAAGTCTGTACAAGTTCACTTCTTATAAAACACGAAAGAATACACATGAGAAAGAATGAGTTGTTTAGAGTTCACAGGATTAGCAGATGGCCTCCCATGCACTAGACTCCAGATTTCATTAGTGTCAGGATGTTCATGTCCCCTCTCTCAGCCTCTGAGCAGTTTTGGGACCTAGAGGTGATGCTGGCCACCAGCTGGCCTCTAGCACTCTACTACCACTAAGAGGGAGCTCATCACAGGCTTCAAACTACTGCCTGAAAACCAACACAAATGATTTTATTTTAGGAAGAAAGTTAAAATTAGAAACACAAATACTTGAATATGCTAAAGGAAAACTGTAACCAATTAAACAGCTTTCTAGAGAAGTCTTGCTTAATCACGCCACAACCACCATGGTTTTTTGTCGGGCAGCTCAAAACAAACTTAAAGAGAAGTGAGGTCTCCTTGCAGCCGTCTGCTTGTTGGCTGGATTTGTAGACCATTTACTTGAGAGTCAGCTTAAAGCCATCTTAAAACCCAAATTTATTTTTCCTTACTGTTCAGATAATACCACAAAAACAATGCTGTTTCCTTTCCTTCTCTCTATCTTAATATCAGCGACCCCATGACCTCCAGCCTAAACCCCTATCTGAGTTAAATCTCCCAGAGGTGCCTGAGATTACTGAGCAACTGATGACTTCAAAATAAACACACTTGGAGCAACTGCCTATACACAGTCCCACCTAATAAATATAGCAGACAGTATTTGTTCTGGGAAGTGATGGGAAGTTATGGCTTTGACTCTGGGAAAGTGCATTTTTATTCACGCAATTTATGGTCCTCACATGGGGGCACTTTGAAAGCCATTTTTACACTTCTGTCTCGGGCTTCTCTTTATCCGATCAACCATAGGCAACAGAAAGGGTTTTTCACCCTGCCAGGACAAGCCTTCTTATCCGAGCATCATTGTTCTCCCATGCAAAGCAGCAGCCCAATGCACAGACTTTATCTGTGTGTTTGGAGACATCAGATCAGCTCTTGGTGTAAAAACTTTGGGCCCTGTTTTACTGCCTAAGAGAGTGGGTACCATCAATCCCAGACAGTGCCAGCAACCACTGGTCCAGATTTTTTGGGAGCTCTTTTGCACAGACTGTGGCCATCTCAAGGATGAGGGGGCAGTTATTTCTGCCATGAGAACATCAGATGTAATGGAGCAGAGCTGGGGCAGGGAAGAGATCTTGCAACACCGGTGACTTTGACTGAGGGTTCCCCACCAGGGGCGAGGCCTGCACGAACCTTGTTGCTTTTCTTGGTGAACAAGACCGGGCCGTTTCTAATGTTTGTGCAAACTGTACTCACCATCATCCAACAGAATCTGTGCTGCTGCCTTGCTTTAACCATTGCTCTTTTGCCTCTATGCTCTCAGGCACTTCAGTTGCAATCAAATCTGCGGAGACCAGCATTTTTCGTTCATATATAACCTCACTGCAGGCCTCAATTAGAGACCAAACGAGCCCACTGAAGACCATAGCTAACAGCTTTACTCATTACTTTGGCATTCCAACAGTATTCCCCGCCCCCACCTCTGTATTACGGAGCCAGGAATCACAAATGAATGGAAGGCACGGGTTACAAAAGTCTACTTCACACATAAATCAACTTGAATGTTTCAGGCATTTAAATTTCAACTTCAGAAAGCTGAAGCGTTAGAAAACCTCCAAACCCCTCATATAAAGTGAGCAGACACAAGTGCATTGGGTATCAAGGCTGGAACTGCATAAAAGGTTTGGTACCAGCACTTGTGCAAGTTGCCTTGGGACAGTTTCAACTTTGTTTTGCAAGCCCATGGGAGAGGCTGGAGGTTTGGTTTTATGCAAGATTTTAGAGAGATTTGGCTTTTAGGTGAATAAACCCAATCCACAGAAACAGATCTAAAAAAGCATTGCCACCTTTTCAAGCAGGGAGGGGTAGTGAATAGAAGTGTACGTGGACTGGGCTTAGGAACACTTGAGCTTTTCCACCTGAAATTGTGCTCTTCATTGTATTTGGTCTTGGGAGCAAAGCTAGATAAATGTCCCACTTGTTCCAAGGTCCTGTGACAAACAGTCATGTATCGTGTTTTATTGTGCCACAAATCAGCAACTTCAGACTGGACATTTGAAGGCTCCTGAAGGTCAGAAACACGTTTGTGCTGTATGTGATAGCTCAAGAGGAGAAATCATGTCCTCAGGACAAGAGAGACTTCTCGTTACCTGTCTTATGTCCACTTGTCCCTAGCTGAAGGGAGTAAAAAAGAAAAAAAGCCCACCAAACAAAAATAGAGCGTGTGCCTCGTGTCTCATTTCTGTCAGCTGCTTGTAAGATCTTTTGGTCCTACTTTCCTGAATGGCATGAAAGAAGAAATGAGATGCTTGCTTTTCTGAAATATGCTATTCAGTACCTTCATTCTTTGCCATGATCACCATTGAACATCAGCTCAAGGATGCAGTTAGCTGTATCCTTTCAGCTCTACCTTTTTAATACTTGTGTAAAGGTAAGCGAGTCAACTTTGGTTGATTATCCTGAATGCTCACAGGCTTTGTCAGAAAACAATTTCTGATGAAGTCTGATGGCAGCTCGACTCTGTGCCTATCTCCTCGTCTTGGAGACAGTACTATGGATTTCTAGCCAAGTGCAAAGCTTGCCAGATCCACCTCTTCACTTTGTCTGACTAAGGTCCCAAATGGTGCCACAATGGAAGAACAGCTTTGTGGGACATTTAAGAGGCCATTGCAAAATAAGACAAGGAAACCTTATTACCAAATAAAATACCTGAATGGTCCCAAGCCTTCTTATAAAATACACTGCTAATAAAATAGACAACAAATTCAGGTATTACAATGGAAGAAACCAATTTTGTGTTAAGCTGAAGACAAAGGGACCTGTGTTCTTCCGGTGGGTTTGCTATACAGGAGACTTGAGAATGAAAGGCAACCCTGAGAAAACTCTCAGACTAAACTTTGGTGCTCAGATAAATTTCATTCTTATGTGATAGGGAAGAAATGACTTTCCACTCCTAAACTTAACAAGGCTGAACTGCAAACATTGCATTCACAGGACTCCAGTAGCTGGAGTTACAGGATGACCCCTCCATAGAACCATGATTAATAACAAAACCACAAAAACAAGTACTTAAATTTCATGCTATGATGTCAGCTCTTGAGCAGGCAACTATTGTTTTCCTTTGCTCTCTCTTTTGGACACAAGCCACCACAATGCAAACACTAAATAAGCATTATTGGAAGCGTTTGAGTGACTATATCCTGTCAGTGCTTAAATTGCAATTCTGGAAAAGAAATGCCCACTCTCCTGCTTGGTTCAAAACAAAGTGCAACATAAATATTGAGGTATACAGTTCTTCAGGGATTCTTGTTTTCCTGTTATCCTTCTCTCTACTCAAACAGAAAATAAAATATACAGTTTCAAGTCAAAATAGTGACTTGGGGTGGGGTGAGGGGGGCGGCGCGGAGAAAAGAAAGAAAACCCAAAGTCCCTGATTTTCCAGATTAATGAAAAAGCAATAAAAGTGTTTGCCCAAATCCGTTCAGTTCCACTGGGTTCCAGAAGACGGGTTTCCCCTTTCCTTGAGTCTCTTGCGCTGTTGCTAGGAATTAGTGAGCTGTGAAACTCACCTAATGAGGTCAGCATCAGGAAATAGCTCTGAAAAAACAGGTCCTAGGGGATCTACTAAAGGACTCCCCCAGTGTCCAAACGAAATCCTGGATGCATCGGCACATTGTACAGCCGGGGCTGCGGGAAGAACGCGCTCGACTTTGTTGTTGTTGTTCCTATAAAGGGACAGCTAAGGAAAGTGAAACTATTAACTCATCCACTGGAATTTCTGCTCACAAACCGTGCCCCCTGTTAAAGCTCCTCATAAAAGCCTTTCAGCTAGTTGGTTCCATATGTTTCCCAAACCCACAGTTATTGCTTCTGAAAGGCAGGAGTAGTTAAGAGTCTGCGGCTTGGCACTGACCAGGGAGACCCAAGGACCTATATTTTTCCCCCTATCTTTCAATCTGCCAATTAACTAGTTTAATAAAACAGTTTGAATCTGACCGAGGTGCTTGGAGAAAGCCCTAAGCATCACCCATCCTACCACCTTAGCCACAATAGTGACACACAGGCAGGGCCCAGAGCAGAGCAGCCACACTATTAATGTGCAGCCCCAGGACTAAGATTGGTTTTCTTGATGCTGAGAAAGTTGCAGGGAGATGAGGGCTCCAGCCTTCTGTCCTGCACACCCAAAGTTCCTGCTGAAGTGGACTTTCAACAACTGGACTTCAGCCCCCTGACATTTCGTTTATGCAAAGTCCCCATGATGAACTTATGTGTGAAAAATTATGTGTATTTTTTAAATTTTATTTGTGTTTTGATTGAATCAAGACATTCAGAAACAACAGAAATAAATTCTAGACAGAAAACACTGCAATGTGTATGAGACCCTTACTCCCTCAGCCCAAGACCTTCAAGCCAGGGGCTTCTCCTGGCTGATAGCAGCCCTGATGCATTCCCTGGGCTGACCCTGCTATGCTATTGCTTCTGCACCAAGTTCCTGGCTTCTGCAGGGCTGGGGCAGGCACATCATTTACTCAGAGCCTGGAGAGCAGTTCTTTGGGGTTTTGGTGGGTTACTTGATAGAACAAGTGAGCTAGCCGGAGTTTGAGCTGAGATACAAGCCTGCTTCTGCAAAAAATGTCATTATGACAACAAATACCACAGAGGTAGTGTCTGTTGTGACAGCACTTTAGAAACATCCTCTCATTCCCAATACAGACACTATAAACACCACACCCACCTTAAATACGTCAAAACACAGCAAAACAAGGTCTTAAATTTGTAAACTGCAGTCAGCAGCTGTACCACAGGCAATCCTGGAAGATGAGTAAGATATGAAATCTTTTCTTCTCAATAATGTGAACTGTGTTACTTTAAAAATGTAGAATCATAGAATCGTTTAGATTGGAAAAGACCTTTAAGATCATCAAGTCCAACCATTAACCTAACACTGCCAAGTCCACCACAAAACCATGTCCCTCAGCACCTCATCTACACGTCTTTTAAATACCTCCAGGGATGGTACTAGAATCCAGATTAATTTAGAAGAAAGGGAGGGGAAAAAAGAGCTTTGATATGGAATATTCATATTCTTTCCCCTTTTGTGAACTGCCACATTGTGGTGGAAGGATGTTTTAAGTTTCAATGCCCTCACCCCACCATCGGCAGGGTCTCTTCCAATAACTTTCCCTGATGTCCAACGAGTAATGGTGTAAGGGAGCAGTAACTCTGTTGGATAACTCTCTGCTTTGGTCAATGCTCAAATTCAAGCTCAAGCAAATAAATTAAGAAATAACATGGGGAAGGATTTGCAACTTAATCAAAACTGAAACACTGGAAGGGATAGAATTACTTCTGTTAAATTTGAAGCCTAAAGGTATGGCTTTTATATGCAGGATTTACTGGCATCCAGTACTCCTGCATCAGTCCAGTTTCTCAGTTGTACTGAGTTCAGTAGATCAATTGTGATGACTAAACCTACCTAAAAGGCTAAATATTTGCACGAAAAAAGTTACACTGAGCAGTCTGATTCTACAAGTGTTTTTCTTATTGAAGTGCAACAAGTTCCAGCAACCAACACGTTGCCTAACAGTGGCAGCTTGCAGGTCCAAGAGCTACCAGTTAGACTTCTGGAGTAAAGACTTAGATCTTGTCAACAAAAAGGTAAACAGATAGTAAAATCAATTCATACCTTTGGCATGAGGCCACACTCTTGAAGGGACACCATTTATTTTTTTAAACTCTTTTTTATAGCTGAACCAACAGTAGTTCAGAAGAAAATGCCTTTCCCCTGGAACTCACCTCAGCTCTTCAGTTAAGTGACTCAGAGCTCTGTTATGCCCCTAGACAACACAACACTGTGAATTAAATGCCTACCAGTAACCGAAAAAATCCAGTATTGGTTTTTAATCTAGTCAGTCACGGTGGTGTAAATTGTTTCCTTCTGCTTCTTTCTTCACACCCTTCATGTTAATCTGTGGCAGAGGAAAAACAGTTCTTCCAGGGCTGAGTAGCTGGCAACTAGGTTTAATTTTAAACAGACTCATAATATGAAAGATAATGGAAAGACCATTACTAGGACAAAAGGTTCAACTGACATGAATGGACCCAACTCCACAAAGAGAAAGGAGGTGGACTGTGTGATACTGGATGATGGCTGTCTAAAGTAGCACCTCGAAACCATGTGAAACCCATAGGTGTAGAGGAAGGCAGAGACATTTCTCACCCAGAGAAAGCAGGCAGTGGTCCAGCAGGACAAACTGGATGTGGTCCTGCTGCCTGTCTGGTGATGCCCTGGGCTTGGCTGCAAGACCTTAGTTCCTCCCTGTGCCACCACCAGCAAGCCTGGCTTGGCCTCCAGCTCTACCCAGTTATTCCTGTCCTATGGGTATCACACCATTTACTAGTCAATAGCAAACCACTATATTCAGATATCCAAATGCTGCTTCAACGTCAGGGAAATCTGCACTAGAAGTGTATGAGAAGGTTTGCAGAGAAGAGCAGCGCTCCAGGAGAAGTGCCATGGGGGGCTGTAGCACGTTGCTCCACAGGTGTCATTGAAACAAGAGCAGTCATCTCAGATAACTCCAACACACCCCAAAAGTGTTTGGTAACAGATACTTTGGGAAAGAATGTAAGAAATGAGGTGAGCAGGGGGTGAGCTTTTCTCAGACAACACTTCCATCTTCTGGAAGTTTGCCAGTTGGGGAGCTCGTGGTTGAAAATACCTCTTCTCCTATCACTCCTTCCCGCCCACCTCCCTGCTCCCCACACCTTTACCTCAAAATTATCATGGTACTTGGTTGCACCACTCTATTTAAGAGAGGCCAGCTGCCCAATCTACGCACAGAGGATCTACTTTGCTCAGCAATTGCATTCCCAAAATTGATGCCTGGCAGGACGCCTGAGTGGCAGTGCCCATGATCACTTTCCTCCACTTTAAATGGGCACATTGTCCCCACTTTTGGGACCATCACCTTCAAAGGAGGCCTGTGAAATCCTTCCCAAGAACCTGAAACCACGTTTGTGCTCTTGACTTGCAAGTAAAATTGTTACCGGGCCCATCTGGGGTTTCGATTTTACCTTTTTGTCTCCACCGTAACAGGAGGAATGTGGGAACATGCCCCGAGCGAAGTGTACCAGTCAGCCCCGGTGACAAGTGAGCTGCAATGAAAGGGGCACCCTAATGGAAAAAAGGAAAGCTCTGGGGGTGTTTCGGGAACTCCCAGCTTTAGGCAACCACCCCAAGATTTATTTTTTTTTAAAAAAGCCTGTCTTTATGATATGCTAAGCATCTACCCATTGAAAAATGCAACCTGCCCTGGGTGTATTTAATTTGGGGTTTTATTCATATTACTGCTTAATTTTGAACTGTTTCTTTTTAATTACCAGCTGAAGCTACATAGTAAAATGGACTAGCCCCACAGGCATGTTTTTCTTTCTATTATATTACAGTGAGGCAGCAGCTTAACTCCTTCAGCCATCCCAGCTTAACACCTCGCGATGCCAGCACAGCCCCTTTCCAGACTGCTGCTCCTGCAGCAAGAACGGCTGAAGGGGACATAAAGATGTATGTCCTGAATTTCCAACTCCCAGCCCTGGGTATCAGCACAAACAGGTGCCAATTTCAACATACGTCAGCATGCTGGAGCGTAAATCGCTGCCCAAGGGGAAGGGGAGCACTTTCCAGTGAGCCAGATGGAGCTACAACCTCTGGCCAAGGACAAACACTTTGGGGCAGCAACTGTCTCAGTTTTCCAGTCTCCATGTGAACATGACCGAGTTGGCAGCTGTAGAAAAGGGAACATTTCCTAAGCCTGAAGGTGACTGTGTCCTCATGAGGTCAGCAGCCATGGGGGGAAAAGAAAAAAAAAAAAAGAAAAAAAAGGGTCAAGATTTGGAACAGCATGATAAAAGAAACCTTCCAGAGGAAGCGGGCAGCTGAACTTATGAGGGATAAGCACTTGCTTTGGGTTGTTTTGTTGTTTGCTTGTTGGTTTTTTTTTTAGCTTAGCATTATCATAAGTATGACTTAATTTTATTATGCAGGAAGTTCTCGTAATTGGGGGAACCAGTGAACAAGCATGAGGTACCCCATGTTTGTAAATAATCACAGGGCTTGATCTTGCAACCTGCTTGCTTCAGGTCTTCTTCACCTAAATGTTCCATCCCTGGAGGTGTTTGAGCAACCTGGTCCAGTGGAAGGTGCCCCTGCCCATGGCAGGGAGGTTGGAACTAGATGATCTGTAAGGTCCCTTCCAACCTAACCCATTCTATGATTTTATAATGATTCTACAAAAATCCATGTCATTAACCAGGATTGCTGATGGGATCCCACGTGTGCCAGCTGTTATTGGGGGCACACAGACCCCCAGGTGGCGTCACCAGGGCAATCCCTCTTTCCTCCTAGAAATTCAGAGTTACACCCACAGGATCAGCTTCAGGGCTGCAAGGTAGACCGTGCAAAGCACGTAATCTGGAGAGCACCAGCTCCAGCCCTTCGTGTTTTGATGTAGCAGCTCCAGGAGAGGAAGCCAGCAGAATGGGCATGTAGTGCACTGCCCATCACACCAAGAGCCCCAGCAAAAGGCTTGTTTCCTTAAAAGCATCAGGAGAAACAGCCAAGCACAAATGGTGATAAAGATGCTGCATTGGTCCAAGCATCTCTAGACCCAGAAGGAAGAGTTTACCCTGATCCACCTGCTGATGGCAACAGGGTTTTCAGGGGGAGAAGCAGTGCGCAAATGAACAACCCATGCCCATGGCTACCTCCTCCTCCAGCAAAAAAGCCAGTGCAAAGGGAGCCTGCCTGGAAAACAATTAGGCAGTGACATTAGAGCCCTGGGTAATAACAGATGGCTAAAACCATCCTGCAGACAACTGCTCAGGGATGTTTTATCAAAACCTGGGAAAGGGCACTGAAGATGATCAATCATAATTCACCAGGAAGACAAGAAGGCACTGTGTGGGAGAGACAAGGCTGAAGCTCCACCACTGTGCTCCTCAAAGGCAGCCTGCTGGGGTCCTTCTGCAGGACAACAGTCTGCCCCCCAAAAACAGGCCCTTTAAAATGGTCTCACCAATCCATACGCTATGCCGATGTTTTAATGTGGAGCTGCAACACTTGCTGCAAGAAACTGCTGATTTCAACCCCAGGTCCTCTGTCCATAGGGACAGGTAGGAATGGTACATACACAGCCAGGAGTTTAACAAGAAATAAATGCAGCAGCTCCTGCTTCATCTGCCTTCCTGAAAGAGATGCAGAAAGAGCAAATATAGAGGCAGAGATGCCCAAGACAAGAAAATATCCTTTCGTAGCTCAGGGCACGTGGGCAAGACTGCTCGGGGGAAGAGGAGAAGGCATCAGATACATATGCTACTGCCCTTATGGCCCAGTGAGTGCTATATACTCCGTGGATGGTGTTACAGCTCTGTTGCAGTCTACAGGAGTTTTGCCTGGAAGGAGCAAATTACATAAAAATTATTCAATATTGAGTTAGCCAAGGAAAGAAGGTGACTTCCCATCAGATCACAGCAGCTCAAATTTCTAATATCATCTACTTGTAGCCAAGCACTTGCCTTCAAACTAAGTGGAGGCCAAGAATAATTACTTACTATTCACCGAGTTATTTACATCAATTATTCAGCAAATAAATTCAGCTAACAAATAACTTCAGGGAAACTGCAATCTATTCACAGTCAAGTTGCCAAGATAGAAGAAATTTATAAAATTAATTATTTGTAACAAACTACTCTGTTAACTTTCAAGGTCAGAATGATAAATTTATACACTTTATTTTCTACTATATATTAGGCTCCCTCAATGTAATTATGTTGTTTATGAATTACGGGAGGTTATCTTTCAAGAGACAGCTATAACTGCTATATTTTTCACTGTCATTGGACTAAAAGATCATATTGCTTGGAGCTGTTTTCATCCTAGGCTAAACAGTCTACACTCCAATTAGAAAAGGCCTATGAAAGCAGCTACTGGAGAGGATACACTGTTAAGGAATCAAGAAGAGCATTCACAGAGTCTTGGTCTCCTGGCAGGAGACAAGACGTAGATGTTGCTGTAAAACACTTAAAGAAATTAGCAAATTCTGAAGAAAGCACTTCATTCAAGTAACATTTTCTTATTTCTTTTAACTAGAAAGAAAGGATACAGAAAAATATTCTTTGCACAGCTTGAAATGTTCCTGAAGGTGAGATTAATAATTGTGATAGAGAAGGTAATTAATACTGTTTCCAGGCACCACTCTGGTCAGAGAAAATACTTGAAGAAGACATAACCCTCAGCTTCAGAGATAAGCCTCAGGTTCACTTTCTCCCCCTTTAGACACAACCCACTCCTTAGATACACCCCCAAAAGTAGAGCTAAAACCATCTTTTCCCTCTCCCCTCTTTGTCCTTGCCTGTTTAATTCTGATGCTTTGTAAATATATCCACATGTAAGCAAGCACGCTTTGCCATCCCCTGAAACACTCCACAAACGTTCAGCAGGTTGTTGCCTCTACAGCTGTGCTTCACCAGGAAGATTCCCAGAAATCCTACAGCCGTTGCTGACATTGCACATGGGACACAGCTCAGACAAGTCCTGGAGACCCTAAGGTGAAAAAAAGCAACTCTCCAAAGCAAATCTCTTTGCCGTTGCCCCAGAACAGTATAGATGAAATGGAACCTTTTGCACAATCACGACTCTGGGGCTGGAGCTCAGAGGCTTCGCTCTTCTACCTTGGGACAGTAGGGAAGACATCCAACAAGGAATTCCAGAGCAGCAGTGCGAGTACTAAGCAAGCACAGAGGATCACTTGCAGCTTTGAATTAACTAACTCCTCTGAGCACAAGGAGTTTCGGAGCCAGTCTCAGCTGGTGTAATTTAGCATCATTCTGATGATTTACACCCGCTGAAACCCTGCCTGCACACCCTGGAGGAGGAGAAGGGGATGCAGGGGGTAGGAAATGACATCCTCCCCAGACCTGTGGGGGATCAGCTCATTTTGAAGATAACATCTGTTCTGCATTTCTTCTCTGCTCATGATTTTTTTTACCTTCCCTAAAGTAGGTAAGATGGGGAGGTAGGCTCAGGTAGTTCTATAGACCAAGTTCTTTGCAGAAGTAAGTTGGTCAGCTTAGTTAGCCCCAACCATGCTTGGCTAATTCACTTGAGAGGGAATTTTTCCCCATGTTTATATTTTGTGCTAGAGCAGCTATGCTTGCCACTGAATTGTTTCTCAAATTCTGAGATATATTTAACAAATCCTAAGAATTAGGTTAGATTTCAAATAGCAAATGCTCAGGATCCCTTAGAAATGAACTGTGGGTCTGGGATTATTCAGTAAATGACTCCAAACCATGAATAAATTTGAGAAAAATATCAGGAAGTTAATATAGAGAGGCAAAAATTGAATAGATTGCAAAAGAAATTATCCAAGGAACAATCTTTACTGAGTTCTGGCAACTAGCAGTTACTGAATTCAAATCACTAGCATACAAAAATTACTAAGACAAAGACTTGTTTAAACTGAAAATTCTGACTCTTTTTCTGATGGAGTGATCTCTCCTCTTTGCTTTTAGGAAGCTAAATTACATTTTAGTTTGCTTGTTTTCATCACATTTTGCTTTGGGCACAAATGACTGAGAAAAAAAGCTCTGCTCTTTCTATGCTGATAGAAATTGTAAAGGGATTAACCAAAAAGCAATAAACTATTCCCTCTGAATTGCTAGCCCTAAATTTTCTTATTAGTGTCTACCCACACTAATTTGAAACTTAGCAATGCTGGTTTTCTCTAAAGCTGTCAGCTGAAATAAGCTAGTTCTGTTCCTTGCAGGCTGCATTTGCCAAAGATCTTTCTGCTTTCAAAACACACCCCCTCCACCAAATATATCAAGGTTGCTGCTCTTTTCAGAATTTCCCATGGGTACATGGCAATGTTAAAGGGGGAGTAAAACTAGCATGGTATTTTTCAAGTTATTGTCATGGGAATGCTTTGTACACTAGAATGTCAAAGCGAAGTCAAGCCCTGTGCACAGCGCTGGAGGTAGATGGATAAGTGTGAGTCAGTTGCTTGCAAAGACTCAAGCCATTAAAGAGAGTCTTGAGAGGAAGGGAAGGACTCCTGATGCAAGAAGATAGTAGTTCTGCGAAAGATCCGCAAAATCTCTTTCAATTACAATGGGAGTTGCTCAAGAAAAGCAAACCACATTGTCTTCTCTTTGGACTTGTCAGAAGAGCATTGGGAATGGCAGAGCAGAAGTCCCTGTAGCATCATATGAAGTCTCAAGTCCAACCCTAGCCATCTTAAGGCACTTTGCCAGCTTTCTCTGTAACAAATTCAGAGTCTCTGGCAACTTTAAGTTTCCAGATGATATTGCAAGTTACCTATTTATCACTAACTCGAGTCCCCTTGCCTCAGTTGGACTGCATGTCCAAGAGACCAGTCCCTGATTGGCACTGGCATTTCTCAGAACTGGTCCTGCTGTCTATCATCCAGTCTTGGGCATAGTTTGACCCTTTGTATGCACAACTAAATGCTACCAGATGGATGCATCAGTTCAAAGGCTGGTGGAAACAATTAAGGTTAGAGGAAGCCAGGTTTATCCTTCCACCTATAGCACTGAATTAATCATGGCTGATAGGGATCTAAACAGAGCAACAAGGTTTTGCCTTCGTGTCCCACTCAAGCCCCTGATTTATATCACTCCCTGTCAAGAGATGGCAGAAGATTGCCCAGTAGCTGATGAATGCTTCTCTCCCACCCTCTCCCTCTCCTGGGGAGACAAATATAAGCCAGGACATTCCTGCTCTGCTCAGGATGCCATGAAACCTAACCTCTTGTTGACACAAGCATTAGGCCCCAGGACTGTATAACAGGTCACTGACAGAAAGATATAAGATAGAGCTTCCAAATTTGGCTGGCCACACACAGGCAGGCACTGGAGTATGAGTATTGCTGGCTCCCACAGTTTGCATACCTGTGAAGGAGACTCAGTAGCTAAAGGACACCCATGGGCACAGCACTCTTGCTCGTCAACCTATTTTTCAATTGTGTCTTCTGGTAGGTTCAGTGGCTGATGCTGCTTGAGATTTTTAGGGAGTTAATATTAGCTATTTCCTTACTGGGCTTCTTTTGTTCTAAACAGTAAAAATCCAGGGACAACTGGACAGCTATATCCCTATAGTTTCTATTAAAAGCATGACAAAGGAGGGAGTGCTGGGATCCGTCCACACTGGATGGGACTGGGAGTTTGAATGCCCTCATATGAATGTCAATATTTGTGCTCAAATAAGTTAAACCTTCTGTGCTCACCTGCCTGTCAGAAGTCCTATGTCAAGGACCCAAAGGGGAGTCTCAGTAACTGCGAGCTCAGTGCTTTCTTTGGAAACAGATCTCCTGAAGTCTGGTTCCTCCCTCTTCCAGCGACACACTGATGCCCACATTTCATGTCAACCATGAAATGGGAATGGATCTGTTACCATGTGCTAAGCTTTTCTCCATCCGTGGGAGGCAAAGGCAAACAAGGAGGCTTGAGTCAACACAAGGGTTAATTTAAGAATTGAGCTCGCTTAAAATAAAAGTTGTCACCAACCAAAAAGAACAAGTAGCCATTGAAGAGAAAGTTGTTGAGATTTATGGGCCCCATTCTAGAGACATAAAAGGGGAGTCAATCATCATTTGAAGTTTATTTTTTTAATAAGAGCTCCTCAAACATTCCCTCCACTTTTCATTGCCAGAAACTTAAGCTTGTGGCTGTTAAAAAGTTAAAAATTAGGGGTTTCCTAAGTGGGAGCAGAATGCATGGTTGCTCTGTATGACCCCGGCTACTCTAACAGCTACTGCTAATTCCCAGTGGAAGCATCAATGGCTTGTGAAATAGACTCCTTTCTTTTCTTGTACAAATTATTCCTTTATATTTTTGAACTTCTGAACCTCTGAGCTTAATAACAACTCCACAAGAAAGAAGGAAAATGATTGAGTGTTTATAACAACATGCATCTTTTTTGATTATCGTTCCAGGCTGTGGCACTTTCGGTTTAGCAAAGCCTTAGTCATAGCTGCTCTGCAAAATCATTCAGAAATGGGGGGCAGAGAGGAACGGGAAGGACATCTCCTCCTACATAGAAACTGTGGCCATTGGACATTTTGAAAAATTCCCAAGCATTTAGTTTTACTGTCTTCCTCCCCCTCCCTAAATTATAACCTACCCACTTACTACCTGTTTGAGTTACAAGCAGAAATTAAACCTTGCCCACCCTGGTTTGCTCCAGCCTGGCAGCCTGCAGAGGAGCTGTAACACATCAGAATGAGGGCCATAAAAATTGCAAAACGAAGCAAGACAAAAACTTTAAAAACCCACCCACGCATGCAGGCACAGAAAAAAAAAAAAAAAACAATACAAGGGAAAATAATAGAAATAAACAGTCTTCAGCCTCATTTTTTTTTTTCAGTTGTAAATGGAAACCAGTGTGACAGTGCTGTAATAGATGACAAAGTCTATTTATTTTCTCTAAAACATCTATAGTTGCTGGATTCCCCACTACCTCCCAAAAGGCTTACATGACTTTCAATTAAAAAGGTCTAACACTACAAAATATGTTTCACTCAATAGAAAATGGCAAGGCCAGGCTCAGGAAGCGCTCATCTTTCTCCAACAGTTGATTTAACAAGCACTAAATCACCGATTATTACATCCTAGATCCTTTGCTGCCCAGTACCATCACTTTGTTGATTGATACCATGCTAAGTCATAATAATAACAGATTCATAATAGTAAGTTTGGCAATTCATATTCTGAACTAAATCCTCAGCCAGGGCACAACCCTGTACCCTCTCAGGTCAATAATGCAGCACAATCCCATCTTTTTAAAGGAAGATTACGACAAGT
Organism: Nycticryphes semicollaris; assembly: GCA_013400055.1. Classification (NCBI taxonomy): domain Eukaryota; kingdom Metazoa; phylum Chordata; class Aves; order Charadriiformes; family Rostratulidae; genus Nycticryphes; species Nycticryphes semicollaris. Next base: position 1,508,721 of record VXBJ01000233.1, on the reverse strand, counting down.
TTTAAAATCAGAAGAGCTTTCAAAGAATCATAGAATGGTCCAGGCCAAATGGTCCAAGGGACCTCCAAAGGTCATCTAGTCCAGCCTCCCCGCAGTCAGCAGGGACACCCCCAACTAGACCAGGTTCCCCAGGGAAGAGCCTCAACCACCTCCCTGGGCAACCTGTTCCAGTGTTCCACCACCCTCATAGTAAAGAACTTATTTCTAATATCCAATCTAAATCTGCTCCTCTCCAGCCTGAAGCCATTGCCCCTCATCCTGTCACTGCAGACCTTTGTAAACCAACTCTCCCCAGCCTTCCTGTAGGCCCTCTTCAGGTACTGGAAGTTTGCTATTAGGTCCCCCCAGAGATTTTTCTTCTTCAGGCTGAACAACCTCAGTTCCCTCAGCCTGTCCTTTGTATGGACCTGGTCCCTCTAACCCCCATCACACAGCATTTCCTTGAAAAAACACAAGTAAGAAATGCCAACACTTTCATTTTAACAGAGCCTACTGCTCAGAGGCACATCTTCACTTGACTGTTAGCAAGGAAAAACGAAGCCTGATTCACTGGAGCAGCATCATGTCAATAAAACTCAGCTGAGACCAGTACTGGCTTGGCTGAAATCGAACTATGCTAAATCAGAACTCAGAATCCTTGAGGTTTTCAAATGTTTGGCTTTATATCAGTTATTTACAGGTGATATTTGTTCAGGTTCTCACTGGTATAATCTAGCAGTAACTCTTTCAAGCCGATGGATTTGCACCAAGCTACACCATCAATTATACCATGGAAGTGAGAGACTCTTACCTTCTTTGCCTGTACATTACAGAAACTGAATGAAGGGACAAATTGAGAAGGACCAAATTTAACATTTTCTTACGGGTGATGGAGATGCTTCCTTCACAGTTATATTTACTTAGACATCTTTCCTTTTTCCTTAGTGGGGATTCTTAAATGCAGCTTCAGAAATCCCAGAGGCCAGGCTAAACCTCTACTAAATCTGCCTCATTAATTGAGGTCTACTGTGGCTGGAACATGTAGATGCTGTAGGATTCGAGTGGCAGCCGCCGCCTGCCGCTACCCCAACCACTGGCATTTAAATTGAAGCCCATTCATCACATGCTTATGGTCAGATCTGACCCTAAATGAGCCATTCCAACTTTGTTCTAAAGTTTTTATTACTTCTGAGTTAGTACATTAAGATGGAAAATAAAAATCCAAACCCTAAGCCCAAAACAAGAAACGCCACACTTGCACCCCACAGAAGGCTGTGCAGGAGGGTTCTGGGTTACTCTTGACATATGTACAGGATACATAAAGGATTATTCTCATTTCCATCAGTGGACGTGTATCCTGCAGGCTGTACAAAGTTATTAGTACAAGCTGTCAAAAATATGATGCAAACTGCAAGCTTGATTACCTAAAAGAGGCTTAGAGAAAAAAAAAAAAAGAAAAAGATTTAATGTTACTGAGTTTATATCAATTTTTGTCTTTGCTGATGTAAATGGATGATTTCCACCATATTTCTTCACCCTTGAAAATAAAGTGTATAAGGCACTGGAAGCCTGTGGGGACAAGAATGCATTTGTCTCTCTGGTAGTTTTGCAACCTTCTTGTTCAAGGCTACTGAATTTATCATCTGTTCTTAAAACAGGTGATGGACAGGGTAGAGGTCTCCAAGTCTTAATGTTTCTAAAGTTCTGGGAAAAAAGGTGACAAGGCAGAGATGAGGTGAAGGCAAGCCTGAGCAATAAACTCAGACTTGAAGGAATTGATGTAGAACTTCATCCCAGAGACACAAATGCTGGAGAGACAATGCTTGCCCTCAAGATGCGTGGCACAGGCAGTCTTTGGACTTCACATCTTGGGCTGAACTTGAAGCATGGTCAGACATGTGGTCAGATATGTTAACAGGTGGCACATTTTGTTTGGACTTCCCACATGTAATAACCAGATCCTGACATGCAACAGAGCTCAATACTGCATGGGTGTCCCAGAGCTGCAATATATGCTGAGGACCCATGGTGATAAAGGTTATGAAAATCCCAGTAGACAGCAGGATACTGCCAGAGGTTTACAGACTCAGCTAACAAAAACTAATTACCTCAGTTTAACCACCCATACAATTTTTCTGCTGTTCCAGCCCTAGTTGATACAAGAGTTCTGCCAGCATGTCTCCATATTGACTTGAAATAGAGCTAGAAAGAAAGAAAGAAAGTTTGTGTTCAGTGGCAAAGTTACTAACTTTATGTTTAGAAGCTGAGGGTTAGATTTCCTCATGTGGGTTTGGATCAATCTCATTTGGTAAGAGGAGAAGAAGACACAATGGGTGTCCTTCTTGTGAGGGGTGACAGGAAAGCGGAGATGAGTCACTTGGTACAGCCTCATGAACTCATGTCCCAGAGGACTGTGACGCACAGAGGTGGGAAGAACCAGTCACGGAGAGGAGCTGTCTTCAATTAGCATGGTATTTTCTGCCACGGTGTTGCTGCTTTCCAGTCTGAAGCCTCAGACACTGCACAGGAACTGGTCAAGTGGTGGACATCTCATTTCTCCTGAGTACTCAAGTGGGGCATCTTTCATACCAACCTCTGCACTTCCAAGTTGAGTGAGAAAACTTCCTTCAGCAAATATTTGAATAGTTTTTCCTCCTTATGTCCCGTTAAAACAATAAAAAAGTCACAGCCATCGTTTGTCAGCCAGTAACGGTAAGGAAATAACATTAAGCAAAAAAATGCAAACACAGAAAAACACAACAAAAGTGGTTTGTTTCTCATGATATAAATTGTTCTTTTAAATTAAGTGAGCAAAAATCCACAGAACTGGGACAGAGGAATAGGAAACTTTTGCAATTTGGTCCAATGTCTATTAAAGTATATGGCAAACCTAAGACTTATTTCTATGGATCTTGGATCAGGCCCACACAAAGAGAATTCAGCACTTTCCAGGTTAGAACAGAAGCTCTACAAAACCACCTTCCCATAGTTCATACCAGGTTTTGGTTTCAGAGATGTGATTGAGAAGGTTTTAACCAATATTGAAATTCCCATGCTGAAGTCCAAAGGGGGAAATGAAAAGGGGCTCAAACAATTCCATGTGAAAAAGCCAGCAAAGTTGCTGAATCAGCTGTCTATATACCTCTCCTGTGCACTCCTGCCCAGATTTGTATGTGAGTTGTGTCCATAAAACCAAACTCTATTTGCTCCAGCCCTGCTGAAGTCAAAGGGTCATACTTGCAACAGAAATAGAGATCCTTCATTTATTTTCAATACTGTCTTGTTCCCTCTAGACCTTGTCTTTCTCTCTTGCTCTTTTCCAGCTCCCTTTGGGCAACTAAATGCAAACCTCATTTTTGTGACTCTTCCATGGCTGACTGAAGGCAACCTCCTGCCTCCTGAGGCCTTGTTCACAGTGCTCTCGTTCTTTCAGACCTCACATTTGTGCAAGTTTTTATTCTTCTTCTTCTCTGCTGGCTTTGTGGGCTATGACTGAATCTGTCAAAAGATCAACCCACAGACTGTCTCTGTAATATTGATTTCTGCCTCTTTGGGTGGGATTTTTGAGGAGTGCTCCGAGTTGGCCTCACAGGGAGCTGAAGTCATTGAGAGTTTGGTTGAGAAGAATCTGTTGGATAAGACCACCAGAGACACATTTGGGACACTGTACTCATCCTGTTTCTCAATTCTAAGACATACTTGTATAAAAAACACTATCAAAATATCCAACCCACATAAAACCCCACAACCGGTTGGGATTATCACTACCACCACTCCTGAGCAGCACGAAGATAAAACTTTAAGGGCAGCTTCGAAAAACACTTGTTAGTGGTTTTCTGCTGTTTTCCTACTTTCAAATTTGACTCCACAAAAGCCTCCATCCCCAGGTTTTCAAACACTACAAGACATTTCATAACTCCTTCATTGCAATTTATATCATTGCCTTAACCCTGGCTGTTACTAGAGCCATGGTGTCTGGCTATGAACAGCACAGTATTAAACAATACATCGCTGGCTGCTTGAGAAACCCTCCCTCCCTCCCCTCCACCTCCTGTTCCTTCCAAGTGCCACTTCTACTTGACCTTATCACAGTCAAGCACGGCCGATTGAGCGCACTCTGTCATGCAGCACAGGGAGACCAGCTCCAGCCCGCCATAGGCGCCGGGGTTTCCCTGACACTTTGGATCTGATGGATTTTGTAGTGGTCTTGTAAATGGGAATTAGTCATGCCTGGAGGGTCAAGGTTGTCAGACCTCATGCTGAAGTGCACATGTATTCCTGAAAGGAAAACTAACAAAAGTGGAGTCTGTGCCAGGCTGGGAGAGGAAGAAGATATCAACAAATTGACAGAAAACAGCTTCTGTGACTTTCCAGCCCGGCAAGGACCAGATGGCAGGGCTGGGAGTGAAAAAAAAAAAATAAAACAAAAAAAAGGGGAAAGGGGAAAGGGAAAAAAGGGAAAGGGAAAAGGAAAAGGGAAAGGGGAAAAGAGAGAGTGGGGAGGGGAGAAGGGAGAATGAGAGGGAGGGGGAGAAGGAAAGGGAAAGGGAATGGGGAATGGGAAGGAGATGAAGATGAAGAGGAAGAGGCAGAAGAGGAAGAAAAAGGAAAGGGAGAAGGAGAAGGCTCTACAAGTTCTTAGTGTATTGAATATCAGGGAATGAAATTTTACTTTGTCCATGGCAGTCACATACCAGCTAATCACTCAGGATCTAATGATCTAACGAGATTCCTCTAACAAGGAAGTATTTAAAAGTATTGTAAGACTCGAGGAGCTCAGTCTGGGTAGTATAATCCTATGGCCTTGCACTAATGCCATATGTAGGCAGATAAACAGGAGTGAAGATGAAAATACAGCTACTGAAATAACAATAGACTGACTCAGTCAAGTCAGCCTAGATCAGCTAACCATGGTCAAAAGACTCAAAGATGACAATTTTCCGTAGCTCACAGGCCTGCTCTTACTCAAGCAACTGCCCTTACTCAAAAACCCTGTCCCTGTGAGTTGCACCAATTCACACCAATGCCAGTGACACTGTGAAAAGGGTTTCTTGTAACGTGTGAGATGGAGGAGGGGTTAGGGGAAGCTGTTAAAAATCCAAGTCTGAATTGGCTAAATTGGCAAGTAGTGTGACCTGACAGAAATGGATAAGGGGAGAGGTGGGGACTGATATAAACATTATATACATTTCAGGAGGTTTATTATGGCTTAACACAAGGCTGGTCCCACGAACTGAATGCCTGCTGAATTCGAAATAAGTGCCAAGGTGCAACAGGGGTAAAACAGAGGGATATATTTCAAAAGTGAGCTCCTAATCCAAACTAAATGCTGATGTGGACAACCCCAAATTTATTTTCACATGGAGACCAGCTTAAGTCCCCCTATGGTTTATAAGTGTTTTGGGGAGGAAGGAGCCTCATGCACTAAGAATGCAAACTGCAGTTGAAGCTACTGTGATGGAGCAAGTTAGTGTGTCAGATAAAGTGTAAATAGGTGCCCATGCACCAACCCTCAGCCTGCCACAACTGCACAGGAAAGTAACTTGACTTAATCACCATTTAAGAGTGCTGGTACAACCTCTTAGGGTAGTTCGGCAGACAGGCAGCAACTTACTGAGTTCCCAAAGGCCTCATATACCTGAACTCCTAGATGTTACTTTTGGGTGGGTTGCCAGCGCTGGAGGGAAAGATTAATATGAGAGATCCTGACCTTGCAATAAACACTCAATAATAATTCTTCCTATTAGGCTTTATTTAAACCTATACTGATTTATCTGCTGAACCATCACATTTGGTGCGTCCCCTCTGAGCGAGAAGGTCAAGTTTGATCATGATAGAAGATATGAGACAGTATTTCAGACAAATGCCAACTATTCACTTGTGGACAACAAGTCAGAGAAACTGCTAAAACGGAGACCTCCAGCCTTTGTGGAGGGTTGCAATGCCCTTCCCATACAAACAGCACAGCAGGATCACGGGGCTGACGTACAGCCCCAGGGAAAAGGCAACAGGACATGAGCTCTTATCTACTAAAAATACAGAATAAAACCAACACTGCAGAAGCTCAGGCTGTCAGGCACTGTTTGTCTATGGTGCTTACATTAGTGCTGGTATCAGTGTTTCTGCTCAGTGCCCCAGCTGGTGCTGATGGGAAGACCTTGAGGGGTTTCACTGGCCGGTGCCCAGTGCATTAGTTATAGACTCCATGCATGAGCCCATTGCAACATGCAAACTTCAGCTGTCCCATTCACCTTTCTAGTGACATAATCAGGATGAAAAGATGATCTGGGGTCCTTTCTCAGATAAGAGAAACATGCTTTAACCCATTTTCCCAGGACCACATAAGAAGTGTTTCTTTACACTCTATAGCAAACTACAATCTTAATGTACATGATTATTAGTTTACTATGGGGTTTCTGTGTCCACAAGGATCTATCAGCTTTATCCTGGGATAGAGTGTCACTTCACTGTGTGAGATGCTGCATATTATCTGTATAGACAGGAGGATGGGGCCAGTCCTGGACAAAAGTGGTTTTCAAAGAGGAGGCAAAGTTAGGCAGAGAATCGATGCTTCTGTGATAACAGTAGGGTACTCAGCTGTCTGAGGTTGTTTTGAATGCCTTCCCAGTCACGAACCACCCAAAGAGCTGTCAGAAAAAAGGCATTGTGTCCTGAGAGAAATCCCAGTCCTTCTCACACTTTCTTTCATGCTGATATGAGCCCAAAAAGTTGAAAGAGCAACATTTTCCATTCCCGGGTGTGACAAAACAGAGAACATCACCTTCTCTTATAGCAACAAAAGGGGCAAATTCAAAACAGCTTCCTGATGACTCGCATGCAGATTTGCCCTGGAGAAGCAGCATCTCTGTGTTTTCTAAGAGCAGCCCCAGCAATCAGACCACAACACAATGAAAGAAGGGGACTGAGGTACACATGGGACACTGGCCATCAGAATAATAACCAGCTGTTACTGCTATGCCAGAAAGCACCAATCCGCCCTGCTGAGATGCCATGCTCCCCTTCCCTCTGCTCACAACCAGACATCAGACCAAAAGGCTTCCTTGAGCCAAGCAATAATCCCAAGCAGAGAGATCCTAAATGCAAGAGGGCCCACCTGTGCCTATAAACTATATTGAGGCAAAGTTGCTCGTGTTTATCAGTGGTGATAGTCAGAAGTGCAAGCAAGGCCCCTGAATGGCACAAGTGTTCCTGCTTCAGTCACAAAGACATCATTTCCCTGAATTTTATTTTATTTATAGGTATGCTTTTATTTTAATAGCCTTATTTTAAGACCGTAGGCTAAGATGGCCTTGCTTCCCCAGGGGTCTCACTAAAAGCCAAACTGCACCCGACTCACCAGTGTAACTTAAAAAGTTAAGCAGTGGTGAGGGACAAGCCACCTCATTCTTTCCAGCCCTGGAATCTTAGTGCATATGAATTTTGGATACTGCTGCAAAAGTGGCACATTACAAATTAGCAACAGTTTAGTTTATTAGTCCCCAAGTGGATTTATTTATGGCACAGAAAATATTGCTATAGGTTCCCTGAGACCGGGAATGTGACGTCACTGAAATTAAAAGGGATTTCATGTGGAAGGCTGTGCCAAAACGGACTTACTCCTATTGTGCTTTCAACATGTGGTATTGTTTTACCATATACTTCTTCAGTTTGATGCCTTCACACCTTACAAAGATCTGTTGCAGCAGCTGATGGTGGATTCTGCTGAGGTTACTGCCATGGGCATGGAGGGAGCCAAGTCTAAGGAGAACCTGGGCTCTTCAGCCCTCTTGCTTCTCCAAGGACTAGGCCAATACACACTTAAGACCCTCAGACAAAAATATAGTGGAACTCTTTGCTTCACCCAGTTACTTCTCAAGGCAAAAGGACTACATTCTTTCCTAAGTCATGTGGGAACACACAGGAATTCCCCTCCACTTGGTTTCTCACTTGAGACCTCCATCCTTACAGAGACATCAGCACTGTCTGCTATTCACAGCAAGGATCCAGGACTTCAGGTGCCCTCAACCACTCAGAGACAAAAGGGTTGCTTTTTAACAATGAAGCAGATGGAAAGAGGTTTCCATCCAGGGATTTAGCTTGGGCAGATCTAAGCTACAATAATTCATTTCCTCTTGTTAGATCAATGGAAAAAATCTCTTCCCTCTAACAGCTGGGGAAAAGTAGGCACACAACTCTGCATACACAGCCATACCCATGACTGACCCATGAACTCAGCATCTTTGTGTCTGGGATAGAAAGTAACCGCTACAGGATTCACACATAACACCCTTTATTTTAATGTCTAGCAGCTAGTATGAGAGGTTATATGCATTAGCAAGACACTACTGTTTACCCCAGCTGTGGCTTGGCCCTTCAGCGAGGCAGGTGTCACTTCCCCATCCGGCAGAAGGAAAAACTGCCATGCAGCAGAGCTAAGTGAGTCTTCCAAGGCCACACACCGAGCAAACAGCAGCGCCAGGACTAGAAATCAGGAATCCCAAGAGCCCGACCACAAACACAATCCGCCGAGACCACAGCCACCACACAGCCAATGCCCACTCTCACGGACTGTAATAAAATAAGTGAAAAAGCAGAGTTTGGTTTTAGCGCTGGCTGGCCTTGCTGGACCAGCTCCCGGCTCCTGGGGAGGGAGTATAGAGGACATCAGTGTTTGCAGGGGACTGAGGGAAGGTGCTGTCCCTGGGTGATGGCAGTTCCAGTTTGCTCCATATCCATTGTTGCCTGTCCAGAGTGAGCCTGTGGGGGTGAGCATGGACCCGACGGCAGCAGGAATACAGGGATGGGTTATGATGGGAGACCATAAAGATTTGTATCCCTTTGTAGGCTTTCCTGCAGGGGTAATATGTGTATGAGGCTGGCTGGTGTGAATTCCTCTTGCTGAGGATCTTTTGAGGCTGCCTGACTATGTCTTTGTCCACGGCTTCCCATCCAGGAGGGAGAAGATACTGAACAGGGTGGCAGAAGCTGCAGGTTGTACGCCTTCTTTTGTGCTCTCTGCTCAATGAGGGGGAAACTGATGTCAATCTGGCTTTATTCTGAGGGAACAGAGCTCCCTCACCCACCCCTGAACTGCAGAAGAGTTAAAAGACAAATGACTTTAACAGCAGAAAGCAGCTTGCACTGTGTGTGCCAGTGCTTGGGCCGCATAACAAGGTTTGGTTCATCTTCACAGACAGATTTTAGGGACACGAACTTGATCTCTATCACAAGATTTTACTCACAAGATTTCAGGCCAAGTCATGGCAAAGTTCACACAACCTGTTACCTTCTGCCTGGGACGGGAGATGACAAGACTTGACTGAAACGTTGGGCTTCATCCCCTCCCGCATGAGTCAACTGGATGCACTGAATTCAACAGAGTTGCCTCAGTACGTGTCCTCACCATCAGTCTCCTTCGATTTTGAAACAACTTTTGGCACTATTTAGAACATCTGTTTCTAGTCCCCAAGGCCAAGATGCTGATTACCAAATGGCTAATTTTAATTACTACCTGGCGTGTAGAAAACAAAACCAGCTACATGTGCCATTACCACAAGGAGAAGAAAAAAAATATAAAAATTAAACAACAAAACCAAGAACGCTGCATTGGAAGAGAAATCAAACCTCCCTCTAACAAAACAGTTTCTGCGGCATTCCTCCCTTCCTGTGTTTGTGTTTCTCTTTTTCCTAAGGGCTATAAAATTTAGCATACTAGGAATTGTGGGTTGCTTTATAGAGCAAACAGTTGGGTTTGCTAGGAGAATTTGGCTTGAAAGGGGTATCTCGTTCTGATGGCTAACTGGCTACCCTAACCACTTTGACACCTGCAATTTATTGATCTCTTTCTTCCCAGAACACATGCAGGTCAAAAGCAGCAAACCCAATTCCTCTGAAAATTTGTGTCTGAACACGCAGTTCTCTCTGCTGAGAGAAACATGAAAATACAGCTCTGCAACCTTCAGTACCTGCCAAGGACCATCAACTCTTGGCCTTTTCTGAATTATTTTGAACCAACACTCTCTGTCTCTCCCCTACCTCCAGATTTCAACTTCTTCATTGAAATTAGAAGCTGGCCTCTTTTCTTTCTAGCTTTTCATCAGCTGAGAAGAAATTTCTTGTCCAAAAACCTGCAGTGTCCTGTTTTGTCTCATTGAAGTGGGTAGATTCACTGGAAAACCAGACTAACGACACATTGTGGAAGTCTGCCTTCAGCTGACCTGTTTCTGGCCCTTTCTTCCACTAACACAGCCCTTTCCATTCTGTCTTGATTATGAACTGACCTCAAATAAATCAGTGCTGTTTGCTCTCCCAGTCACTGAAACTGCAGAGCCAGGACATCCCTCTGTCTGCTTCCTTCAGTTCCGCTCTTCACCTCTTCAGTGGCACTGAGGGGAGCAAAAGGGATGGGGAACGGCACACCATTGCTTCAAAACATAGGGGATTTGGGTTTCTTTCGTAACCAGACGTGGACCAAGTGGACTTGAATTATAATTCCCGCTCCAAGCATGTTGTTTTTCCCAGCTTTTAAAATCTGTTCACCTGGAGGGCTTTTTCTTCAGAGATGTCAGCATCATTTTATTGTTTGTTATTCCTCCACATTGCAAGGAAGCAGCATTTCTATTCAGCTGGAGACTAAGCACGAAGCCTGTCTTCATTCCAAATTGAGAACAAAAAAGGCAAGTTTTCAAAATTTCTCCTGGAGCAAAACTTGGGGAATAAAAAGAAACACAACAACGAACAATGCATTTTGAACCTGCTGAAGCATTTCATTTCAGTAACAGCAAAATTGTTTCCTTTTCCTTTGACAGACTAACAACATTATTCTATTTCTAATTCTGGAGTATAATAGATGCAGATATTTTATGTCAAAATGAAAAAATCAATCAATTCAATAAAGCTAAGCCATATCAAAGCAATAGTGAAATGAAATACGAAGTCATTCACTGGCCATCAAAATCAACATGGGCCACGTCTATGAATGTGCCTTATTTTTAAGAAAAACTCTTCAGTTAGAATTTAATTGATTGGTTCTCAGAACTTTTCAAATTCTGCTGGTGTCGACCTAGTTGTGTCTTAATGGAATAATGTTAGCATTAATCTGCTTTAACTTTGCAAAACTACATGGAGGGTTTATAAGCAGGACAAGTTTTGTTGGAAGAAATATGTTTTCACTACAACAGCTGCAGGACTTTGAAAAAATAAGCAAAGCATTTGGGCACCCAAGCTCTTTTTTGGTGATCATTTCTCCTTCCTCCCAGATTTAAGGTCAGAGTTGATTATTAGATTATTTGATCTAGCCTCCCATCAGATGCTTAAACCTGAAATAACCAAAACATAAAATATCACAAGACTGATTGCAATGTTTTAGTGTGGTCTTGAGGCTACCCTCCACAGAAGGGGAGGTTCCTCTTCCAGGAAGGTGTTAGGTTGAATATGAACATCACACCCACTCTAAAACTCATCAGGAAATTGAGAACCTAGCTATGCCTTTGGTGACTTGTCTCAGAGCAGGTAATCACAACAGCTGTCCAAAACAGTGTCCCATTTTCAATAAGAGCTTCACTAGCATCTGTTTCAGCTGCTGGTGCTAGTTACGGCATTCTTGGGTACAGACAAGTGTCACTTAATACCCAGTACTTGTACCTGGTCATCAAATCAAGGCATCTCCTCACCTCCAACTCTGCACGCTAAATGTCTCCCAGAGTAAGCTCTTCATGTCTCCCAGTGTAAGAAATTTTACCAAGTTTCAAATCATTGATTTTACGTGGCTCCTTTTTGCCATCTTCAAATGTTTAACCTCCTTTTTTTTTTTTTAATAGGGATGAGCGATGTCAGAAAATCCTTCAAATGAAATGTAGATCTCCAGGTAAGGCCAGTCACCAGTTCTCGTGCCTTGTGCTAGACCTTGGCATAAAAGGCAATTTCATCTCTAGTGCAGGACTTTGACAATCTTGCAGTAATAATATCCTATAGAACCCTCTCTACCTACTCCATAGAGAACATGAATTAATTATTTCCTTGAACTGAAAGAATTAGTTACATATTAAGTAGCACGTAAGTTTTCTGTTCCGCACCTTGCTATTTTAAGCAAAGTGTTGACTGAGGTTCATCACAGCACAGTCGGTCAACAACACTGCTCATTATCTTCATTTCACTTCTTCTCCCAGCCATGAGTTTCACTAGAGAGTGGACTGGGGATGTTAGTGAAGTGGTTGTATTGAGTTGAATGGGTCTACCCAGATGATGGAAGAGTCAGTCATCAAACAGGCGAAATTCCCACTGGTCACATAAAAATGTCAGGACTATATCATACTGTAAATGTCACTTGTTTCTGCCAACATATTTTTATTTGCATTGTTTCTAGTATAAATACTCATTTCTAAAAATGTCAACGAGAAATGCCAGTTAGTTTCTGACAATGATGACAAAGAGAAGATACATGGGAAGCTAAGTACTAGACTTTCCCAGAAAATCATAGGGGATTTTTCTAATGGAAAATATTGCACATTTGTTGAAAAATTCCTAATCCTTTGGCCACCCACCAAAGCCTCTTGGAATGAACAATATTAGGTTTGGCCAATGGGCTTTCAATACAGATCCAACTTCTCAGAGAAAACCGGCACATTCGGGTAAAATAGAAAAACCCAAGAAGTTACACTGCCAAGAACTCAGCTGTCCACCATAAAAGTTTCATTAGCATTTTTTTAAATAAGCTGTATCAAATATGTCACCAGTATTGACACTAGAGTCAATGAATTCACTCCACCATAAAGCATTTAGCACAGAGAACACCAGGGACCTTCTGTGATCTATAATTCAGCTTGGCATTCTGCTGATGAGGATTTTCCAGGGAAAGCTGTAACCTACACTGCTTTGCTCTAATGTTACTTATATATATGTGTGTGTATGTATATATATTATATATATGTACTGAAGTGTTTGATTTTCTTTATTTTTTATAAAGAAGTGTCCCAGAAATTGTATAATGTGGTTATAATTTTTCATTGAGGATTTCCCTACTTTTCTAAGTAACTACATATGAGATTGGCATTTTAGAGAATAAAAGGAAACTTTATGAAAAGCTGGATCACCTCTGATCACTGCAAAGCCTGAAGTGAACTCTGAGGTTTTCAGTATTTCTTATCTTTGGTAATTAAAGACACAAAACTAGATTTACATAAGTTAAAAATTATTATTATCCCATATTGATTTATTTTGACAAATTTAAGCACATTCCTGATGATTTTTTAAGTGCAAAGCCTGATTTTCTACCTATATTGCCTAAAAATGAGTGCAACATTAGCCACCTACCATGGATTCACACCATTAAAAGTATGCTATGCTATTTGTGCTGCTTTATAGTTTTCATACAGCAAGAAGTAAATGTTATATCAAGTCCCACAACATTGCATATGTCATAAGATGTCTGTGGTGTTTGGTATACCAACCTAAAAAAAGAGTTTACATAAATTGAATATTGCTTTTCTTATTTATGGAATTCTGAATGTAGAAAGCAACTTTTTTAAGAAGGAACATTTTCTTTCAGGACTATACTCTAAAACTGGGTAGAAAGATAAAAAAACCCCAAACCTTTAAATTGCATTTACAAAGTACTTGGTCTCCAAGATCTTTCTTTTTGCACTTTTCCATTAGGATTGAGAGTAGTTGACAGTAATATAGCCTAGAGATCAGGTGGGCAGAAGCAGAATGAGAACAAGCCTTTCATGGTCCCAGAAAACCCATATAACTCATCCTTACAAGTATTGGCACCATGGAAGTAGCTATTCTGGGAATAAGCTCTTGCATGGTATAGTCCAATGTGTGAATGTATCTCAGCCCTTGTGAGGAAAACAACTGTTCCTAGGTTTTACCCCAGTGTGGATCTAAAAGCCAACAGACAGGGATTATACTTGAAAACCCTCCCTTCCTCTCAAAATCCCCAGTGTTGTCTTTGAAATTTCGCCATTTCTTTGGAAACAGCCACTCAAGTCAGTCCAGCTCAGCCTCAGTAGCACCTCCTAAAGTACCTCAGCTCCTAGGAAAAGCATGTTTCACTTTCCAAAAAAACACCATGCCTACTTTATTTCAGGCTCTGAATCTGGCAAAGGATACCTATGCATCCTAGGGCGAGGTAGAGGCACTGCACCCAGGCTGATGTGCTGTCGTGCAGAGGGAAGCCTCCAGCAGATGGGACCACTCCCCACGTTGAGGTTTCTCTCCCTCCATGCCGAGCGGGGCTGACCCCACTCGAAACCTAAGCAGAGCTGAACGTCCCACTGAGGAAAGGTAACCCTGACAAGGTGAGAGCTTAAATTCCCCCTCCTGGTAAAGCTGTGCTGTCCACACCTGCCGATTATGCTGGAGGCATGTGCGATGCCATATTCCCTCAGCTTGCGCAGCTGCCAGGCTTTGACAGAACCTTGCTCCAAAACCAACTCTTCATCAAAGATGTCTTACATTCGCCTCAAATCAAAGAGCCTGAACAGATGTCTCTAAATAGATTTCCTCCTTGTAATGATGGCAAATAAAAGCAGTGTCCACTAACACGTTCTGTACAGCATCTGTAACGCTAGTGCCGCAAAGGGAAATCAAAAGAAATGGGGTAGGATGTTATGTATGCTGTGTGCTCTGAGAATATTTTAAGCTCCCTTAGCCTCTGTAATGAAAACCACACTGTCTGAAAGTGAAACACTGCTGATTGTTAACTGTAGGTCTGGTGGAAATAAAGCGAGGGACACAGGGAAAGGGAATTTCACGTAAATCTAATTTCTTCTGTGTCAAACAGCGCTACTGTATTTCCTTCCATCTGTAAGGATCCCCTATGAAATGTGGATGAATGTTATTACAGTCTGCAATAAGCAGAGTTCAAAGCAGGGAAAATTTAGTTCAGATTTGGATTCGGCAGTTCAGAAGTTTCTTCACACTTTCTTCAAACGACCCCGAAAAAAAATATCTCAGGCTTTGAATTGCCAATCTCATATAAAAAACTTTTACACGAATCAGGTTGCTATGCAAAGTAGCTAGGATTTAAGAAAATATTTATATATTTTGCTTTTTCAGCAGAACTAAACTGGATTATTTTGTGGGTAGGATACTGACTGGGATGAAAGAGCTGTATCACAGTTCCCAGCTCTGTCTGTGATGCCCTGGGTGACTTTGCACAAGTTACTGCTTCTTTTTGTGCTCCATCCCCTTTTTGTAAAAAAAAAAAGAGCCCACTTTTCCTGCACCCTTTCTTTTCCTTATCTAGATAGGAGTAGCCTGTGCTCTGTGAGTGAGCACCAGAAACCACAGGGGGATCATGGGCTGGGATCTCTGATCTCTGTTGAGACATCATGATGCTATTGTGAAGGACATTAATAACTGAAGCAGCATAAAAAGAGCTCCTCGTAACAATTTTCACTCAATTCTGAGTCTCCTAGCAGATAAGTGAAGGGAAAAGCTAATGTTCACCATGCCTAACTGAACATCCAAATAGAAGTTTGGAATGGGCTGAGTTCCTGAAATCCGGGTTTTTCTCCCCATCTCTAACAGACGATGCTCCTGATCTTCCATGATGCTGCCCAATGCTCTGGACAGCAAGGCTGCTTCCACACTCCATGACTGTGGGCTCCTTGTTCTCCTCGTCTCCTCTCCTCCTTGGATGCCCAGTGGCAAAGTCCAAACAAACACCCCAAAAGGTGCATTAACAAAAATCAAAGCCAAACCCTGACACACCTCTTGGAGAGTCCTTCCTCTTAAAATCCCCTTCAGCTTTCCAGACTCCTTCCCTCCCACAGTTCTGGCACCACATAAGCTGGTAGACATCTCCCACCAAGAAGAAACTGCTGGTGCTTCCATCTCCCTTAGCAATCTTGGCTGAAAAGAGAGGAGGTTTTGGAGCCAGTGCTTGCTCCCAGACCCAGAGGTCCCAGCAGCCTTGTTGGCTGTGGCTCCCAGGAGACCTATGCTCCCCTTATGCCTTAAAGCCCTCACCTTGGATACTGGACCTGCTCACTTCCAAAGTTCCTTCCAGGAATTGTAAATTTTTCTTTCAGTTATTATTTTCTTTGTCAGATGGGTGGAATAAAGACCCCCAACACACACGTAGGCCTGATCAGTCCTGAAGGGACTTGGAGCTCCCTGCTCAGTCTTGAAGGGACCAACATATCCCGTTACAAAGTCCCAGACTAAATTCACTCCCAACAAAAAGTCATCTCCCTTTGGACGGGTAAATTCTACCTTTTGAAATGTCCACATGTTGTCTCAGCAGCTCCCCTTTATGGCTGTTTACATTGGATAAGAAGTGGAACACAAAGCAACATTCAGGCGAAGAAAGTGCTTAGAAGTAGTAAAATACTGTGTTATCTATTTTTTTAGCTGAATAAATTGAGCTGGCTTTGCATTATTGCTGGCTTTCTTAGCCCAGCTCTGAAAGTGAGAGAGAAAGAGAAAGGGAATCTTTAAAGGCAACTCCCAGGAGGACACTAATATTTTTAATAGTTTGTGGGTTATGAAACAAATCTGTGTTAGCAGTATTATATATCTCAGTCTGAACCACTGGGGTGTTTCCAGGCTCTTTAATGAAACTAAAGCACTAACACAGCATTGCCAAGAAAGTAGATTTATTCACAAAGAAATGTTTGCTAGACGAAATGAAAGCGTAGGCATGAGTGGGGCTGTAGCATACTAATGCACAGACTTGTCACTCACATTGCCCCTTATCACACCAGCTTAACTCCGTTGTCACTGCTGGATCACAGGTTGCACATTTTTCCCCTTTTCCTGCCACCCAATCTTGCCTTTTCCCCGGCTTTTGGAGCCCATTGCACAGCAACGCATCCATACGGGTTGAAACCTGTGCTAACAGCAAAACTTGATCTATAGCCGAGGAGAGCTGAACATAAAAAGAAAAAACATACACAAACACTAGGGACTCTTTTTTTTTTTCATTTTAGAGTGTGAAATAGGACCCAAACTAATCAATGGAGCTCAGTGGGAGTGCATAATTATTAATAGGCCCTACATGGGGCCTCAGAAAATATGCAGTTCTCTTGGAAGTTTAAAAGGTCAGTGTGAATAACTAAAACATACTTTTCTTGGTAGTTATTATGCAGTAAAAAAATAATTCATAAGGAAATCAGTTTAGGAAAAAAAAAAAATCTCATGTTCTAGCAGGGTGGTTTAGGAGTCGTTCCTATGTCTTCCATGTATCTTTTCTGGCAGGTTAATGGACCATGTTTTATTCTCTGCCTTACTTCCTAAAGCTCACAAAGCCTGGTCCTTTTTCACTGTTTGTTATTGCAGGACTCGACTGCGTGCTGCCCGCCTGAGAGTGGGAATGAAAAATGGTGTGCCCCCTGGAACAACCCACACTGGTGGGGAGCAAGGCCAGACGAAACACCTCAGCACGGTGCTACTGGTTAGCCTTGTTTACTAATTACCCAGAAGCCTGATGGGTCTGGTTAGGTACATGCTACTTTTCAGGCTGGTTTCTGGCAGCTTCTGAAACAGAGGACGCGATGGGCACCATCAAAGGCTCTTTGAAGAAGCTCATCCTCTCTAGGCATCGGCAGACACTTCAACGAAAAATGTTCAACGAGCCCTGGGTCCTCCTCATAAGAGCCTGGCTGTGTTTATTGCTGAAACCAAAGAACTTATGCTCTTTCAAGAAACCTTGAGAGGCTGTGAAGAGGCAGCAGGAGGTGCTCCTGGCACTCCTGGGACACACACATCAGGCACACTAGGTAAATGGTATGATAAAAGCACCCCTCCACAGAAGCATTGTCTGGTTTCTAGCCCGTGGGCTTTCGACCCAGACTGCATGGTAAGGTGGAGAGAGGAGTGAAGACCTCATGCAGCTGGCGCTACCCTGCACCAAGGGTTGTAAGAAAGACATTAATCTCATCTGAGCATCACAAGGACACATCAGTCACTAGATATAACATGCAGAAGCTGCCTGAGGCTTTGACCTCCTGCAAGTAGCTGGGTGATGGACCCTAAGAAGAGATCCCACACTGAATGGTTTAAGCATTCAGTGGGGCAACGACCACAGCAAAAATCCTCATGGAAGAAATAGCTGCTTGGCATGAGGCAGAGCCCAGGCAAGAACCACCCGAAGACAAGGCAACGCTGCAGAACATTCTCCAGGACTCTGCAGCCCAGCTTAAAACCACCCCTGGGAGAAAGACTGGCATGGATCTTATTCACAGTGCATGGAGACCAGGTCCAGCCTTAGGACAGGGATAGCTTTCTCCCTCACTTCTCAAATGAATTACCTTCAGGCATCCTCAAGCCTTTTTCTAGATTCAGTTCCAACATCCACTTGAGTCATGGAATACAACGTTCAAAATTCATCCAAGTAGATTCTGAATCTGTATGAATTTTGAACAGAAGAAAGTGCACCAGCCTGAGGGAATCGTGGGTAACATCATGTAATATGGACAAAGCCCTTGTTTGCCTTCACCTCATGCCAAGGAACAAAAGCCAAGCTGTGTGAAGTGTCAGGGAGCTTCCACCACACAGGGACATGAAATGTATACACAACCGAACACACCACTGCCATGCAGAGGTGGAGCACAGCACCAGGGCAGGCTGGGAAGCTGAGTGAATAGACGTCTTAACTCTTAGACATTAGGGAAAAAGCCATCAAGCGATACTTAATACAAACACGACCTCCATCTGAGGTGGGCTGCACACCATCAGAAGGTAGGTGGGGATGAGAACGATATCTGCCTATAAACGTGCTTCTAGCCACTAGAAACTAAATTAGCCCAGACCTGGTTTGATAATTTTTATCTCGTGTTCATGTTGTCATCTGCTCTGTGGGGCAGTGCCAGGAGGTGCAGACAGCAAACGTTGTGATTTGGTACAGAAATACCCACTAACTGGCCAGGTTTCAATCTGAGCATTTTTCTCAGGAGTTAAGTCATTTTATTACTGCGCTCCTTACCCAGGCATGTGCAGCATCTGGTTAATATATTTCTGGGTAGTTCCTAGCTCTCCAAATGCTCCATCCCTGCCATATTGCAACATACACAAAAGGTAAACTTTCCAACACTTTGCTTGGGTACCTGTTCCAGGCGCTTACAGACCTGGTTAGGAGTATTTTCCAGGGAGCTAGCCTGCATTTTCCCATGCTTAATTTAGTTATTGGAATGTCTGCCATTTATATGTGTTCTCCTTGGCTCCTGCACAGGTCAGCTACTATAAATCAGCCCAGTATCGCTGACTGTAATGGAGCTACAGTAACTTACAACAGCTGAGTATCTGGTTTATGAATGCAGTTCCCAGAGCTTCATGTTAAATACAGCCCAAGGCTGGGGCATTTAAACAAAATGAAGAGGTTATGAAAGGTACATAAGCATCTTCCAGTTCAATATTGTTTGTCCTAGATACTTACTAGGTGATGAAAGGATAAATAAACAGACCCCAGGCACAGTGATGTCAGACTTTGTTTTTACCAGGGATATTTTCTCTGTAAAAATAGTGCACATGGAACAAATGAAGAAACAGGTGAGAACGAATGTTTGGCTGCCAAACTTGGCCACAGATAAAACATGATGATGTTAACCCTGTGGACTGGAACGTGAGTGAAAGAATACCTGGGGAGGGAAAGGAAATCACCGTGGCCATTGAGAGCCTTGCCTAAGTACCTGCTGGCAGCTAATGAGGAGGTGCGCAAGGAAATTACTCCTGAAGCCACATCAGGCATGATCCTTAATGCCCTGATCCCATCTGGTGAGGCAAGGAATTTACTTGTCAAATTCAGTTTGCTGCACTTTTCCCCGATCTTGCTCTTCTGCAATTCTATGTAGACAAAGAACTGCATCCAAGACAGGCTCCACACACCTATGTTACAGGAGCTTCTTATTCTTCATTCAAATCCCTTTCTCTCCAACAGCAACAAAAAGCAAAAAGGAACAGATTGCCTCCCACTGAAATGGAAACCACATGGAAATGGTGTCCATCTGATGGAGTTTTGGTAGGGTTTGTTTTTGCTTCGGGTGGTGGTGGTGGATTGTTTAGAGAACAACCTAGAATAATGCCAGGTAAGGAAAAGAAAACATTAAGCTTGTGATCAAGAAAGAAAATGTTGACATGTGTGAGTAAAATACCTTCCATCTTGCAACCCTTTTGTCACTCCAGTACCTGACATTTTGACAAACTGGAAACAAACATTTTGGGGCCAGAGCACCCTTCATACTCACCACATAGTTTTACCTTTGCTACAGTCACAGGTGTGAAGGACTGAGCTTTCAAACTCTGGGTCACAACTGCAGCATCGGCCACCACGCATACAAGCAGTCACCAAGGCCAGCCCAAGCAGGGTGTCTCTCGGCACAGGAACATAGAATTGTCTAGATTGGAAGTAACCTTTAAGATTATCTAGTCCAACCATCAGCCTAACTCCGACTAAAAAAAAAAGCAAAAAAACATTACAAAACCATGTCCCTCAGCACTATGTCAACCCATCTTTTAAATACCTCCAGGGATGATGCCTCAACCACTTCCCTGGGCAGCCCATTCCAATGCTTAATAACCCTTTCAGTGTAAAAAAATTTTCCTAATATCCGACCTGAACCTCCCCTGGCACAACTTGAGGCCATTTCCTCCTGTCCTATCACCTGTGACCTAGGAGAAGAGACCAACCCCCGCCCCTCTACAACCTCTTTTCAGGTAGTTGTAGAGAGTGATAAGGTCTCCCCTCAGCCTCCCTTTCTCCAGGCTGAATAACCCCAGCTCCCTCAGCCTCTCCTCATAAGACTGACTGCTTCTCCAGACCCCTCACCGGGACTAGTGTAAGGCTGCACTGCATATCTGTGTGCTCATTCCCTGCCCTGGGAAGGCACTCAGCGCCGGGACACCCTCTCTGTGTCTGACCTTCAGAACCCCTCCAAGCCCAACCCGACATCACCATTCAGGGAATGTTCTCCTGAAAACGAGATAAAAGCATATAACGTGTGGCAGCACGATCTGAAATCAGCGGCAAGGTTTGATGCAGCTAACTTGAGACGGGAGAGACCCCAGCTGGCAGCTCTGCCCATTCTTGCACTGCAGGAGTGAGCTTTCTGCTCCAGGTGCCTCTCTCTGTCTGTGGATTAGAGAGGGAAACGAAAGGACCGGCTCAGACCAGCCATCTGACTGCAACTAGCAGCCCAACTCCCGTGGGAACTGAAAATACCGTGCTTGCTTGCCTCAAACGCAGTGAGAAATGGTCTCTTCCCACAGAATTTACTATATATCCATTAGACAGCAAGTTGACACATCTCTGGCTCGCACAGACCTTAAAACAACTCCGCAAGTATTTACCAGCTGAGCTCTAGGAAGACGGGGACCAGAAAGAAATCTGAAAGATTAAAAAAAAAATTCAGCTAAGTGGGGACATGGCAAATTGCCCTACCAAGCACAGCTCCTCGGAGCAGAAGCTCCTTCTCCCCCGGGCAGGGTTTCTCACCACTCACAAAGGTGCAAAAGGCAAACTATGCCAACTGGTTCCAGCCTAGAATAATGCCAAATAGGGAAAAGAGACCCGTAGGTTTCCGATTAAGAAAGAAATTGTTGATAATTATAAAATACCTTCCATCTGGCAACTCCTTGGTTATTCTGGTACCTGACATTTTGGGAGCTGAGAATGGGAGCAGGACAGCATTCCTCATCAAAATCAAACAGACACAAAATCAGCTGTTTCTTGCCTATTAAAGTAATATCATCAGCGATTTCGCTTCCTAACTTACTATTTCTGTCCTTGTTGTAATATATGGAGAGCATTTGGCAAACTTTGCTTACGAAATTCCCAGAAAAGAAAAGGGCAAAGCTACTTTGGCAAACGTACCCACAAACATTCTCCTATGTTTTAATAAGGATAAGAATAAAAGGCTCTTTTCTAAATCAGATGACTTTGCTTTAAAAGGCAAGTAGGAGTCTAACTGAGAAGTACTTGTTTTCAGGCATCACGAAAAACTCCTAAAATAATCTGGCTTTTATTCACAGTCACCTCTCTCCCTTTTCTTTTTCTCTCTTGTTGTCAAAAAGGGCTTTAAAGATGGTGACACAAATTAAGAGTATCTATTGGCAGATCAAGGATAAGCAACACAAGCACAGAAGATGGCTGGCTCTGTGTCTAAATTCTCGACAGAGGAATTGGATTTCTGTTTGGTTTGGGCACACAACTTAGGGAACAGGTTCTGTTGGGGTTTTCCAGACACGCTAGCACAGCCAGGCTTCTGGAGTCACCAGCCTGTGGGCACAGGCACAATGGGACGAGAGGTGAACGATGCCCCAGCGGTACAGATGGGGAGGGCAGGGATGCCGGCAGCGAGCACCACGGCCCCAGCCTGGCCTCCACCGTACCATAAATACTGCCATTCCCTGGATATTCAAAAGCTTTGTCCCTCGATACATTTGAACAGTTACACATTATTTTTGCAAAGAGGGTGATAAATTATAAAGGCTGATTGATTGACTACATCAAGGTAGCAGCAAGTGATTTCCCCTGGAGCAGCTGCTCTGCTGAATAACTGTCGGAGCCAGAAGAAAGGCACAGATCTTTAGAAAGCAGCAGAGCACCAGAGGCTCCTTTTCCAGAGCTGTTTTAGTCTCCTGATGACCATATAATAGGGGTAGAAACAAAGTCATCTGCTTTCCTATTTTACGCAAGGTGACTAAGAAAGTCTTATTTGGTTTGAATAGATTTCAAAAGTGTGCATATATATATTTTTATATATATAAATGAATAAGCCTCTTTCATAAGAAAGGCTTCATGAATATTTCATGGTTTTCCCCTTGGGTTTCTAAGTATCTGGTTTGCATGCTTTACTAAGTACAATTTACTGCCACCTGGGCTCAAGAATAGAAGATTTCCACTGCATTCTGCTTTGTTCATCAGTAGCCACAATGCCAACAACTCCATCATCCTCTCCGATGGTATCAGAGCCTCCTTCAGATTTTGTTGGAGCAACAGGTTATGAAATGACCTCCCAGTCAGTGAAGCTNGAAAATACCGTGCTTGCTTGCCTCAAACGCAGTGAGAAATGGTCTCTTCCCACAGAATTTACTATATATCCATTAGACAGCAAGTTGACACATCTCTGGCTCGCACAGACCTTAAAACAACTCCGCAAGTATTTACCAGCTGAGCTCTAGGAAGACGGGGACCAGAAAGAAATCTGAAAGATTAAAAAAAAAATTCAGCTAAGTGGGGCCATGGCAAATTGCCCTACCAAGCACAGCTCCTCGGAGCAGAAGCTCCTTCTCCCCCGGGCAGGGTTTCTCACCACTCACAAAGGTGCAAAAGGCAAACTATGCCAACTGGTTCCAGCCTAGAATAATGCCAAATAGGGAAAAGAGACCCGTAGGTTTCCGATTAAGAAAGAAATTGTTGATAATTGTAAAATACCTTCCATCTGGCAACTCCTTGGTTATTCTGGTACCTGACATTTTGGGAGCTGAGAATGGGAGCAGGACAGCATTCCTCATCAAAATCAAACAGACACAAAATCAGCTGTTTCTTGCCTATTAAAGTAATATCATCAGCGATTTCGCTTCCTAACTTACTATTTCTGTCCTTGTTGTAATATATGGAGAGCATTTGGCAAACTTTGCTTACGAAATTCCCAGAAAAGAAAAGGGCAAAGCTACTTTGGCAAACGTACCCACAAACATTCTCCTATGTTTTAATAAGGATAAGAATAAAAGGCTCTTTTCTAAATCAGATGACTTTGCTTTAAAAGGCAAGTAGGAGTCTAACTGAGAAGTACTTGTTTTCAGGCATCACGAAAAACTCCTAAAATAATCTGGCTTTTATTCACAGTCACCTCTCTCCCTTTTCTTTTTCTCTCTTGTTGTCAAAAAGGGCTTTAAAGATGGTGACATAAATTAAGAGTATCTATTGGCAGATCAAGGATAAGCAACACAAGCACAGAAGATGGCTGGCTCTGTGTCTAAATTCTCGACAGAGGAATTGGATTTCTGTTTGGTTTGGGCACACAACTTAGGGAACAGGTTCTGTTGGGGTTTTCCAGACACGCTAGCACAGCCAGGCTTCTGGAGTCACCAGCCTGTGGGCACAGGCACAGTGGGACGAGAGGTGAACGATGCCCCAGCGGTACAGATGGGGAGGGCAGGGATGCCGGCAGCGAGCACCACGGCCCCAGCCTGGCCTCCACCGTACCATAAATACTGCCATTCCCTGGATATTCAAAAGCTTTGTCCCTCGATACATTTGAACAGTTACACATTATTTTTGCAAAGAGGGTGATAAATTATAAAGGCTGATTGATTGACTACATCAAGGTAGCAGCAAGTGATTTCCCCTGGAGCAGCTGCTCTGCTGAATAACTGTCGGAGCCAGAAGAAAGGCACAGATCTTTAGAAAGCAGCAGAGCACCAGAGGCTCCTTTTCCAGAGCTGTTTTAGTCTCCTGATGACCATATAATAGGGGTAGAAACAAAGTCATCTGCTTTCCTATTTTACGCAAGGTGACTAAGAAAGTCTTATTTGGTTTGAATAGATTTCAAAAGTGTGCATATATATATTTTTATATATATAAANAAAAAAAAAAAAAAAGAAAAGAATGTTTTCTTACCCCTGGCACTTGCAAGATGCTCTTCAAAGAAAAAGAACAGGGTGACCCGTAGAAATAATATCTCATTGCATCCCACCACTTTCAACGTAGTTTTTAAAAATGTAAGCTTGGATAGACAGGCCACATTGCTGTCATATCTCCCCCTTGAAACTGCTGACAGATGTTCTCGCTTACTTTAAGGTTTGATTTGTCTGCAATTAGGCTAAAAATTGAGATTTTAAAAAACACAACGGTAGTTTATGATTAGTTGTAAAATGGAAGCAAAACAGAGGCACAAGAAAGTATTTCTTTATTCAAATTGCCAGGCATGAACTCATTTGTATTTTCATCTCTGTGAACCTGTCAGGGGGCTCTCCCTACTCAAGGGGTGCTCATCTTCCTGAGCATCCCAACAAGATGGATGAGTTTCAGCTCAAACCATCACAAAGTGAAGATTCTGCTAATCACTGCCCACACTGGTAACACCCTTAACTCTAACCACTTCATTTGAAATGCTGGCAGAAGTTTGGTGTTTTTTACCGGGCTTGGAATCTGCTAAAATCTGTCTTGAGTGCAATGCTGACACGATCAGATCAAGAAGTGCGGCATGGACCACCGTGAAAATGAGAATTCAGCACCACGGATCCAGTCTGCTAAGAAATGGCATGACCAAATGATTCAGCCAGTCCTGAAGGAAGATGATCCAAGATGAAAGCTGGGATGGGACCACTCCAGCTTCCACTGGTTCATCAGCTGTATCTCAGTCTCCACCTGAACTATGCAACCTGCCCCACTCTCTCTCAGGAGTACAGGACATCCTACATGAACCAAAAAGGTGGTTTTGTGCAATCAGTGATTGATTTATTTTTGAGGGAGCAGATGAATCCAATGTAACCACTTTCTTTGGGGGAATTCAGAGCACATTCCAGCAGGGCAACAATGAGTACAAGCACCATCTCATGCAATGCAGCTCATGGCCTTAACATGCTCCACCTGCCTAAGTGCTTGGCAAAGGCTGAGGCTGAAACGCGAAAGGGTTTCAGTGCATAAAGACCTTCTACAAATGAGGTTGGGTTTAAGTAGTCAGGAAAAACCCTCGCATATAATAAGGGGCATGAGAAAGGTTATGCCTACTTTATGGAGCAGATTCCAGCACACAGATTTCTTTTCTTGGCCACCAAAGATGCAGAACTCTGTGCAGTTTGGTGTTTATTTATACGAAAATAGCCTTCATTTTTGTTCCATGCCTTGGGGCTGTGCAAACTATGATAGGAGAGGCATGGTTCCAGCAGTGATAAGCAGCAGACAAGGGGCAGTGTTCTGTCCAGCATCTGTTATCACACCCCTCCCAACCTGAACAGAGCAAATTAAAATTAGCAAGACATTAAAGAATTAACACTACAAGCATTTATGACCAGTGTCAATCATTCACTCTCTCCCGGACCATGCAGCAGGGTGAACAAGTAACGCTGTGCTCCAGGGATTAATGGTACATGACTGAAGTCCCGATCGCTGTGGGCTGTTTGGTGGTGAAGCACATTTAGGCTCAGCCAGGCAAAGGAAAATAATGAATTGAAATAAAGAAATGGGAAATATGAGTTGGACAGGAGGAGAAAACATCCTAACAAGCTGCCAGGGGAAGTGCTGGTTCACCGCTCAGGTCATTTCAAATTGAACTGGATAATGCACTGGAAAGCATCCTAGTTTCTGGGAGACTGTGAACTGAATGCGAAGGATGAAGGGGCAGAGCCGGTACATTTCTTGCCTCTTTGACTTGGTATCTTCCGTCACCTGTTCTGCAAACAGAATCGTAGAATCTTATCTTTGGGTTGGAAGGGACCTTTAAAGGTCATCTAGTCCAATGAACACAGATATCTTCAACTAGATCAGGTTGCTCAGAACCCTGTCCAACCTGACCTTGAATCTTTCCAGGAGTGGAGCACCTATCACCTCTCTGGGCAACTTGTTCCAGTGTTTCACCACTCTCATTGTAAAAGAATTTCTTCTGTCTAGTCTAAATTTACTCTCTTTTACTTTAAAACCATTATCCTTGTCCTATCGCAATAGGTCTTGCTAAAATGTTTGTCCCCATCTCTCTCACAATAAGGTCTCCCTGGAGCCTTCTCTTCTCCAGGCTGAAAAGAGCTCATGGTTCAAATAAAGCCCAGGCTTTTCTTCCACCTGCAACAGGGTAATTACTGAGGAAAATAATGAATGGGCTCGCCATCCATACCTGGTATTAACCTCCCCAGGTAGCCTTTCCCTCCTCCCCCTCACTGCAGCATTTCATAGTCCTCCAGAGCAGTTGAGACTAACCATGCACTTGCCATGGACTGGCAATACCAATGAGTAGTAGCAACCTCTCAGTCACTGGTATCCACACGAACAACCTTGAAACAACACAAAAGACCTACCGAAGGCTCCTCCACAGGCTCAGCTGCCTCTTAAGATTTTTCTCTCTAAACTGCTCAATCTCTTCTTTAGGCCAGCAATACCCAAATGAGAGCTGGGACCCCACGGGGAGATAACGCATTTATTAATGGTGTTATGAGCCTCGCAGAATGTAATTCCTTGGACAGGTATTCAGGGATCACACATGTTTTCTACCTGGAGGTCATCTGGCAATCAGAAAAAAAAACTTGGGGGGCCTGCTATTTTATATCCCCTTTCTGCCACAGAGAACAAGGAGGTAATATCCAGGCAAGGTAAGGTCCCCTCAGTCTCCGGAGGCAACAAGACCTCATTTATTTCTATGCTGATAGAGTGAATGGTGGTGATTTGGGAATGAAACTCAGCCAGCTTGTTACATTACATGCCCTTTTCAAACAGCAGCAATACTGCTTTCACGTCTGACATGCATCATTAAAAAGCAATCACTTCAAGCAAGGCTCATTTTATTTACCACGAAAAGAAAAGGAATGGGAAAAAGTGAGAGATAATCATCACTCAACCCTTTCCCTGCTGAAAAGAGAAAGCCTGTGTCCAACAAGCAAGACCACCCATCTCGAAAGGGTTTTCCAAGATTTACACTTGGCCAGCGTTTTAAAAAATAGCCATCCCTATGCCTTGCACACGCACTCAGGGCGATAGTCCCGAGAGCCTGATATCCCATCTTGGAGAGTAATAAAAATCAGATGCTTCTATATAATAGATAATGATATAACAGCGTGTCTACTGAGAGCGCTCTGTCCTACCTGTAGACAGTTAGGATTTGGCTTATATCCTGGACAAAGAGTGTTTATACCACTTACACATGTTTACACAACGTCACGTAAGTGAGCAGAGCTATGAGAATGTCCTACTTGCCTCGCAATTTCCCACATTCCCAGAATATGCTTTTAGCAGTTCAATCTTGTGGAGATAGCCTGGAAATACCGAAGCCATCAGCAATATTCACCTTTCTGGCAACGTTTTGCAATTTTGGCAGGAGCAGGAAGCCTGGAGGCTTGCAATGTGGTGGTGTTTTCTGGGTGGGGAAAAATCTTGGCTACCTCAGAAAGTGATCTTTATGTTAATATGAATTGTATCCCTCCTCATCTGAAAGGGGTAAGAAGTATGAGGGAAAAACTCCCTAATATAAAAGCCTGAAGATAATGTTTTCCATATTCAGTGAGGAATTTTGGTCTAATCTGCCTTTACAGATATTTTGACAGCAGTTATGCAGCATAAGTGTTGCAAGCCTTGGTGCAAGGAATTAAAAGATACCTCCCTGCTCATCCCATTTCCAATGCTTTTCCCTCCCCTTTGCTGCCTGAAGGCTTGGACCAGAGTCCCACAAACCCTAAGGCATCCACACTTACAGAGAGCAGCACAACAGTGATTGGAGAGGACTGCCAGGAGCTTCCCAAGAAGTTTGGCAATGTCTAATTGATTTCCATTTATTTCCAGACATAAAACTAGAGGATAAAGAGGTATCAATTTTCTAGGTGCTGTGTGAACTGGCTTCGCAAGCAAGAAAACTTCTTTTTATCAAAGAGAAAAATGAACAAATTGGAAATCCCAGCAAAAGGATCAATCTCAAGCATGAGATTGAAAACATCCTCCTTTGTATTGCTCCCACAAAAGCTCCAATCCTACCCTGCACGTAGAATTAATTCTGAAATATGTCACTGGAGAGATTCCCAGTCCAAAGGTGAAAGCAAACCATCAAACAGGAGGGTGACGCTGAGGTCTGGTGCTGCTCTTGGCTGTAACAGTAGCAGGGTCCTAAATTCAATGGCTTAGTCTGACCTATTCAAATAGTATTTTTTCTGCCCAAATAACTGATCCTTAATGAAGCTATTTATGTAAGGAAATTAAATTAAAAAGGAATGTTAGTCACCTGGGTGTTGCCACATGGCTGTAATGCATGTCTGGGAGACCTGAGACTCATAAATTGTATACAACACACTGAATGGAGGTCTTTAGCCTGTATAATTAAGTGGCAACTACTTTCATATTAAAGATATTACACATACACAGTGGCACAAACAAAATGTCATATTCTCCATTTCCTGTGTATAAATCTCTGCTCACAGCAAAGCCAAAGCACACGGGGTCAGAGCAAGACAGTTATGATAGCAAGGGAAAAGGTTTCCAACCAAAAAGCAACCTACAACTCTGCACTCACAGATTTGGGGGTGGAGGTAAGAGGCAGACACCAAACCAGAGGTGCAATGTGTTGTGGCCAGTTACAGCTTTGAGTCTTCAGAGACTCAGGGCAAAGCAGAGTGCTTAATATCTCCGAAATATGAATCAATTGCACAACACCATTCAGTACAGACCATGATATTAACAGAGAAGGTGGAGTTCCAAGCCAGGTTATGTTTCCTTTCAAAAACCCACGGCTTGCCTGGGGAGCACATACTCACACCATCTTCCCTAAAATATAGAAGGCAGATCATAGAAGCTCAGATACCCCAAAAAATCTGGCTGTGTCCTACTGAGCTTAAGAGGGGCTCTGCAAATGCACTTTCATTTCAGACTGGGATAGTTATGAAATACATAAACCCACACAGACAATTCCTGAGCACACCTATGCTGCCAGGTGGGAGAGGTTTTGATTCCCAGGTAGATGACTCTGCATAAACACAACATGAGCAGAAGAGGACTGCATATCCAGACCCCATCTCCACTCACAAAAAAGCAAACACACCCTCAATGTGTCTTAGCTATGTGGATTACATGTGTATGCTCCACAGAATCTTCATGGTTGGAAGGGACCTTTGAGGCCATCGAGTCCAACCATAAACAAACAAACAAAATACCCAAAAAATCCCCACCCACACCCAAAAGAACCCCACCACAACAACCACCACCACACTCCACAATGTTGGGCACTAGAGCACACCCTGAAGTGCCACATCTACTCGTGTCTTAAATACCTCCAGGGATGGTGACACAACCACCTCTCTGGGCAGGCTGTTCTAGTGCCCGATCACACTCNAGCAAACACACCCTCAATGTGTCTTAGCTATGTGGATTACATGTGTATGCTCCACAGAATCTTCATGGTTGGAAGGGACCTTTGAGGCCATCGAGTCCAACCATAAACAAACAAACAAAATACCCAAAAAATCCCCACCCACACCCAAAAGAACCCCACCACAACAACCACCACCACACTCCACAATGTTGGGCACTAGAGCACACCCTGAAGTGCCACATCTACTCGTGTCTTAAATACCTCCAGGGATGGTGACACAACCACCTCTCTGGGCAGGCTGTTCTAGTGCCCGATCACACTCTCAGTAAAGTAATTCATCCTAATATCCAGTCTAAACCTCCCCTGCCACAACTTCACACTGTTTCCTCTGGTTCTGTCTTTATTCACTTGGGAGAAGAGGCCAGCACCCACCTCTCTACCACCTCCTTTCAGGCAGTTGTAGGAGGCAATGAAGTTTCCCCTCAACCTCCTCTTCTCCAAAGAAAACAAGCTCAGTTCCCCCAGCTTCTCCTCACAGGACTTGCTCTTTAGACCCCTCACTGGCCAAAGAAGCCATTTCAACTGTATTAGCTCCTAACTGGCTGAAGTCAGCTGATATACAGTCCCCTTTCTCCCCACCTTTAAGCCTGGACTACAGCAAGGTTTCCAGACACCTCTGCGACCAGAAAACTCTGAGCCCAGGGTTTTCCCCTCTTCAAGGAAAAGCTCAGGGACCCGCTCTTCACCCTGTAAGCAGCCCCAGCTATTGCTAATCCCTGGGAGGATACAGCTTCCACTTGGCAGCCAGTCATCAGCTTAATGATCACATCTTAACCCCAGCAAACACGGCAGCACCAAGCTCCCAACACCCCAGGAAAGACAGTTCTGGTGCAAAAAGGTTTATAAGACACGGGACTGCTTCAACCCATTCTCCTTCCCCAGCGCTTTGCTGGCACATGGAGCTAATGCTTAATTATAGTGAGTGATTTATTAACTTATAAAGTCAGATTAAATGGGTATTTGGAGCTGAGCAGCTGAGAGGCTTTGAAAGGGGAAAGTGATTCATGCTATTTATCCAGCTGAGACAAAAGTCACGTGGGGTGAACCCACAACACTAATTTCTCTGGATTACAAGTAATGCATTTCTAGGAAAAGGACGTCATTAGCATCTGGCAGATATATTGATTAGGAGGAATGCCTGGTTCGTACAGCCACGCTGTCCACATCAATTTCTAAACACAGCAGAGATTACTTAAGAATCTGTATTTTCTCTAAGGCATTTTTGCTCTCACTCACCTATCACACAGGATCTGTAGGGTCTTCAGACCCACTTGGGCAGAACTAAAGCTCGAGCAGATTACCATGACAGTATGATCACGTTCATACCCAAAACACAGCTCCTATCAACATATAATTTCTCTCTAGCTGAATAAGCAATCTTATAGCCGTAACCTGGATCACGGTCTACCCTCTCCCAAGAGGAAACTTGGGGAATTAAAAATGGGAAAAATGATAGGAAGAGATATTTACATGTTCTTGTCTGCCACCCAGTTATTTTGTTTTCTGTGATGCTTATTAATTCGGACAAGTCCTGAATCATCTGATGTGTTAACTGGACAGTTTCTTAACTTCTCCCTGTGACAGGATTAGGTTACAGTACTGACAGGATACGCGTTTGATATACAACCTTGTACAGAAAAATAAGTCCAAAATAAATTTTGCAGCTGAACAGTGTGTAGGGAAGCTTACCAAAACAGAAAGAAAGAGAGGAGAAAAGTAAACTCTCAAGCTGATCTTGGACTGATGGTGGAAGTAATGGTGTAGAGATATGAAGGACACAGATGAAAGGATTTAAGGTCACGGATTCTTAAAGCTGGTGTTTCTTAGGCCAGGTGTTCCCTACTNAGTATCCTCCTGCATAAGGAAGAAGGCACAAGGCAAAAGACCTGTATCAGCTCACCAAGCATTGGCTTCTAACTAACCCCTTCCCATGGGGGGAAGGAAAGCAT
Organism: Nycticryphes semicollaris; assembly: GCA_013400055.1. NCBI lineage: Eukaryota > Metazoa > Chordata > Aves > Charadriiformes > Rostratulidae > Nycticryphes > Nycticryphes semicollaris. The sequence continues at coordinate 1,476,785 of VXBJ01000233.1, read as the reverse complement.
GTATCTATAAAAGGCTTCCTTTGCTAGGACTTAAACCAAAGGAAACAAAAGGTGAAGGCTTTGATAGAGACAGGACTGTGTTGCTAAAGTAAAGAGGTAATTTGGGAGTAGCTTTGATTGAGAGGTTGCTTTTTTGCAAGGATTTGTTATACTGCATATGTGACTGGGGTCTGGGAAGAAAGGAGAGCAAGGTGGGGTAAGGCAGCTCGCTTGAAATGTTTGAAAAGCCCTGATGTATAGGGCCCAGAGATGCACAGCAGTGGGCAAAGATGGTGGATATATAGCACCCTCTCAGGAGCGGAAGATACCACCAGTCACAGATAACACACTATTTTTTTTCAACTTGTGGGTGGAAACAGGTGAGAATGAAAACAGTGTTTTGGCTCAACCAAGGCTGGCTTTGGAGAAAACTGAGGGGGGAGCCTTAATGAAACTAAAACATAAGAAAAAACTTTCATTCAGGTCAAACTCTGGTTTTTGTTCAAGCTTAAAAGCCAGTACTTCAGCGCTGAAAGTTTTCCTTTCCTAACCTTGCTTAAATTAAAACTCTTTCAAAATTACTAATTTCCAATTGAAAACAAAAGCTGTAAGGCTTGTCTTGAAATGGCTGAAGTGAATATTTGGGGGTTCCCCCTCCTTTCCTTATGTTTTTGTTTAGGTTTTTTTTCCTCCATAGAGTGTAAGATGTCCTTTGCCAAGTGAGCTTTTAGAGTTCAATTGTCTCGTCTGCCTAAAAATGGTGGTGGGGTTATATTCACTGGTTCCACGGTGCTCACAAAGTGACGCTAACAAGAGAAAAGAGCTCCCTCCCCCAGTACAGGTACCCTCACCTGCCCCATCCAGTTCCTAGCACAATTAAGACAATCTGGCTCCTGTATTAACCATACCTGGCAAACAGCATATCCAACCCCTCTTTTAATTCTCAGTTGCTTTTACAGCTTATTTTTATCTTTGACGGGAGGCAGAGCCCGGCATGAGAGCAGGGCACGTACTCGCGCCTCTGGCTCCGTGCTGAGCTTTTCAAACCACTTCATCAACACACCCTCAGATTGGCTTAAACCGGGAGTAAATTTCTATTCCTCCCCGTTGGCTGGTGAATGAGCAGAGGTAGCCAAGCTTCCCCCCACCCTTTCCTCCTGGCCCACCGACCCCCACTTCGTCATCTGCCGTGCCAGCAACCAGCGTCGCCACATGCCTGGTGTGAAAGGCTGCTTGGTGTGAAGGCGGTCGGGAGTGCAGGTTGCTGGCTGCTGGCATGGTCCAAAATTCAAGGCACAATCAGACCCACAGAGAGTCACTAGCAAATCACTTGTGCTATTTTATTCATTTTTTTTTTTTTTTTTTTTTTATGAGACACTTTAGCCAACCCTCTTTTCATATCCTTTACGAGGCTTTCCTTCAGCCCCAGTCATAGTAAAAACTCCGAGTTATGGAAATCATAAGAAAGAAATTATGTATGGAAAAATCATTACGTTATAAATTGGTTCCACTGTTCAAAACATGTAGGAAACGGGGCATATAAAACTCAGATGGTGTTGCAGGCTTTGATACAAGCTTCATTATTACGCCATGACACACGTGAAATATGTGCTAACATACTGCCAGCTAATTTGCCTTTATTTACAATGCAGACCCATCACTGGGCAACTTCATAAATTTCACCGACCAGGGTGATTTCTCCAACTGAACGTGGCAGCCAGCACAGAAACGTGCACAAGCGAAAGTGTGGATCTTGTATCTTCAGTTCTGGATGTGTCCCCCCACCTGGTTCAAAAACGGTAGCTATCTCCCTGTTTTCTCCTAATATTTTTTCAGATTTCCATCCCCTTTCCTGCTGTTATCCAGTTATGTTTGTGTCTGTTTTTTAAAGACCTAATCGAGGTAGGGAACCTGGACAGGACTGTTTTTAACAAAATGTTCTTTGTTAGAAAATACCAATTGGTTGAAATTGGAAAATTTCCACGGAAATGCATCAGTTTTCATTAAACTTTCTTCATAAAATATTCTGAGGCCAACAAGGGAATTTCAACAATCCCAGGCCCATGCCTGAAGCTGTCCCCTGGTAGAAGGGGACACCTAAGAAGATACTCTAAAGTGTGGTGCCTATATAGAATGGTTGCCTGGAAAAAAAAAAAAAAAAGGAAAACCAAGGGATTAAATTTAGCCACGGTTATGAACTAGATCTGGTAGGAATAAGAACAGCCTGGAAAGACAAGAAACAGAGAGAGCTAACACAATGGTATCAACTGGATGTCCAGTTTTCTTTAAAAAAACTCTTGTTTTAATTAAACGATTTAAAAATAAAATTATAGTCATTATGAAAATATTTCTTTACTGGAAAAATTCAGGGAAATATTTTTTTAAGATTCAAATGGTCTATTTCCATACTTCCACTGAGAAGTTCGGTTTTGTTCTGCAAAATGACTTTCTTTAAAATAGACTCTATTTTCTATTAAATTATAAGGGGTTGAAATCTGAATGAAGTGCTTTGAATATATTGAAAATGTTTCAAATGACCCAAAAAAATTCTGCTTTTTTTGTTCCAACATGGAACAAAATTTCTTTTGCTTGCTTCCCAAAACCTCAACAAATTGGAAAATCCATTTGCCATGTAGTTCTACTCGCAGCAAAGATGTCAAGAGGTCTCATTTATTAATGCCTAGATGGTGTCTGAATTGAAGAAGTGTTGTCAAAGTGGAAAGCATTATGAACCTCTTCGAATTTCCAGTTTGGTGTCGCAGAATGAAGGAGCCTGGTTCTTGCTTGGGGCCAAGATCTCAACGTTGCCATCATCAGGGAGTGTTCTTGTTAATAAAACCTTGGACCACTATCCAAACTTCTCCCTGCCTACCAAAGCTAACCCCTAATTGTGAAGATACTGAATTTGTCGACTCTCAGGTTACAATTCTCCTGCCCGTGATGGTCTTTCCCCATCCCCCCCGCCTCCCAGCTTGCTGACAGACTGGAGGGCTTTACATCTTGCTGTGTGTATCTTCTTTCACATCTTTCACCGTCGTTTTAAATGAAATCACGTACCGAGTGTGAGGGAGGAGGGGAGGCAGTGCAGGGCGGTCGAGGAAACCCTGCTGGCATCAGATGACGCTTGGGGTACACGATGGACCTGGGTGTGAAACGATTTTTCACTGAGGCCCTATAGCGAATTACTGACAAAGTCATTACTTACAGTCTGTAAAATGGTGGGGTGGATCTTTAAGACCCATAGGCTTATGTGGGCTAAAAGGCCTCCATACATGCCAGATTAAAGATATAAAACAGCATCTGGAGATACGTGGGATTAGGGTTTGGCAATTTTTGCTCATCTGGGGACTCGAGGCTGTACTCACAAAGAAGCCAAGATGCCTGGTTACTATGGATGTAAAAATAAAGCATCGTGCGTTGCTAACACCATGTGAAGGGCTTCCCTAAAGCAAAGGTTCTTCTCACCACCTCTTCTCATCTGCTATCTTGCTCGCCATGGATGGAGGCTCGAAGCTGGCTCACTTACTAAGCCACTGCCCAGCATTTGGCGTTTGATGGGGGTTGGCTGTTGCACTGTCCTTATAGTCTGGGTTTGTACCTACTGAGGATGACCCACCAGGCTAAGCAACTCCCTTGCCATTCTGAACTAGTGCTCAGAACACTCCTACCTTGGGTCCCACCGGTAACTATTCTGCTCCCATGCCCGTACTGGTGCCCAGCTGCTGCTGCTGGGAATGCTGGAGGTATTTTTCATGGGACACATTTCACCATATGGGCAATTCTCTGGAAAGAGTTCATCAATTCACTGCAATTGAAAGGAGGTTGTGGAGTAGTGGGTGCTGGCCTCCTCTCCCAAGTGAATAATGACAAGACCAGAGGAAATGGCCTGAAGTTGCGGCAGGGGAGGTTTAGACTGGATACTAGGAAGAATTATTTTACTGAAAGAGTGGTCAGGCACTGGAATGGACTACCCGGCGGGTGGTTGACTCACCATCCCTGGAGGTATTTAAAAAACGTGGTGATGTGGCACTTCAGGGCATGCTCTAGTGGCTAAGATTGTAGTGGGCTTTTGTGTATGTATGGTTGGACTCAATAATCTCAGAGGCCCTTCCCAACCATGATGATTCTGTGATTTCTAAAGCCCTGTAGTAGATGCAGAGATGCCACAGCTTTGGTCAGGAGTGAGTGAGATCTATTTGCTGCTGGAGGCACTTCCCACCCATGCAGAGGCTTCCTGAGCAAGCAGTGGGCTTCCCACATCCCATCTGCAGCCTGTCCGGGCATGCCTGAGAAGGCACCAAACCACTTAGGCATCACCTGAACACAACACAGGACCCTGGAGAGGATCCTGCAGCAGACCAAAGGCTGAGCTTGTAGCCCAGCTCACCGAAGGAGAGACCCAGTTTCTCACTCTCCTCTGCCCCAGCACATCCCTATCACCACCATGACTGACCCCCTGCTTTTGCAGGCTCCAGTGGGTGTCAAGACACAAAGTGGATTGTTTGCACCATAACCAGAGCAAACCAAGGGCCCTCATGCTGTCACTGGTCCCTGATCCCTCCTTTGCTTTCTTGCTTTAGAATAGCACAAGTCTTGCTACGTTTTGTAGTGCGCACATGGCTCTGAATTCATACGATTCCCCTTTATTTTTAACTTAGCTTTTACAACACCATTTAAATTATAATTTTTTTTAAGTAAGGAAATTGCATCTTTAACGGAAATTAATCTCCCAGTCTCCCTCAATAAACCTTTTGAAGCTCTGTATGACTATGACAGAGGTAGGTATTTTTAGAAGGACCGTGTGGTAATTTTCTCTGCAGCATTCAATAATTTACAATATCATAGCTGAAGGTAAAGATTTCCCTTAAGTGTAATTTGGCATTAATCGGGCTTTCACAGGCATATTCATTGCAGACAGGGCACCAGCCTAGAACACAACTTTACCCTAAGGATTGTGGGGGAACTGCTGTGCTGAATAATACAGCCTTATGCAAATTCACAGCAAAGTAAAGCCTGGACACACACACACCCCGGCCCTGACCCCTTCCTCATATGCCATGAACTCTCACCACAGGCCAGCATCTCTCTCCAGGCAACACAGGGAGACATGTGACAGCAAGTAAAAGCCACCCGCTCACCCCAAAGTGACATTGGCTCTAAAAGCATCTTTCCCCACAGAGAGGTGTGGGGAGGAACCAGTCCACAGCGCAGCTAATGCAGCTGGAGTATAATGAGCCAAAATGATCTGTGACACAGATTTATGAGGTTCTTTAATGATGATGCCTCCTGGACCTTCTTTCCCCCCCCCATATTATTAAAAGATGATATTTTGGGTTTAGACTGAGAGGTCTTAAACATAAGTATTGCAAGGCTGTGTACTGGATCATGGTAAGAATAATTTTCTTGTATATAGGGTATGAAAGAACTGCAAGGCAGAAGATGTCAGATTTACAGATTGCTCCTAAAATGCGTGATTTGCTATGCATGATCAAATACACTTTTTTACCAGAGTGTGTCTCTTGAGGTGAATTTTCCTCAGTACTTTAAAGAAAAATCATATGAAGCATAACCCGACATTCACAAGGCAATAGCTAAAACTATTTTGTTATCTGGGCATTATGTCATGGCAGCTTTTTTTAAAAAAGTTTAATTCTATCTAGATCATAGAATCATAGAATCATTCAGGTTGGAAGAGACCCTTGGGATGATCGAGTCCAACCATCAGCCCTACTTTACAAATTCCTCCCCTACACCATATCTCCCAACACCACATCTAAATGACTCTTAAATACATTCAGGGATGGGGACTCCACCAACTTCCTGGGCAGCCTATTCCAGTGTCTGACCATTCTTTCTGTGAAAAATTCTTTGCTAATCTTCATCCTAAACCTACCCTGTTGCAGCTTGAAACCATTCCCTCTTGTTCTATCGCTAATTACCTGTGAGAAAAAACCAGCACCAACTTCTCTACAATGCCCTTTCAAGTAGTAGTAGAGAGTGATGAGGTCTCCCCTCAGCCTCCTCTTCCTCAAACTGAAACAGTTCCAGCACCTTCAATCGTTCTTCATAAGATTTGTTCTCCAGGCCATACATATACATCTCCAGATGTATAGATGTATACAAGCAATGCACAAAATTAGTCTTTTTTTTTCCTGTGTGTCAGTTCTTGGATATGGTATCTGGAGCTTCTCTTTTGAATTTTAAAGAAATCATTTATTTGTAAGTTAAAAAATGAATTTTAATTAGGACCAAAAAGTCTGACAAAGGGACAAAAAGTCCAACAAAACTCCTTATTTAATAAAGCAAGGGACATCACTGTAAAGAGAGAGGAGGCTGAACCTGGCTCTTACCACCTGATCCCTTATTCCCACATACTGCGTTAGCAGTTCTGCAGGAGGTGGTGGCTATCACTAAAAATTGCCAGAACAGCAAATTGTGTGGGAAATGTCAACATCTTGGAGCCTGCGTTCCCAGGAACCGAAATTTCTCAAGAACAGCAGTTTTGGAAGGTTCTTTGTTACAGATGTGTATAGAATTACAGGCTGTTCCAACATACAGTAAAATATTAGTAGTAGAGAAATAAAGAAAAAATATATGGAAAATAATTAAAAAGGAATAATTTGTTAAACTTGAGATTTAAAAATGAACTTAGGGGTTTTTTTTGGTCACAATTGCTCCGCAATGAAAATTTCCCAACTGGCTTTCTCTTTCTGAGAAATCTTGTCAAAATGTGTGGAGGAAAAAAACTTGGGTTTGACTCACCCCCCAAAAAAAGCAGATAAATATGAAAAAATACTCAGCATTTGGCTCTGTTCAAGCTACCGGGAGACAGGCTGCTGCTTGTTATGGACACATACGGACCCGGCAGAGCCACGATCCTGTGTCCCCCCTGCGCACTCAGTCCTTTTCCAACCACAGAGAGCATCCTAAACCAGCCAATATCCTCCTGCTTTCATTTCACACATGTATTAACTTAATAAGTGATTACGCCGGGGTTTAAACTAACAACTTCTGGACCCAGAAGACCTTAGACGGTGACTGGCAAACGTCCAGGCAGAAAACATAGAAATAGGGGACTCCTAAACCTGTGACAGCGGGGGCATGTGTGGTGGAAACGCTCCCAGCTCTCCTGCCCCCATCTGCTCAGGATCTCATCACAAAGACTGTCGTTATAATAACTTTATTATGGACCTTCTGGGGAAAGCGAGCTCCCAGCAAGGGTTTTGCTACAGCAGACAGGAAACTCATTTGCTCCTTGCTAGAGTAAAGCCCTTTATAATTAATGCTGGGTAAATAAAGTGCTCATCTGTAAACACTTTTAATTAGAAATTGGTTAAAGCTAAACCCCCGTGACCACACTGGCTGGGGGGATTAGACACACGTCAAGCTTTGCCCGATCAGCAAATAAGAGGCCCTTTAGTATCCTCAATTCCTGTGCTGTGGGATCTCTTTCAGCTCCGATTGCACGTCACCGGGCTGCTCCCGCCTGCTCTCCAGGCTCAATAGAGGATCAATATTTGTCTGTACTTCCTGAGCAAAAAGCCTCCTTGACACAGGCAGCATCTGTGTTTGAACAGTTACTTGCTAACACATAGCAGACTTTCACCAAAGAGATCTCCAGCCCGGCAGGTCAAGCCGGAGCGAGGGTCGCCCAGCACTGCCGGTGATTTCTGTGTTTGCTTAGTGTGATGTTCAGAGCGCAGCTACCAGAAAGGGCTCGGGTGAGTGCTGCTCAGTGCTCCCCGGGCAGAATACACGTTACAGAAAACCAAGACATGGCTAGGAAAAAATAAAGAAACCCCCCTAACCACCTATATTACCATTTTCTATCCCTGTAGACCATCTGTTCCTGATGTCTCGTCTCTATCGCTAATATAGTAAGTTTTCCATCAGCTTACTTCATATCATGCTACCAGATTTTGGGGAGAAGGGACTTTCTCTTCTGACTGTGGCTATCCCATATCATCCCAAGTGACACTCGTGTTTAGGGTCAACAGCAGCAGCATGTGGGGATGAGGAAAGTGCTGCCAGCAGAGATGGTTCTTGGTCTGATCAGACAGTGCCAGGCCAGCCTGACAAAATATGTGCATTTCAATGGTTTGTCTCATCTCCATTGTGCAAAAGAAACACACAGGCTCTGCTGGAAATGGCACCGGAGGCCACCTGCCCTCCCTAAGACAGCCAGCACAGAACTGACCAACAGAAAGGTGCCCTTTCCTCTCCACTTGCAGGAACACTGGTTGTCCTTGCTGTACCCTAGCTCTGCTCCCTAAGTCCAAAGTCACTCCTCTTGGACAGAAACTCCTGTCCATGCTTTTATTAGCTGTGTTGCTGCTAATCTCTATCTGACAGCTGAACCACCAAGTGCATGTCAACACCAAGCTTTATTAGATCCTCCCCTTGCTTCTGCTGCCCAGGGACTAGCAATGGTTTGACCTGCAGGAGAGCTGACAGATCCTGAATGCCATGAAATGCAAGGTCCCAGCATGGTGTGAGCAAGCACACACAAGAATAACATCCAGGGGGTTACTTTTAGAGATGAGGAAACTGAAGCACAGGAGGTCAGGACAACATGCCTATGCCTTGACAGCCTCAGCAACCACTTCTGCTGAGCTCCAGCCCTGCACTGTCCTGGGTAACACTCTCCCATGCCTCCCAATTTCCTTGTTGCACCNAAAAAAAAAAAAGGAAAAAGAACCTTTTAGAGCATAAGATGGGAGCAGAAACACACTCTCTTTGCCTGGAGGCCTGTTGACTGAAGCCATCAAGCTGAGCATTAAATTGCATCTGGGCATGGGGAAGGAGGACATCAGGGCAGCATTCATGGAGAAAAAAATGGCCAGACCATGCCACATGGGAGAAATAACCATGCCTACTGGATAATTCCTGTCCCATGAATATCAGAACCTACTTTTTTTTCTGTTCCCAACTCTCTCATGAACTTTGTATATGTTCTCTTTTCCCCTTTCATGTTTGCTTTCTGTGTTGGTGGTTTAACTCTGGAGGGCAAGGGTGGTCCCAATGGCTGTGCTTACTTACTCCCTTCCAGGTGCAGCTACTCCAGCCCAGAAATGACCTTATTGCAGATGCACAGCCATGCTGCTTGGCAATGGTGCTGGGACTAGCCAGCTCAGCTGTGCCTTAGAGCACTCCCAAACCCATTCCTCTTGAAATGCACAGAGCTACCACACGTCCCCTGTGTGAAAAATAGCATGGCTTACTTGGACCGAGGTTGACTCTGATGCTCAAGGGAGCACGTAGAGGGGTTAACTTCAAAGCTGATCCTGCTTGCACTGGCAGATTGGATGAGAGACCTCTGTAGATGCCTTCCAAGCTGAACTCTGCTGCTTCGCTAAGGGGATTTCCACCTTTTCCTTATGCATGGATACTCTCCAGCCAGCCTGGCTACAGCCCAAGGAGACTCAAGCACAAGCCTTTGCTGTGTTGGTAGCTGACATGCAGTTCTCTCCCCCATAACTACAGACTTCAGAGAGACAAGTTGCTCCAAGGAAAGTCTGTCCTGAAATAACTTCAGTCCTGTCACCATCATCACCTGTGTTTTTGCTTTCTCCCACGTCCAGCTGGAGGCACAGTCCAGCTCTAGCAAAAGCCAGACTTGTTGTTAATGAAGCCTTAGAAAATAAAGCCAAATCTACTCTATAGATCCCCAGCTGGCTTCTGATCAGAAGGCACTTGGTGGCAGCACACCAAATACACCCACGTGCGGTATAGCTGTCTGGACAGACAACCCTCCCACCCAGTGATCCATCAGGAGTCAGGAAGTGGTGTTGGCTACAGTTATCTTGTAGGATAGAAAGTTTTTTTGAGATGTGAAATATGCCATTCTTCCATCAGATACCCCATTACAGTTCCCAACAAATTTTTGCAAAAGAAGAAGCCTGGCTACCAGTGCAAAGGAGCCTGAAATGTCAATCCCACCTCACTCCTCATCAACACTGAGTTTAGATCTCCCCCTGTGTCTAAGCCTTGTCTGTCTTTGGAACAACTAAACTTCCTGGATCATTAGCTTCAGACCTTCCCAGATTCAGCTTAACATCATCTGTCCTCTCAAGTGGCCTGAATGTAAATGGGTATGTGGCATGCAGTTGCTGGAGACACCTTCATCTGGGAGATGGAGCCCATCATCACGCGTAGGACCAATAGTCCATCCAGGCCTGACACCCCAAGCTTCTTGCAGAGCTCAGTAATGCAGGATTTGGCTCTTCATTTGGAATGCCCTAAAACAACCTCTTAAGTGTGGTCAGCAGTTATGGACATGACTTTCTCCAGAGAGGGCTTCAAGTCCTCGGCTGAGCCAGAGGTGTAATTTGGGGTTTTAACACATGACCATCCATGGCTGCAGTAAAGTAGCTGGGAGTTTCCACATTTCTGTCTCCTAGCAGGTCATATTTTAATTTTTATTTCAAATGCATGAACTGTCCTCAGATGAAGAAAGGCAACAGAGAAATTTTCATGTGGGCAAGAGCACCACTACAAAAGTATTCAGTCCCTTTATTAATGACATATTCTCCAGATGCATTATTAATATGGCTATAATTAGTTCTTTTATAAATCTTTTTGTACACTCAGTCCAGTAAAATAACTGAGTGTTGGGCCCCTCAGGCCTGTTGGTGAACAAAAGGGAACAGTGCCCATACGGTTTACCTAAACCCAGTAAGAAAGCTTTGATTTAATACCCCAGGCCTGAAGCTTCCAGCCTCCGCTTTGCTGCCCTGGGATACAGTGTCATCGCTGCTCCCTGCTAGAGGGATCAGGGGCTTATTGGGATTTAGGGCTGAAAATCCAAGCTCAGCCTGAGGTGCCTGCAACACAGAACTTTGCAGAGGAAGGGGGAGAGAGACAGATTTGTTCTTTCCCTCTTCTTTCACCCAGACCTGCCTCTTTTCTCTTGCCTGGATATGACAGGGGAGAAGGTAATGTTGTAGTGCCTATCATTAGTCTCATTATTATCCTTATTGCATAATTATAGATCATACATGCTTAAACAGTAATGATACCTTTAATAGCAATTAGGGTAAAATAATTAGTCTATTTGCTAAAGAAATCAGGAGCCTGGATGCAGTGACAGAGGAGATTTCTGCCAGTCTTGTATTCCCATAGTCCTGCCCCAGGACGGTAAACCATGGAAAAGGAGGTACCACAGTGGAAAAGGAGGATGTGGTCACTCAGTAGGAACTGTGCCTTCAAGGATCAAGCTGATGTGGATTGTCACTTTGAGAATTTCTCAGACTCGACCTTGTAAACTGATTGGTTGTCAGTCCCAGAATTGCTGAGCTGCCATGCTGGGATGCAGCTAGCCCTGGGTTTGCTCCTTTGCAAGTCTCAGGTCATCAGGTTGTGAGAGGCAGGTTGTTTCCCAGAGTTTCGAACAGTCCTGGTAGGACCATGGGCTGGGCTAACACAGCAGAAGGAATCATAGAATCATCTGGGTTGGAAGGGACTTTTAATCAACTCCAAGCACTAACCTAACACTGCCAAAACCACTGTGAAACCATGTCCCTAAGCACCACGTCTACCCGTCTTTTGAATACCTCCAGGGATGGTGAGGAAGGAAGGAAGGAAGGAAGGATAGATGGATTAACTCTTCAAGCCCCAGCCATGGTTCTTGATGACGACACCTGAAATCACTCCATTTACACGTGAGTGAAATTTGGAGGGAAGAAGCCTTTTCTTTCACTGCTCAATATTCATGCTGCATCTTGTTCAAGAATGAAAGATTGCACAGAGCCCACCCAACATTCATTTATTCCCTTAAGTGCTGGCTTCAGCTGGCTTCAGCGTTCATCCAAAGACAGAATCAAACACTTCTGATCTGACCATATTTTTACAGCTCTGCAAACACACAGGGGTGTTTGTACTAAAATTAATTACTATGAAAGCCACACAAGTTCACAGGCAAACCTGTTATAGAACAGACATTCAGGATGTCAAGCATCCTTTCCAAAGACATGGAGTAGAGGTTTGGGTGGTAGAGAGCTGAAGTTTTAAGACCTTTGCTGGCAACATTTTCCAAATTCATTGGTTGTCCCAAGCTGCAGAATCTCATTGCTGTTTGTGGTACTGAGAGCAGAAACTTGGTGTGCACCAAAGCCAGGGCCAGATTCTTCACAGATGCAATCACAGGAGTGATTTTGGATTATGACAATTAAAGCCAGTATGGATTATACAGGATTATACATATAACATTTCTGGGAGAAAATGTCTCAAATCTGCCTTCTTTATGAAACATGAAGCTAATCTGAATGGCCAAGGAGTTACTGTCTTGTATATTTAACATTAAAAANAGGGCCAGATTCTTCACAGATGCAGTTACTGTCCTGTATATTTAACATTAAAATAATAATTCCAGGGAGCAGATATACTTAAGGTCCTTTCCAAACCATTCTACAATCTTCTCAAAAAAACACACTTCAAACTAGCTTAAGTGCATCAGGTTGGATGATCATCGTGGCCCCTCTTGTGACTGAAACGACTGTGTTTTCCTTCTCATCGTTCACGGGGCTGCGGAGAATGGGGTTATTTGGACTCACTCTGACATAGTCTGTCTTAATCCTGGCCCTGCTTGGAGGGAATGGATATAATGAAATCCTTCTGTTTCAAGACTTCAGATGTCTTCAGGATCAGGAAGGATTTCCTCCCCCATACACATACACACAATTGCCTAGATGTTATTTTTGTCCAGAGCTTTTGTAGAAGCTCTAACAATGGAAGAGAAGAGCTTAAGCAGCCTCGATCAGTGCTGCAGGCTGAGCATAGAAAACTGATGCCTGACTGGTGTGCATGGTTTAGGTGTTCAGACAGAATGATATCCCTCTACCTCACCCCAGTCGAATCATCTGGGATGGTGAAGAATGGTCTGTTAGGGTTACCAAGGTGTGTATCACCTAAGCAGTCTTCTGCTGTTGTGGTTACCACTACCATGATGTCTGCTGCCAGCCTACAGGTAATCTCCTGGGATCTGTAATGCAAAGGTATCTTAAGGTCTAATATGGAATTGCAGAAAATAAGCCAGTTCTTGACAGATGCATGCCTAATATCCCCTGAAAAATCTCATCTGGTGGAAGACCTACATCTTGCCCAATCTCTTCCCCCTCTCCTGGTAGAAGAGACTTCACAGAATTACAGAATCATGGAATATTAGGGATTGGAAGGGACCTTGAAAGATCATCTAGTCCAATCCCCCTGCTGGAGCAGGAACACCTAGATCAGGTCACTTCACCAAGGTCAAACCTAACTCTCCTTGGCTCTATCCAAAGCCTAGTACTTCAAGTCTTCTACAAGTGGCAACAATTTGCGTCCTGTCATTTATTTACTTTTTTCCCCTGGGGACTTACACATTTGATAATGGACATACTCAAAAAAAGGTTTATCTGGTCAAAACACTTCAAGCAGTGGTTGATGTCTTCTCACTCTGTGCTCTTCTCCCCAGCCCAGGGCATGAACTGGATACAGGCTTGAAGGAGCACATCTGTTCACCCCACCTCCACATCTCCATCTCCCCATATGGTATATTGCTCCTGACCTGGAGCATTTCTTGGTTCTCCCAAATTCCCATCTTCTTTTGCACTTTGCTCCCTGGCCAGACCTGTGCTGCAGTATTACAGGAATAGTGTGATGAGCTGCCAAGAACCATAACGAGGGACTCATATAAACTTTCCCTCTCAGCCAGGAATAATACCCCAGGACTAGGAGTCCACTTGAATTGCAGACAGGAGGAAGGGAAGGAATGGGGAACGTATTCGCTTGTTTTGCTGTTTAAACAAAAATGTGTCCTCCTAGCTATATCCACACACTGCTGGGTAAGTGTAGGAATATTAACCATCTTTGTTGGAAACGCTGACAGCACGACCCTGCAAGACTTTCCTGAGCACGTGAATTGTGCAAGACAGGGATCTGGAAATGTGCATGTGTGTCTCTGTGTCTGTATGTGAAGATTTGCCCTTTGGGAACTTTTGTGAAGGCACAAGCACAACTTTGGATTCCCTCACATTTTCTCTTGAGAACAGCTCAAGGTGAAAAGGGTGGCTCAGCAGCATTCAGAGAGCAAAAGACGTTCACACCTCTCTTTGAGTCTTCTGATATTTCCATCTTGCTTTCTCTGTTGTCTGTGTTCACTTCTCTCTTTTGCCTCTCCTTCTTTCCAAGACAGAGCATTTTGGAGGCTCCGTTCCAGCTGGAACAACGTTCATCTGAGCTCCGCGGTTTCTCGACCAGGCAGAAGCCAGGTCCAAGATGACTTAGGGCTTTCCTCTAAGCCATTACCAAAGTGTTAATATTACCACCCAGAAAGTCTTAGATCCACTTTTTGCTGCTGGATGCTCATTAGTCCTGTAACCTTCACTCCTTGGGGAAGCAATGGCTTCACACCAGTGCACCAGCTGGCTGCCCCATTAAGTTCAGGTTCATTGTATTCCCTCCCCAGAGGAGAAGATGGAGGGCATCAGCATCTCGCTCAGGCAGTTTAATGTATCAACATTTCATGGTGCTCATGAGAGCAGGGAATCTGCAGGATCATTACTATTCCACAGAGGGGGGGCAAGTGGAGAACCATATAAATATATACAAATAAATATATACACACTCAAACCCCAAATCTCAAGTGTCCTAGAGTCTTGGCATTCATTTAACGAGATTTATTTCATCCATAAAATTCCCTGCAAGCTTGTGTTCTTGTAAAGCTGTAATACAGACTGTCAAGTCCTTTCTATGTGATTAAGGGAAGGAAATGTGCCAATGTCATCCGAGGGCAGTCATGAGAGGCAGGCAGAACCTCATGAATCCACCTGGCTTTGTCCAAGAGAAGCCTCTGGCATGGCTGATGGTGCAACGACGGTCCTCCTGGCCATGGCAGAACCTGCCAGGACACAAAGCTGGGAGAGGAAGAGGCATGGTTCTTGCCTTGCAATAAGCCAAGCAAGCCAATCACACTATGCCACCCCTAAGGAAAGTACAAACCTAACAAATTTCAGTAGTTTTCAACCAGAGATCTCAATTTACTAATCAAAAGAAGGGAAAGACCATCAGGCTTTGTATTAGGTGAGGAAACTGAGGCAGAAATTTGCACAGAGCTTCACAGAAGACAGTAGAAGCAACAGGGAATCCTCACTTTTTGGCTTCACTTTCCAGAATATCTGTGCACTGGGACACACATTGAATCATTCATCTGCCACCCATGGAAACCCCTCTGGGCTGCTCTCAATTAAGATGGCTATTTTATTTTTGCGAGACGGAAAGCTGGGCTTGGCTCTTTTGCCTGTGACTGGGGTAAGGCAGATGGGTTTTAACTTCTGGCTCTGCCACACATTCCTTGTGTGACCTACTCTTGCTACAACTGCCTGCACAGCTGAGAATGAAAAGTAATCGGTGCCAATCACGTAGACTTAGTTTCGTGAGGGGGGAAAAACAAAGTGGTAAGTACCACATAAAAGGTCTGTACTGGAAAAGCCTCTTGACCATGGCAGGATTTGGCCCAGCAGGGTTGTTATCCCGCTTCCAGCAATTGCAGCTTCCAGATGCTACAGGAGAAGATGTCAAAGCCTCAATCTGCTACAAGTGGTGTGATTTCTTCCTGACCTCAACCATTGTGAGCTTATGTCTGAAGCATGGGAACTGATGGCCCATATGATTTTATCGTCACTAGTGTACGTGCAGATGGTATTTGCCTTGCTGAAAAATAATTGACCACAATATGAGAGATGTGTTGAAAGCCAAAGGTTAGCATGGCTCTAATGTGTCAAATTCAATTACCTGGGACAGAAAGAACTATTGCTACAGGAAGAAAAGGTGAGTTGCTTATGAAAGCAATGGGTAGTGGTTTTCTGCTCTCTCTCTCCCTTCTTTCCTTTTGGGCTTCATTGTTTTCAGGTGGTGTAATTTGACTAGCAGCTGCCAGGAAAGCCAACCTGGAATACTCAGAGATACTTCAGGATAAAGTTGTCTAGTTTTTTTTACTATCGGGACTGGTCTGAGCTCTCTGTTGCAGATGTAGCCTCCAGCTCAGGAAGTTCCCAAAATGCCTGTCTGCCCCAAACCAGTCAGAAACACGTGGGAAAAGATCACTGCACTTACATGCTGGATATTTACCACCAGCTCCTATCTGATGGTTGGATGGCATCTGACCCAGCTGTTATGGGCTAACACCTTGATAAGGAGAAACTTTTGGAGAAGCGGCTCTGGATTAATGAGAGATATGGTTTGCTCAAAGGACATGGTGGGTGCATGGCTAGAGAAGGTGTTGAGGCTGAATAATGATTTTGCCCGATGTAGCACTTGTGCTTTGTGGCAAGCAGCTTTACCTGCTTCTCTCCTGGAACTTCAGCAGGGTTCTCTGAGACACAGAAATACAGCAGGAACACCATCACCCTCACCAGTACTGGCTGCCCATTGCTCCCGAACTGGTTCTCGGGTTGATGAATGTTAAAAGAGAAAAAAGGGAATGTTTCAGGAACTGACCAAGGAAATGAAGGAATTAAAGGGGGAAAAACCTCAGATAGGAAAACACACTCCATGCAACTTCAGAGGATTATATAATGCACTTTTTAAGCCAAATTCAGCCTGGGCTGGTTCACTGCCATCGAGGATTTGTATGGCCCAATAGCAGCGCCTGTAATCAATCCATCTCGCCATAAAATCCAACCCAAATGCTGCAAAAATACCTTGTGTCGTTCACTTTGAGTTCCCTTATCTGTCACTTCATCATTTCCCCTGCTCATAGTGGAACAGGGGTCCCCTTCAAATCCATTAGCCATGTGGCGAGGGTGCCTGGCCTGCGTCTACACTGTGGCATTTTTGTATGTATTGGCTGATGTGGAGGGACTGTATTTCTGTTTCTTCAGCTATATGAACCATACCCAGAATCAAATGCTCCATCAAAATCCTCAATTCACTTCGAACCATTAGGAAATTTCTTTCCTGGCCTTGTTAGTGGTGGCCTTGTTTCAACCCAAAAAGCAGATTTTTGATTGAAACAAAGACGGCACTTATGCAACTTCAGCATTGTGGGGAGCATTCCTCAGCAAATACCAGCTCTCGTTTTTTTCCCCATTTTGTTTTTATTTCAAGTGTGTCTTTCTCCTTCTTTTCCACTTCACACAGAAGAGGCTCACAAGGTCTGCAGAGATGTAGTACGCTGGAAACCACTGCAACCCTCCTGGTTACAAAACAACAACAACAACAATAAAAATAAAATATATAAAATAAGCCCTGGAATGGATGTGGCTAACCAGCCGTTGAGACCTGAGGTTATGCTTGACTGAACCATGACAGGAAAAAGACCCCCAGCTACTGAGAATGCTGAACAGCTCTATATCCACCCCGCCTTTCTCCAGCATCCTTGTCCTACACCCCCATTCACAAAACAGGAGCAGCAGATCATTAGCCCAGGGGCTGTTTGTTTTCATTGGGCTTTTCTTTTGCTCGTAAAGCCCCAGCCCACAGCATTAAGAGGTTGTCTTGTGGTTGCTCCCCTCAGAGCCATCTGTGGATGGAGCAATGCTTTTCCAGCCTGTGTGCACACACATGCACATGCAGATCATTAGTGCACTCCCATCCTGGCTGTAGATAATGTTCATATGCCCTGGCTCTAGATGATGTTCTTATACCACCAGTTTCAAACTGAAAGCAAATTCTGCCTAACCGCCTAAAGGATGTACTGGGTACGGACACATGTTGTCCAGACCTCTAAAGGGCCACCTTGGGGACTCTCTACCTGGAGGGATAAATCCACTACAAGCGACTATGGCCCCAGCCAGGATCCAAATACAAGTACTTTGCCTTGTGAAATAGCAACTCCTCGACTCCAGTTAAATTGCAAATAATTAAAGTGCCATTATGGGTAGCTGAAAGCAGTCATATGTCAGGAGAGGAAAGTCACTTGGATTCCCAGGCTAAAGTTTCAGCTCGGGGAGACGCTGAACATCCTCACCTCTTGCAGACTCACAGCATAAGTGAATCCTACTGACGAGGAGTAAAGGCCACAGAATGAGGCCGAGGGAAGGTTAATCAAATAGATGGGTTTTAGTTGTGCATTTGTATGCATGGTCATGATTTCTTAAGTGGAAAATGGGTTGGGGCTTTGTTAAAGGCACTGTTGTTTGTGAGGAGAAAATGTGGCTCCATCAGCAGCAATCCTACCTGTACAACATTGTCCCAGCACAACATGTTTCTCCATTTCATCTGGGTTTCATGAGCTTTTTGCACTATTTCCATTGAAATATGAACATCTGCTGTTCTCCTGGGGATACTTCAGTACTCCCTGGACTTTAATACTTATTACTTTAATATCCAGGACTGCCCTGGATACTGTGATCCTGCCACAGTAATGAGATTCATCCTGAGACTCAGTGCAATTCCCACCAGCACACAAGGACACCCTCTCAGGACCTTTCAGTGCTCCAGACAAGCACACCTCTACTAAGTCCATCTTCCCCACACAAGGGCCTTCAGCTCACATGGTGGCTTGTTTCAAGTACAGACCTCCAGTCATACCCACTCTTGCCCATATAATCGTATACTGGGATAAAGACTATAGCAGCAGCCACTCCCTCTCTACCCAAGGTAGAATTCACCAGAGTCTTTCTACTGGCCACGTGTCTTGCAAGTCCCTCTGAATTACAAAACAGAGATGTTCCAACAGACAATAAGTGAAAGCAAATCAGATTTGGAGAAGAAAGCGCATTCTTCAAGAGTATAATAAAACATACATTGACTAGGGATTTCCTTTGTAAGGGGAGCTATTGTATCTTGGGTTGGAAGCCTTGTGAACACTTATTACAGCCTACAGGGCATTGCTTACATATCGCAAACCTCAGCGCTTCTCAATAAACAGTGTCCGCACGTGTGTAACCATGTAAATAATCGTATGCATAACTGCATACAGAACGTAGGTTAGATACTTAAACATCATCCTAGAAAGTCCTTAGAACAATAGGTTGAACCAGATGGCGGTGTAGTCCCTCAGGAGAACCTAATGCAGTAATGCAGAACTTCTGGCAGAAGCAGCACAGTTCTAAGAGGAGGATAAATCTCTTACATTTAGGCATGATGTCTAGGCATTAACTTTCCTTTCTTAAGTGAACAGCTTAAGCAATATTTATTTTCTGAGGTAATCTTCTTGTTTCCTCTCACAAACCTAGGTCTAGCGCTGCTATTGTCATTACATTCTGCTGGACTGCCTTCTCCAGTGTGTTGTCTTCCTTCATTCAGAGGCCCTGATCCTAGTGGTGGCCTGCAAAGCCCTGTAATCACCCATAAAATTTGCACTGCTTGACCTTGAAGAAGCTGAAAATGTCCCTTCCAACCGTACCATCGATTTGTCGTCTTCTCGCTAACTCCTGTTGAGAGCTTTTAAGAAGTAACTCAGGTCCCTTTCTACCCAACTTCAGATGGTGGAATATCTCACGAACAGGCCAGGCAGTCATATCTTCAGCTTATTTGTGCCTTTCCATTGGTTATTTGTATGAGGGGAAAGACGCCAGCTGGCACCATGTGAGCTGCAATAAGGGTGCACCATATATAAATGGTATGGCTGGTTCCCATTTCATAGCCTCTGAGCTATTAAGAGTAGAAGGAATTTATTAAAATCTATTTTATGTCATCTCTTGCCCAAATCCACTCAATGAATTTTGTCATTCTAAGGAAAAATTACCAGTAACATGTTGCATGGAGTTTTCGTGAATGCAATCTCTTGATCTAAGCTTTTTACTGGTAAATAAACAATTTTATGCTTATATGTCTGCTGTCTAGAAATTTGAAAAACTGTGAACATGGCATATGTTGCATGGATCTATTTAAATGAACATAACTTAAACTAGTAAAGCTTTAAAATTAAATAAATTTAGAAAAATTACTGAAGTGTTTCAATGGAAAAAGTAAAATAATTTAAAAAATTTGCTAAAAAGATTTCAGAATGAATTATTACACATTTTTATTTCTCAGACTGACACAACTTAATAGCCTGTTGAGTTTTCCAAATACTCTACAATTATTATTGTCGGAAATCAAGGAAAATCTTGTGGTCTGAAAATTGTCTTTGAATTAAAGCTGTTCTTGGTTCATTTTACCCAGGATATGAAAAATATTTTCCTTTGGAGTTCACCCCCAAATTGTTTGATTTTCAGTGCTGGTAGCAATCCAACAAGAAATTATTTGCCTTAATTCCAGCTAATTCAACTCATGGGAAGCAACATAAAAAAGATCAAATTCTAGTTCTAGATTCAAGACTATTTTTCTCCAAAACTTCAAAGATCCCAGTGAAAAAAAAAACAAAACTGTTATACATTGTAAATATAAAGAATTTTCAAGGAAAAACAAAAAAAAAAGCCATTTCTGAAACAAAGTATCATATCTGCCATTACCCCTGTTTGTGCAGGTAAGAAAAAACTTCTTTCCCTTGAGGGTGACAGAGCACTGGAAGAGGCTGCCCAGGGATATTGTGGAGTCCCCTTCTCTGGGGACCTTCAAGCCCCACCTGGATGCAGTCCTGAGTGATGTGCTCTGGGCAATCCTGCTTTAGGAGGGGAGTTGGACTGGATGATCTCTAGAGATCCTTTCCAACTCTGACAATTCCATGATTCCGTGAGACTTAGGGATGTTCAGAGAATCTCAGCACTCATTTAACATTCGTAAAGCTAAAGTAAAGGAAAAAAACCACACTTTTTTTGAACCTCTCATGCATACCTGTAGCCCAGCTCTGGCATCTGCCACATGGCCTTGAAGGCTTTTATTGCTAATACCAGTCATGCCAAGTGCCAGTGGAACAGAAATTAGAAATAGCCATAGTAGAATGAAGGTGCTGTGCATATATTTTGCTATATCTTCTCCCCGGAGTATTTTATTAAAGTATCCTATAACATAATTAGTGAGGTAATAACAAAACATGTGACAAATTCTGGACAGTGTTTTAGTCAAGAAGACACATTTTCTAGTGATGGATACCCCACTGAGCAAGATCGAGGGGATGACTGGGAAGTGGTATCGCTGCAGTCTCCCCAAGCTCATTTTCTAAGGAGCGTAATATTATTTCACTGGGTTTTAGTGGTCCCTTGCGTGGACTTACACCTATCAAACTGAACTCTGTAAACTTCCCTTCTGGTGCAGCTCTGTGCTACAGCCCATGCTCAAGGAAATTAATGCCTTATTCTCTGGTACACACCTACTGGGAGGTATTTCGGCATTGGTAAAGTCTGGAAACACGTGTGCCCTAATAGACTCTCTGCGGCCCCGTTCAGCAGCCACAAAGCTGCTGAATTTCACATCACATTATTTGCAAACATGGAAAAAGGGTCTCCTGCCAACCTTCCTAGTGTTCTCTGTAAAACACGCCTGATTTTCACTTACGGCATCGCGGTCTGCTGACAATAATCAACACCTCCACCGCAGTGCAAAGGAGCACTTGTGTAAATGTGCATCAGGCCCCCAGGCTTTGCTAAACTGACCCAAGAAGCCACCCTGTCCTTCCAGACACGATATTGTCATAACTTCCCTCCCAGCAGCAAACTGTGCCTGGACTAACTCCAGCCCTGCAGAACGGCACAAGACCCTTAGCTCATTCTTTGCTGCTTAAAACATCTAAATCCACTGCAATTCCTTAACTAAAATTAATTGTAAGTTTCCAGTTCTTAAATCCTTGGAACCTTCAGACTCTCCCACACCTTTTCCCAGTGCTATATTGAAATATGTCATAAACTAAACACATCTATACAGAAAGAAACTGGAGAAAGGAAAGTTCACTATGCAGTCAAACTCTGGGATGCCTTTTATTTTGCCTGTTGAGATTGCTTTCCCAGTATTGTGTACATCCGTACCTCCTGATGACTCCTATACACATGGAAGTGATTCCCAGCATTTGAGAAGAAGGGATATAGGCTGCCTCCCTGCACTTGCACCTGGTACCACTCATCTTCTACTTGGGACATCCCACAGCCACTGATGGCAGTTACTCTGGACCAAGTCTCCACCCTCAGAGCTAGCAGAAATATGGCTGGCGACTTATGCCAATCAACAGAGGATCTGACTCTTCTTTGAATCTTATTTTAATCGCATATTGGAAGTACAAAGTGCTTTAGAAGGAAATCAAGGATTATAGGTTGAGCTTTGGAAAGGGGCTGGCACACACGCCATAATCAATTTCATACCATGTAGTCGTCTAAACAGCATTTTTTCGCAGACAATGTAGTAAAATTTAACAAGCTCTCTGTCTTCAGTCTGTCTCTGAACACAAGTGTAATTCATAATGTCTATGCACACTTCAGGTTTTGTTTAGGTCCTTGACATCTGCTTGCTCAAAAATAGCTTTGGCACAGACTTCCCCAACAGCAAATCTACTTACACTTAAGAAAACATGTTGTTTGTTGTTATGGTACATTACGAGTATAATTCAGAAATATTCACATGGAAAAAAGAGAATGATTTAAGTTCTAGTTTTCTGGCATCCAGCCTCTCTCTCCCCCTTTTTCTTTTTTAACCACAACATTTTTCTAAGCAGGTTTATCTTGATGGAAAACCATACACACACACACAGAGCCTGCACACTGTAGACATGCAAAAATAGTTACTAACTGCAGCATCTTTTTTAAGAAGGTTTTTTTTCTCTAACTTCTGCACAAAAAGCACACATCAGCAAACAGGGGAAGTTAACATCAAGGAGTAAAACAAGAAAGGGCAGAGAAACTCTGCAGTAATTTTCTTTTGACATTTATGCTTTAATAGATTCCAGAGCCTCATAATTTCTAGGCAGTCTGAAATGGCCATTTGACAGATTTTCACCCTGATGAAAAAGTCATACACTTCAGAGAAAAAATGAAAAATAAAACCAACCAACCTTCCCCACACACAACAGAGTGCCCCTGACGCTGACGCATGCAAATATAAAGACTGAATATGCCAAATCCATCTCACAACCACCTACAGCTCTCCTCAGGCTATGGGCTTGTTAGGTGAAGAGGAGAAACTGGGCAGGAGCTTTGATCATCCTCTCTTAATTGCATTAATTCCCTGTGGCTCAGAGGTGAGGGGCTCTGTAGTGCTGCCCAGGTGCCCCATTCATAGCTACAGGTGCAAATCCAGCATGAGGGGCAGGTGGCATCTGCAGAAGACTTTAATTCCCACACCTTGAGTCAGGTATAAACTTCAGTGCTTTGTGGGTGTATAACAACTCTCATCTTATACACCCACACTATACTCATGCATTAGGCTATGCTGCCTTGCTACCAGATGGTGAAACCTTGTATCTGTGTAAATCAGCACTAACCGTCTCTTAATGGTAGAGGTGCTGAGCCCCAGAGCCTGGAAGCTGAGATTTCCATCCTAGAAGCTGAGATTTCCAGGCTCTCAGTTTTCAGGTCAAAATTCAGCTTCTCGCTGCTCAAAGATCATCTCTACAGAAACCAGAAATGATGCCAACCTCCTCAAGACAATTTTACCCTGCCTCCCCGTTAATTTCTGTCACAGTGAATTGCTGACAGCCTGTCTGGTGACTTAAATGACTTCTTAATGAGCGTAAACCTCCCCATTTTGGCCTTCCTTCCCTCTCCCTTATTGCACACTGCCCTTGGCAGAGCAGCTCGGCAGCAAGAGCGGCACAGAGAAACTCAAAGGCAGAGAAACTCAAAGGCACAATGGACTTTTAAGCACTTTAGCACTGGCTGGCACTTGTACCCTCTGAAACCTCGCTGGATAACTACCGGGGCAGAGTGTCCGTCCTCTGCCAAATGACTTGCGATGGTTTCTTTGGATCTCAGGGATGCATTCTGCATGAATCCTGACTGTGCCACATCTGCACTGCGGATTAAGAGAGGCTTTTATTTTCCAGAGCTGTCAATCTGGTATTTTTCCATGCTCAATAAATTCACTTTTTCTATAAACAAAAAAATAACAAAGAAAGAAGATGACGAACTACAAGGCGATTTAGTCTTGAAATTTCTGGCTGCTTTTCCTCTCCTAGTGAGGGATCAAGACATACTGCTACAGCTTCATTCAGCAAGGTCTTATGGAAATCTCATTTTGATACTAAAATGATGTTTCCAAATGTATGTTTTGCTCATTGAAGAATTCACCCTCATTTATCTCTCCTATTGGACAGAAAAGGAACAATAAATTATTCCAGCCCCGAAAGCAAATAGCCAGTGACAAAAAAATAAAAGGAGCAGATTGCCCCTTATTTTTCACTTATCTGCCTAAACATTTTATCTTCTTATTATGTAAAATATGTCTGGCTCAGCTTTAGATGGGGGCCTAGTGTAGCTGCATCTCCATGGCAATAGGAATGAGAGATGGCAGCCAGAACTGTACAGCCTCAAATCATCCTTCTTTTCTCATAATTTCACTAATGAGATGCGGGTTTCTCCTGCCACATGACTTGATAACAGAGTCCTGTTAGGTGACCCGTTTTTCAAGTGCTAGTAAAGTTGGAGTTCTCTTTCCTTTGGATGAAGCTGGTAATCAAGGATACAAATAAAAATCCAGGAGGAACTTTAAAACTCCATTAGAAATAAAGCTGGCATAAGCAATGCCAACTTGGGGGTAAAAATGCTTTTTCAGGCTATTGGCCAGACAAAAGGACTTGCAGAAGGTGGTGTAAGATAAAACCATGCTTTTTGTTATGCAAATATTTTTCCAGCAAGCAGAGAATGCTCTTCATGTAGGTGCACTGGAGGCAGACATACCCTGCAAGGGAGTATGATGTGATTTGGCAGTGTAGATGAAAAAAGACATTAGCAGAAGGGAAATCAGGACAAGGGGTTTGTAATGGAGACCGGCAAGTTCCAGGGACTCAATTTTTAATGACATAATTTTAAGGAAATTCCACACTGGATATCATAAGATCACAGAAATGCTAGTTGGAAGTGATGTCTAAAAATCTTCAGTCCAACCTTCCACTCATAGCAAGACTATTGCTGACAGTAGTTCAGGTCAGCCAACGCTTCGTCTAGCCAAGAGTTTAAAGCCTCCAAGGACAGAGATACCACGACGGCTTGGGTAACCAGGAGTGCTTCCAGTGCTGCTCCACCCTCCTCGTGAAAAATTTTTCCTTATGCCTAATTTAAACCTCCCAAGCTGCAATTTGTTATTGCTCACTGTTTCAGCACGTGGCATTCCTTAGAGTATGACATTGACATCTTTGTAACTGCCCTTTAAATAGCTGTAGGAGGCTCTTTGATCACCCCTGTTCCTCCTTTTCACCAGTTTAAACCAGCCTGCATCCTTCACCCCTCTCCAAAAAAAACATGCTTGAGGCTCTTTAATATCTTGGCTGCACGTGGAGACGGCTCTGAGCCACTCTAAGGGTAGAGCTTGGTATGGCCACACGGATCTTCTCATCAGTCCATTTCAACTTAGCTCATTTCATGTCTCAGGTACCTTCCTACAGGGATGGGCTCTACTGCTTCATGAATTACACCTTACGTGGAAAAAGAAGTTCTCTTAATTATTTTTTGGTCCAAACTTGCTTTCCCTGAACATTCCTAGGGCAAGAAGACTGAGCAGGCCTTTACCAACCTTCACCCTAGCATGTATATTTCACTGCATTTCATCATGGCTTCCCTTGCTCATCTAAGTACCAGTAAAATAAACATTTATTGAAGGCAAAGGTCTGAAACACCTTGGCTTTTATGTTTTTGGGTTTTGTTTTGTTTTTATTTTACTGCATCCTTTTGATATTAAGCAGAAACCACAGATTACTCATAACAGCAGAGAGAAGGTGCCACCCCCATAAACTGGGTGACTCAGTGGGTCAGCGCTGACTCAGAGGGAGAAAACCCACGTCACCAACCTCACCATTTCTTCCTCTGGCACCCTGGATTCTCCCTGGCAGTCCCCCCTGGAAAGACTGATCATGCCTGAGCTTGATTAGACAGTGAGATAAGGTGAGCACACAGCCCAAGCAGTGATGGCTTCAGGCCAGGGAGGAGTTGCACACGATGGCCAGACCAACTGAAGTGATTTCAAGAGAAAAGAAGGTGTAATGGAATGTGCTTTTCCTTAAGTATAGCATAAGTAAGTGTCTACTACAAACACAAGTCAAGGTTCCTCCTTAAAGCTGCGTAATGATTTCAGATAATAGTTTTATTTAGGATTGAAATCTCTGTTCTTGACTTGTCCCGGAAGTGGGAGAACAGGGGAGCAAACAAGGAGGAAAGAATGTGGGGTCCTGGTGTGAGTAAAGGAGCAACTTGTTGCAAGTCACTCACTTTGGTTTCTCCCATTACTAGCTCTTTAGACACGCAGTCTGCGTGCTCTTTAGAGGACATCCCTTATCATGTCAACATATTGAATTCTCTACTGTTGGTCCTGATCTCATTTCAGAACTTGATAATACTGCTAATCAAGGTAATTCTCAGGCTGGCAGCATCCTCTTACTATTTGTAAATGCTGAAGATGTGTCCATGTCCTGTCTTCCTTATGTGTTTGGAACTAATTGCTTTTTGGGTGAAAAAAGGACATACTGCATTCATTATTTTTTTTCTATTATGCTTGTGATTATTCAAATTAAAGTTCTGGTTTTGATTCTCTATGATATTCTCAATGACCTTCAAGTGCCAAGTAATTCAGCTGAGTCTTTCATGCATTAAGTTACCTGCACAGGGATCAACAGAGGTGGGACTGACTGTATCTGATTTCAGCTATCTGATAGTTAGCTGCCTTATCTCTCCAGTTTGGCTTTTTCCATCATACTGAGCCAGGAGAGATGGGAGCGTCCGGTGAAAGACAGCCAGAGCCGGTAGCATGAGACTGCTGAGCTGAACTGCCCTCCAAATGCATCCGTGTTGTCCTCGGATAAAAAGGCTGAGCCTAAATGATGAGATACCAAATCCTGAGATTGCTAACACAGGGTGAGAGGAAAATCACCACATTGGTCTGATTCAAAGCCTAATGAAATAAATGAGGAAATTCCTGCCGAACGCCAGGAATGGGGTTCCACCCTGCCGAAGGATTACTAGCTAGTACACCAAGCTGTCTCTGGGTCTGCTCCAAAGCCCACTGGAGACAGCAGCGTCTCATTAACCAATGTTAACCGGCATTGGATTAGGGCTTTGCTGGCATACCAGTAGCATACTAGTGCAATATCTTTTGCATTAACCGTGTCTGGGTTTGTTTGTTCCAAGATCAAGATACAGTGAACAAAATAACTTTACCCTTTAGAACAGGAACCCAAACTCCCATAGCCTGAACAGGGTCTGGCTCTTTTTGTCTCTTCTCTTTTACCAAATAACCATTACCAGTGCTGTGGAATGGAATTTATTTGGAAGACAATTGCTCAAAATCAAATTAATTACTCCTACTCTCTTTATTTGCAAATGCATAGGCTTAAAAGTAATTTCAAGCAGTTTGGATTTCACTAGTGATTGAGAAGCACTGGGAAGTGAGGACTCTTTTTCTGCTATATTGTTACACAGCAAATGTGATTTATTCCTTCACCATCATTTCTTATTTAAATGTAATAGTATTTTTCTTAGGGGGACATCTTTTTCTTTTCATCAACAGATAATAAAGAGAAAACCACTATGTTCAATGTGGTGTAGAATTGTTTGATTTAAACAATAGACTCTTTTCCTAGTTCTACATTCAGAAAATATTTATTGGGAAAATGACAGTAGCTAAGTGAATGAGTTATAGAAGCCATAGATGAGCTGAAGATGAGTTGATTGCTTTTCCTATTGGCTAAAACCAAGTGTATAATGTCACTTTTGTCACACTGCTTTCCTAGTCCCCATGTTTATCTTACACGTGGTCCCACATACAGAAACAAATGGGTTTTCATAACTAAAGCAATTATGGGCTGTCAGCTGAGCTGCCGTAGCAGGCTGCGTGCATGCTCTTAGCATAGTTGGGAACTGGGGTGTGTTGGTTCAAAACCATTTCTGATGGTCAGCCCCTCCTGATGGCAACGTGGGTACCACAGCTCAGCGTACTGGGGGCCAGTGGGTCCTTTTTAACTGCACACATGGTTTGTTGGTCTCCTCCAAAGCAAGAGGCTTCAGTAGATATTCCAGTATCTCCCACTCCTTTGTGTATCATGACCTACCTACCAAGACTTCCAGGACTCTTAGCTTTTCAGCAGTCAAATGAACCTGTCAAGTACAGCAACACAGAATCATAGAATGGTTTGGCTGCGAAGGCACCTTAAAGATCATGAAGTTCCAAACCCCCTGCCATGGGCAGGGACACATCTCACTAGACCAGGTTGCTCAAAGCCGCATCCAGCCTGGCCTTGAACACCTCCAGGGATGGGGCATCCACACCTTCTCTCGGCAACCTGTTCCATTGTCTCACCACCCTCACGGTAAAGAATTTCTTCTTAACATCTAATCTAAATCTACCCTTTTTCAGTTGAAAATAATTACCTCTTGCCCTGTCACTCAACCCCTCATAAAGAGTCCATCCCCATCTCTCCTGTAGGCCCCTTTCAGGTACTGGAAGACAGTATAAGATCTTCCCAGAAACATAAACCTGCCATCATCCTCTCTATCACCAAGAACCAGGAGAGGCTGGTGGTGAAGGAGAATTGACCAAAAAACTTGAGTTTCCGCAGCACCAGTCACCCACTCACACCCTTCCTTACTGTGTCCAGCAGCAGAATGTGCAATGAAAAATGCCACTTCTCCCACATGGAGGGACGTGGGAGAATTTAACGGCTGTTACTGGTTGATCAAAGGCCCTCAGTGAGGCTGACTCAGTGCCGAGTGAAGTCAATAGAAAGCCCTCCCATAGACTTCAGTGGGCCGTGGATGAGACACTATATTCATAGACTATTATTATTATAATTGATTTATATGAATGCCATGTGTGCTAAAACAATACAAAAGAGCAGAGCATTCAAAAAATAAATAAATCTTAATTACATCTTTTCCAAGTAACATGTCAAAAATTTCTGGTAATCTGAAAAACTGCTGGTCCAGATGTCCGCTCCCTCCCTTGTGTCAGCCTCACTTTATACAATATTTAGGGTGCAAATAGAGGGACTTTATTGCATTATTCACGGTCCCTCTCCTCAAATGTATCTTTTTTACTTTACTTCCTTTTTTTCTCAGTGTAATTTTTTTTCATGAATCACTGGAATAATTTAATAAAGACAGCAAAGCAGCCAGATGTTTCTGTTGTAAAGACAAGCTCAGTACCTGTAAGTCATGGAGGGGGCTTAATAAACATGAAGTGCCTATTCTTTAAAACGTTCCAGAGTTTTGCATTCAATTTTCATTTCGAAATCCGCCAGAGCTCTTCAAAGATTTTGTTACTTTTCAACATCATAATGTTCCTATCAAAGCAGGAACTCATCAAATCCATTCAGTAACAAAGCTACTAATCCCAACCTTTTCTTCCAAGACTTTTTTTTTTCCATGTAATTTCATAGCATCAGGATGTCCTGCCACAGTTTAAGAAAGCAAGCCAAAAATTCCATGGGATATAGCTTTTTCTAAGCATGCTTTACCCCGGCTTGCCAGTTACAAAAAGATCAATTGATTTCTAGCCATTGAAAAATAAAATAAAATTAAAAAAAGGAACCAGAAACAACACATAATTCTAAAAACAGTCACCTTTTTAGGGATATGTAAGAACTTTGCCAGACCAGCATATTCATGGAATAGCAAAAACACATGGAACTTTAGCATAATAAAGTTGAATAAATAGCAGCTTCATGCGAGATACTGTAGAATGGTTTGAACCTTCCCCTGCATTGCTGGCCAGCCAGTGGATACTAAGAATATTTTTCTGTCTGCACTACTTTGGATGTGCATTGCCCAACAAAAGAATCCAATAGCTGCTTCGAAAATTGTCCTAGGACAAATATATGTATTTTCACTGCAGGCACTGCAAGGTCTATATCTGACTTTATCACACACATTTACATATAGGATGAAAGTTACCACAGACAGAAAGCCTTCACAACACTTAACTTGATCCAACACCTGCGCATTAGGTGTGCACTACAAGTCAGCCTCAAGCTGACCCCAGGAGGACATCACCAGCATTACTTTTCTGCCATTTAAAACAAAATTGACCCTATTCCACCACCCTCATGAAATTCCTCAATAGCCTGCACTCTCCCTTAATCAATAAGACACATGTAACTGATGCCATTCAACCTAAGGACACCTGTTCCACCACCACCCTTCAAGGAGACAACCTGGGTGCTTTAGGAGAGACTAATTGTCCTGCTCATTCTTCAGGACCCCACCCTCGGAGCGTGTCCTCGTCTGTTGGACCTCTCTGTAGGTCTTGGGTCTTTGATCAAAGCCTTACACATTTTTCCAGCAAAGTATCTGTAAGACATGGCTTTCCTTTCCATCCAGGCACTTAAAAATCCTGCCTCTCTTTAGTTGTTTGAGTCCTTACGTCACCTTTTTTCCAGTGAGAGTGAGATACACTGATATTTTGGGCACATATCCCTCCAGTCTCTTGCTACAAATCTTATAGTTTTGATGATCTTGCCCATACCTCTATTTTGCTCTTTTCCTCTTTGGCTACCAAACTAAAACTATTTACCTTCACCTTGTCAAGGAGGAGAATTTGTCTTCACCTCTTCACTTCTTTCTACTGATAATCTCTCATTTGGAATCAAAGGTTTAATTTACATTTCCAGTTTTCCCACAATGCCTTCCTCACCCCTGGTATATTTTCAATGAAATTCACACAGTCAGTCTCTCCTGTTCTCTCCTACACCTTGTCACTTTTGGTGATTGTCTTAAAACTCTTGTTCACCTAAAATAAAACTGGCAAGAGCTTGGTTTACCAGGACACCATGAGTACTACAGGGGCAAAGTTCATTTTCCCCATCTTTTTCTGTATGTGCTCATTATCTGAGCAGATCCTCAGATGGAAGACTTTTGGGGTGATGCCTGCATTCCCATAAATTGTCCACTGAACAGTTATGAGGAGACTTAATGTTGTTACAAAACAATATTTTTTGTAATGAATAATTTGACCAGCTTAAGACAACAGTTACGTCTGGGCACTTATTACATCAAGTACACTCATTTAGAAAGCAGACATCCAAAACCACTTCATAATTTGCAATATGGCAGAGCGGAGTTAGTGGTTATCCACCCAAACAAAACAATTTCTTTTAGCAAAGGAGGGAATTTATTAGAAAGAAGAACTTGGAGGCTTTTTATCCATTGATAACATATATTAGATTCATACTTCCTAAATACATAAAGTGAAAAAATATGATCATATACTAAAAAAATTCAGTCCTATGCAGTAAACTTCAGAAAATGAAGTACCTGGTTTTTAAAGACACATCCCGGATATTTGAGGATTATGTTAACTTAGGCTGTCAACTCTAATGCTTGATTATGGACAAGACAAGTTTTACAGAACCACTACATATCTGTAAACTTCAATATATTCTTTAATTCCTTTTTGATGTACATAAAAAAAAAATAATTCTTAAAGCACATTGCCATGATTTTAAGTGGATTTGAACAATAAAAGACAAACATTTACTGCCTGCCTGGGAAGCTTACCATTGTGTCTTCAAAAGGAAAAGCACAAAACGTTGAGTAAAAAACAATAAGAAAATACTACCAGAGAGTGACAAACGCCTGGTACTTTAACTTGCTTGGCTGTGAGGTGTGACTGCACACAACAAGGAGAAAAGGAAGAGGGGACCAGCTGGAAAGAAATACTAAGATAACAGTAGAATGAAATTGAGTGAGATGATCGAATAATTCCAGCTTTTCTGGAATTGATCTGAGAAATACTTCATGGGCTGTAAGATAAATAGGCAAAAAGGCTGCACATTTTCTAAGAAGCAAAACTAGGAAAAATATTTAAAATATTAACATCCTGCATGCTTAAAACTAGGTATTATCAGTTCTAAGAAATGAGAGTAAATATTTATGGTGCAAAAAGATGTTTGTTTAATCAGTTCTAGGAATTTTTAAAACCCCCATATTTGAAGTAACTCCATTAGAAAGGAAGGAAAGAGGCCATTCAGTAACTCTGCCCTATCATCTCTTCAGGGAATCATCCTTCTGTATTCCCAGATTGCCATAAATTGTTATGAGAAACTGTGCCCTGAATTTTTGGGTGGATCTAGATGGAAACTTGAAGGGTAGACTTCATCGATGGGAAGATGTGCTTACTAACCTGAGAGTCTTCATATTTTAATTACTAACCCAAACTTTCCCTGCAAAATGCAGAATGGTAGGGGTTGGAAGGGACCTTCAGAGATCATCTAGTCTAACCCTTTGCCAAAGCAGGTTCATCAAGAGCAGGTTGGACAGCAATGCATCCAGGCAGGTTTTGAGTATCTCCAGAGAAGGAGACTCTACAACTTCTCTGGCAACCTGTTCCAGTGCTATGTTAGCCATGAGGTTGTCCTACCTGCACGGTGACTTTAGTGAAACACCCTGCAGGATAAGACAGGCTCATGGGCAAGAAGGGTGCACAATCCTTGCTTGGAGACCACAAACTCTCTAGGCAGGGCTTATTTTGGGGGTTTTAGCTGGTATGGCAGCTAAACCATTTGGATCTTGGCCCATGATTGCCTCAATAATTTGTTAACACAAATAAACAGTAATAGTGAAGCAACAGTAATGATTCCAATGAGCACCTTGTGAGCTTGATAAAATCAGCCCTGATTTTAGAAATATTTGTGATACTTCTTCCTATTCAGTAACCTCCCCTCCTCTTCTTCCAAACACACCCTATCCTTTAGACCTTCACCCTTGTGGAAGTCCACGGGAGTTTTTTCCCTTTATCTGATGAAGCCTGGATCAGACCTCAACTTGGCAAGGGAAACACTCTGAGCACACACAAAAAATGTACATTTGGGAAGAATCCTGACTTGTTTTCTTAAAGAAGAAAATTCTGTAGAGCACAGGACAGGAAATAATGTGCTCATGGGTGGTTTCCTCCTCCAAAGCAGCTCATACACTGCAGCTGAGACAACACATACGGCGGCACTGGAGTGGAGTTTCCCCAGATCCCTCAAATGGTTTCACAGCACTAAGAGAGCTGCAGCTGAAGCTAAAGATGGTTTTTTGAGGAGTGTCCACTAAAGGTAGAAGAATTCAGTACTCTTCTTCATAAGCTGGAGCTGGTTTTCTCAATGGGATGAGCTGCTGCTTTGAGAAGTGATAAGTCTGCTTTTCAGTAGGGTATTTGACGTAATTTCATTCTCTGTGGTTTCCTCACAGAAACCAGACACAAAGCCAGTGATGGATAGCCCTACACCAGAAGGCCATTTCAGCAGCCTACGAGGCGATGCCATACAGAGAGGAGGACGCTCAGCCCATGAAGTCAAACACAGCACTGAAGATTGATCTCTTCTGGAATTCCTGCCTTATGCACTGACCATTAAGTTATGCAAACATGCTAATTCGCAACACAGAATAAAGCAACTGCCTCCTGCCTTTCCAGGAATGTTTAATTTGGGGCCCAGTAGGGAGAAGACTTTCTGTTAACATGAACATTTTGTTAGTTTTAGCAACAGGGAATGTAAACTACAATGGAGAAAGTAATGAATGAATATTGAGAAGGAAGCTCAAGGTTAAATTTGTGTCCTCTAATAAATCAAAATGTGTCTGAGGAGTTAGCAATGCAGGCACATGGACTTCAGAAATTATTTTATTCTTTTTCTAAAGTCTGAAGTGTGCCCGGAAGATTATTTGTGGTCCACTGTGCCATAAGCCCAGATCTCCAAAGCAAGCAGGAGCTCCTACTGAACAGGAAGAATTTGAAAAAGGCACTTAAGTATCTCAGACGATCTGAGCCTGTGCTCACAACTCACTATGGTATTGTACCTATTGGCAGGTACTATACAAATCCAGACAGAAAACAATACCTGCTCGGAAGATCTGATAATTTCAATAAAGAGTGGATGAAAGGAGGTGATTGCACTTCGTTTTGGCTGCACTCAGATTGCTCAAGGTGGGCCAAGATGGTGCAGGAATTTCAAAAGAGATTCTGACAGGCCTCGGAAAAACCAGATGCTTTATCATAATTTTCCTTACACTCATTCTTTTCCTTGGCTCAATGTCTTTGGTACTCTGTCCTCTTAAAAAGGTCTTGTCCCTAAAACCAGTGGGTGTATCATATGATTGCAGCTCTGCTCCTGGCAGCTAATTTGATCCTCACAGAGGAGCAGTGGCAGAGAAAACACAGCAAGAGGAGGGACATTGGCATCTGCACAACAGAGCTACTAGGGCACCCCATCACGCCTTTAGCTTTCAGTGAGGGCAACTCACTCCCCACCTTCTGAGCTTCTTGAATCTACAGTGCCATGAACTCTTCGGTCACCTGATGATTTTCTAGCATTGCCTTCAGTGCCCCCAGCACCCCTTCATTTCCCAGAACCAAGCTGTGACAAAGAGCTCACCCATCCCACTCTCTGGATTAGCACCCCATTTTTTTTTTCTCCAGCTGCAGAGCCCAAGCATTGATCCCTGCCCAAGGGGCTGGACTCGGTCCTGTTCTTAACTCTCCCTGTCCCCACCCAGGAGCACGCTCTCACCACAGCCCACAGCACTCTGCTTACACAACACAACGGAGTTGAGAGGGGTTTTCCCTTCTTCCCTCTTCCAGAACTGTCAAGTGCTTTCTGCTAGATCAAAAGAGAAGCAAATTAGTCAATCACACCAGTGACATGGCACGGCAGCTTCCCAAAACAGCTGTGCGTGCTGCCAGCTAACCGCAGGTGTAGCCTCCTTCTACAAGCAGAGCCATCCATCATCCCTGGCATAAACCATCAAGGTTGAACAGAGAAGACCCTCCAGCCTACCACTGCTGTTTTTGGAGCAGAAAAGCCACAGGAGTCGTGATGCCTCAACACCACCATTTGTTGTCTTAGTCCCGGCTGGGCCACAGAAATTCCCACAGCAGTCACCAGTGGGTGCCCAGCACGGTTCAGTCACCCCGTGCTGCAGCTACATGGGCAGAAAGCACAGCAATCCCACAGCTCGGCATTATCACTTATATACTGTGCTGGGCAACCTTCCTGAATGGTGCTTGGCATCCCTTTCCCATCCTCTCTGGACTTCTGGCTTTACTGGGGGTGATGAAAACCACCATGTCCTGTGGGGCAGCTGTTCCAGGCAGCAATGCAGCTGGTGTGTCCCAGCACTGCCACTGCTGCCTAAGCCCTGTGACCACGTATCAGGCAGGACATGAATTCCACATGCCTGGCCAAAAATACCCTCCTCCCTCTCCCCTTGTCTCTTTTTAAAGATTCATGGGCTTGACAACTTGGTTTTGGTTAAACTTTATAAATCATTTTGTTATTTCTCTTCCGTGTGTGTGAACACAGAAATAAAGTGATGTGAGGGGCAGGAAATTCTTCTGGTTTACATCTTCGGTGTTTGGCTGGATGTGCAAAGTGGGTGAGAAGGAATTTAATCACGGTGGTTTTGAGGTTTTGAGACTATGGGGAACAGACTAAACTGCTTCCTGGCCCTGATTTACATTAAGAGTTGAATCTGATGGTACAACTATCTCTGTAGGGATGAACCTCCTCTGTAACTACACCAACAATCAATTTGGCATCTTCTCTCCTTTCCCCAACTGCTCTTATAGCAAAGATGCACTAACAAAACAGACATCTTTTTTTAATAAGCAGACCTAACTCCTTGTTATTACACGATAACCACCCCCAGGATGTTATCAGAACAGAGCCCCATGTGTTGCCAGCAGCAGGTACACCATCTCCAGCCCTGCACTCGAGCCCTGTCAAACACCCTTCTTCGCAGGTAGCAAAGAGCACAGAAAACACTTCTGATCAGCCCGCGTCCCCAGCTCACATCGGCGTGCCTAAAAATAAACATGTCCTGGCCTGATGAGCAATTATATCTCCTTGGCACCCAGCACTGTTCTCCCAGGGTGGAGGCAGGAGGCCAAGGCGAGGGGATCTGCTACCAGTCCATCCTCCCGCAGCTTCCCAGTGGCAAGGCGGGAAGCCAGCTGAGAGGAGAGGATATGCCAGAGCCGAGCTGTAATTCTCAGCTTGTGTTCAGCATTGCTGAAAACAACTTTTTGTCATCTTTGCTCAGTGCTGGAAAAGGCTGAGCTAGCCCCTGAAATTGCATTCCGGGAAGGATCTGTCCCAGCTCATCCTGAACCTCGTGCCTGTCCAGGGCACTTAGGGACAAGCTCACAGTGCCTAAAACAGGTATGCAAGAAAAAATAACCCCCCGTGGCTCCCAGTTCTTTTACAAGCAGCTCAGGCCACTGCAGCTGATGGATGCCGAGGTTCTGCAGGGTATGGCTCAGATGGCAGAGTTTCATGTCTCGAGAGCAGAGCAGCATAAAAAATGAGAAGTCTCCTACAAACAGGCCTCTGCTGTGTGACACCAGTTGCTCACAGCCAAGAATTATTGTGAGTGGAAAGCTCAAGTGGAGTTTGGTTCAAGCTTAATGAATTATGTTCATTTTCCAGCACATTGTTTTGGCTGATAAATCACAGCTTCATGCGCCATTAGCATGTAATGATTGGAATATTTAATCAAAGGCCAGCTTTTTGTATCGTTTACCTTTGAGAAACCAGATTGACTCGCTGGAACAGTTTTGAACCATTACGCACGCTTATCAGCAAAAATCTTTGCTTTGTGTCAAGTGTTGCAATATTTAAAGCCCTTACAGCCAAGCAAGGTTTGGGAAAAATGAGTGGCTTGCTTAGCTAGAGAAATGCAAAAGGATTTGGGATGTTATTTGAAAGGATTTCAGGAAAATAAAAGAAAAATTAGAAGGAGAACAAACAATTCTGCATTTACAATCAATTAGTATAAATGCTTATTTGTTTTGGGTTTGGATCTCCGAGTAAAATCAAGACCCTTTTGTTCTAGATGCTGCGAGACATTGTTTTGAAGACAGAGAGTATTATTTTGTTTGTTTGCTTTGCCCAGAGGATGGCTCTCTGACAGTAGCCGCCTGTCTACCTACCCCTGCCCCCCTCAAGTCATCACATTGAGTCCTGAAGTCCACACAACAGGCTGCCCTTGATGCAAAAAGGAGCTCTCCAGCCAGAAAGTGCTTTGGTGCCCAACAAGAAACCCAGTCCTCATCTGAGCGATCAGGATGGAACAGCCATGGAGGGGTTTGGCTTCTCTGCAGTGTGGTCCATCGGCAAGGACCCTAAACTCAGCCCTACCTGCCAGCAGGCTCTCAGTGGACAGAGAGCATCTTCTCATGCCCTCCTTAGCTCATCATGTAGGCAGCCATGGAACAGTTGACAAGAAGGCTCTCTGCGCTTGAGCATGCTTTCCCCTTCTACCTATTTACACTTGAAAAAGAGGAGAGAAAAAAACTCGTTTCTGCCTCATGCTCTCGAAACCCTGAGGAAAAACTGTTTGGAAATGGTTTGTCAACAAGAGTATAGAGCTATCAAAAGCTAAAAATTAAAAACACCTCCTACAGAAGGGTGAATCAAAGGTATGTAAAACTGAATACAAATTTGAACTTAAACAGGGTTTCATAACTCCCTCCTGAGTACAATTTGTGCTCCTGGATAGGAATGAAGTCTCATATTTCCAGAGCAGTGGGTGCTTTTGTTTGCTTCTTGAAATGCTTGGTTGAACAGCAGTGCAGAGCTGTAAAAATAGGTTTATTTTAATGTGCTTTATGGGTCTGATTGTTAACAGAAAAGGCCCGAGGGCTGTGTGAGTCTGTGCTTGTACACTTCTGCACTAAACTTTTATGTGTGTGATCTTCCACACTGTGTAAATGGTGTATGTGGCCACATGAACCACTTGTTGTGGCCCAAACGAGCTTCTGTTCACACACAGCAATACAGCAGCCATAGTGTCAGCGTGGTAGCCATTGGCACCCATGTGCTAGTGGATCTCCACCTTCCAAAACCCAGGCACTCAGGGACCTCCAAGCATGGGTGATTTTCTACATGTGCAGAGTATATAAGTACAACTGAAACAACGATGGACAATTAATATCACTCCCTTTGTAAGTCTTATTTTCCTTGATCTTGTGCTCCCTCGATTGCCCCCTTCTCTCCAATTTTTTTTTGCCTTCAAACCTATGGGGAGAACCCCAGATGTGAGTTACAAAATTTTGGGGTTTCTAAATACCTGTAGAGGTAGTCAGATTTTCTGTTGTGAGTCAAAACAAGAAAGACAATACTCAGGTTTCTGATGAT
Source organism: Nycticryphes semicollaris (assembly GCA_013400055.1). Lineage (NCBI taxonomy): Eukaryota > Metazoa > Chordata > Aves > Charadriiformes > Rostratulidae > Nycticryphes > Nycticryphes semicollaris. Next base: position 1,438,702 of record VXBJ01000233.1, on the reverse strand, counting down.
GGCAGTGCTGTTAATCTTGCCCTGGACCAAATTTCTCTGCTTCAGTCCATTCTGCTTATGGACTCTTGCCTTCTGAGGCAGATGCAAAGTGATTTCTTTCCAAAAGAAGAAGAGGAGATGAAGTCCACTTGAAACAGCAGAGACTGCAATACCAGACCATATACCTTTGGCCAATAGCTGCATGTTGCTACTTGAAAATATGCCGCTGTCAACCCCAATGGGTCTGTTGGACCACACAGTTCTCCAAACTACTACATGTGGCTCCAGGAACATCAAGAGAATAGTCAAAAGCTATCATCCATCTCATGCTTTCTTGATGCTTTACATCAATGTTACTATACTTAGCACAGTAAGCAGATTTGTGCTTGGCACACAGAGGAGAAATAAAAATACAATTAGTTTCATTTTTTCTATGGTGACAGTTCTCCAGCTCACCCAGGTTGAGTTTTCCGGAAAGCTAAGTACTTTCTACCATAACTGTTCTTGTTGGACTAGAAGATGGCAATGTCTTTCTTTTCTTATTCAAAGAAAAAGGAATGTAATTAGTTTGCTAAAGGCTTCCAGTTCCTAGAGGGCCGTCATGCTGATATGCTTTCCAGATTTTGGCACAGTCTCCTTATACTTTCCCTGGAAAATGTTCTCACCCTGACAAAATCTCCTGGTTTTGAACCCTTCTAGCAAAGAGTGACCAGAAGCCACCTACAGACAAGAGACCTCTGACTTGTACCCCATGCTCAAAGAGCTGTGGAAATCCACAAAAATCCACATTCTACGTCTCCAGAGTTCCTGATCCGAGTCTAGAAGACAGTCTCTAAATTGTCTTCCCTGTCCTTTTGAGGGGCCAGTCATCATCTTTGCCTATCTGATCAGTTGGTTCTTTCTTCCAAATCTCTTATCAAGCATACCTCAGGCAGAAGCTAGATAGAAAGCAGATGATGACACAGCTTCACATGAAAGATACTCAACATGATAGGAAAAATGAGGTTCGCTTTTTACTGAATCTGGGAATCTTTCTCTTTATTGGTTTTGACAACAGTTTATTGGGAAAGTTCCTCAGGGACAGGACAAAGGTCGTCTTCACAGTCAGAGCTAGGGGAGTGCATCCTTTAGGATAGCCAGGGAACAACAGACTTTAGATGGAATTTGCCTGACTCAAAGGGGGTATCAAAAAAGTCCTACAAGTTGTGTGTTCCACTCAGAACTTGTGGAGGATGGACAGGTCTCTCCTTACAACTGATCAAAAATTTCATCCTAAACCAGTGGAACTTCTCCCAAAATCTTCCATGTCAAAGAACGAGCATTGTCCAGCAACATCAATGAAAACATTTTTTCATCAAGTTTCCCTCCCATCTCTCAGATGTTATGTGCTTTTCACCCCCATATTCCTACAAGAAAAGCAATGAGGTTTGTGCCTCATTTTGTGGGTGGACCAGGGATCCTGGGCAGAGTGCTCTGTGACCTGCTTGGTGGCAATGGCAAAGAATTCGTGTCCTGACTTCACATCACTCGCTCCGAGTCCTTAGATGTACTTGTTCTCTTGGGAACTTTAGCCTGAAACATCTAACCACAGACCTGGAAATGATTTTAAATATATTATAACAAATGTTGTTAATCACACCCACTCTCTTATAGTATGGCCTGTAAAACAAGAATAGAGAGTGAAGAGGACTTCCTACTTCCCAGATACTGGCAGCAAATGCATTTCCTGTGTTACGGAGCTATACATTTCACTGGGAAGGGATGCTCTCTAGTGGTTAGAGACTGGAAAAATGAGATCTTAAAATTTTCACTTCCTGTCACTCCTATGGGTATGCTGCACACCAGGAGGCAACTCATCCCATCCCACTGTGCCCTGGTTTCCCTACACGTCTGTGGCTCACAGCAATCCCTCTGCTGTACAGGGAAGGCTTAAATGACATTAGGAGGGGAGGTTTTAGGTTAAAGTTAAGGACCATTGCCGAGTTGCATTAGGTCAGAGTGAAGATGGAAAAAAGGGAAAACTGCTATGAAGAAAGAGAGAAGGGTCTGAAATACTCCTGTCAGACTTTCTTCTCCTTTTAATTTGAAGTCATGGAAACTGTTCTTTAACTTGATTGCTCCTTATCTTTACATAAGGCATCGCAGATTTTTATATAATTAAAATTTCCTTGACAATTGCCAAGGATTTACAATGTGAAATGTTTCAATTTTTCTTATATTATGTCTCGGCATCAAAGAATCTGCACTCGTTTCCTAAGTATGGGATAAAGATGATTTCTAGTGGGAGACAAATGAATCAAGACCTTGACACCCCTATTTTTTTCTTTCTCTCTCTTTTTCTTTTCCTTTCCTTCTTTTTTTTAAATACATCTGGTTATTATTGAACAGAGGCTTTCATGTTTTAATGATAAATTGTCTTCTCCTGCTGTAACAATGTCCCCAGACGGCTTGTCTTGGCTGAAATGTCTTCTAAGAGCATCTGCTTTTGATCTATAGGGGTTTTAAATCTTTGGATCTAATCTCTAGCCTGACTGACTTGAAAGCTGATTTCCACAAAAGCAGAGTGTGAAACTTGCAGAAACCCTTTAGTGGAATCACTTGAAATTGTTTAAAAGACTGTATTGACAATACTCAGTATGTCCTCATGAATTTTTTTCTGCATATTTACATATATACACATGTATATAAAAAATATAAGAAAGAAACATAAGAAAGGAATTTCATTTAACAAATGCTTCAGTGGTATTTCCATGTAATCTGCATATGTTGTGGCTTAATACTCTAATAAAGAAGGACTGGAAGCTTTCCAGAGCACAATATTTATGCCATGTATACCAATTAAGATAATTGCCAATTATATTGATATGTCAATTAAAGTCAAGTGACTTTTAAAAGTTATGCCTGCTATTAATTTAGTTATATGCATACACTCTAAGTGTATTTATAAGGGTTGATCTTAAACTTCTCAATATTGTTCACATCCAGTACATCCAGCACATAATCACCACATTCGTTTTGCTCTTTCTGGTCCCCTGTCGGGGGGGGAGGGCGAGCAATAGAAAGACAGAGAAGACAAAATTCAGCACAGAGCTCACTCCCTTGGTGGCATGGTGTTGGCACCCTCTCTGCCTTCATTTGAAGCGTGCCCAGCAGATTTTGATTTCAACCCAGCACAAATGAAAATGGGAGCTGGCTAGTATATGCATGAGATTTCTGTGGCTAAGTAGAAACCATTGTGGTCAAATCAAAGAGAACCTCCTAATACTGGAAAATATATATATATACACACACACGCGCATTTGTGTGTGCACGATAAATATCCTCCAAGAGTTCATTTGTCTATCGAACCCTACGCAGTATATTGTAATGCATTAACAACAGTGACAGACAGACCTTAAAGGACTGAGAGTTTAGGTTTTGCTGGGATTAAACTGAAGTTAGGACAAATTCAGGATAGCTTGAGCAGGAAAGCTATTCTGCATGAACTTTCTGGTTAGAATATAATGGAAGCCAGACTCCAACCTCCCTGGCTTGAGGCTTGCAAAACCAAATCATAACAATTGATGAGGTTTTGCTAAACCAAAGCACCCCTTGTTTTCTCATCACAAAGATGAGATAAAATAAGAAACTTTATTCAACCTCTTACTCCTTGCACCTTAGCAGTGGTGCTGAAAAGAACCACATGAAGATATACCTTCATTATTTCCCATTTAGAGTCTGCATTTCCAAAGGAATAATTTTGCTAGTCAGCTTTGAAAGCCCCAGAATGCAGCCTCTCCCAGGCCATCCACAAATTTCCCCAAAGTTCATGGCTGAAAATGAATTTTCAGAGGCTCCACCAAAACTTCTAACAATTTCTGTGGCTGACTGGGCCAGGGACATGACGGAAACAACCATTTCATAACTTTCAGCACTGCTGCTTCTATCCAAACCAAAACTCCAAAGGAGAGATGGGATGTGAGAAGCAATCAAAAACAACATTGGAAAGACACGAATCCATCCTAGTTGTAAGGCTCAGCTTGGCTTTGGGTTTGGTCCCAGGCATGAGGAAATATTCAGGGAAAGTGGAGTTATTTCCTTAGATTCATTTGCCCATTTCTCATTAGCAAAGCATTTTGATACTCTGCAATCCAATGCCTAGCCATGGTTTCTGACTCTTTGAAAGAAAATCGAGTGAATTATTTCGAGGATGTTATAAAACCAGACTGATAGAATAAATATGTGGGATGGAAACAGGCAAGAAGCCTTAAACTAAGCCAAGAGGCTCACTTACTGTAGGAAATGAGCACTGTGCAGCACAAAATTTTTCTCGCTCTTCCAAGATGATCATCAAGTGATAAGATTCTCTCTGGACTTGAGTGTTAACTGAAGCATCTTGCATTAAGTGAGTATTTTATGGGGAACTTAGCAAACTGAACCATTATCTACAAGTTCTTCTGTTGTCACAACCATTGTTTTTGCTTTGACCCAAAAAAATGTAATGTCTGAGTTAAGAGGGGAGCCAAGAGTTCAGATCAGGATCCCCTCCCCACGTGCACTTTCTATCATTTTTGCTACATCTGCTGCTAAAGAGTTTGGTTTGTGGGGTGATGAAGGAATTGATATGAAGAAACTCCAGTCACCAAACAGAAACGGCAACACAACCCAGCTTTCCTGAGCTAGTTTCTAGCAGAGACATTAGGAACTGTTACTTGCTGTCACTGTGCTCCAGCCAACCCCAATCAAAAGGGAGATTCAACTGCTTGTGACCCTAAACTTCCTCTAAATTCAAATTTGAGACACCGAGTTGTCAGTTTAATTGCTTTGCTGTGGATGCCGCTACTTTTATCTGATTGTAAATCTCCATGTCACTCAGGGTATCATGTACACCATTTTTGATGTTGCATGCAGAGTGCTTGCTCTTAAATACTACAGCAGAGAAGAGGCCCAAGCATCTAAGATTACCCTGGTGACAGACAGCACACACAGAGATAAAAAACATGATGAAGGAGACTCCCAGGGATGCAGGGATGAGACACTTGGTGTTTCCCCTGACGGAAATCATTACAAGGAAATGTCTGTAAAGTCTGTCTGTGGCATCAGGGGGGAAGAAACCAGCACCTTCCTTACTCTGCCAGATGAGTTCATGACCATATCTACTCCTTCTACCATAAGGACAGGTCAACCAGAGTGGGCGTCCAGAGCCATGTGGCACAAAAGGTGTCTGGCATCAGGTCAGCACGGGGCACCCGTTGCTTCATGGGGAGCAGAGAGCCGAGCAGCTGGCCACAGCTGGCAGCGCGCTTATCCCCTCCCTGCTGCGGTATCACTCTGCAGATTTGCTAACTCTCCTGTTGAGTGCAGTTACGCATTAGAACTGCTAATACGCAGTGATTTTGCCTTAAGCTTGAAAGCACCAGAGGTTAAACAGATTTTGATATAAGAGCCTACAAGGAACACTCTATTTAAAAAGCCTATGCATCACTGGCTACAACTGAAAGGATGATGAGTGGTAGGAGGAGATGAAAGGTGGTTCAGACATGGGTATGATGACAACAGTAAAGGGAAATTAAATACACTGCAGGGAAATAGAAGTCATAATCATCTTGGGTTTGCAGCTCATGAACAGTGAAAAGCTTATGTGATGAAACAGCAGGTAGAAGTGCCTTGAGACTCAAGTTTTAAGGCCCCAAGAGTTTAAACTTGACATTTAAGCCTTTTAAAGTTTTATGAGGGCATCCAATAATTCCTCCTGCTCAGCCCCCACCTCCCCGCCTGATGTGCTGGTTGTTTGATTTACACACCTTCCTGAACGTACAATGAATTCCAGGGAAAGCGTGCAGAAACCATTGTAGGGCTGTAATTAAATAGCCTTCATGCAGCTTAACCTCTCCAATAATGAACGTCCAGCTGCAATTCAAAAGGCCACTACACCTTTGGCTGGTGAAAACTGACACAGCCCTGCCAAAGACTACAGGATCCAAGACAGTTTTTATCCACAGAAGTACAACATGGTCATTCCCAAAACGTGTTGTCTGCTGGATGCAGGCAGGAAAATCTTGCTAATCCACATAGGGCTAATTTATACACTTGAGCATCCTCCCATGAAAATTAGTAGCCCAACAACACATACCCTGCCAGCAAAGGTTTCACAGCAATGAACAACAGCTACACCACTTTCTCTGCCACCCTCCTCTAGCAGTTCCTCTGCCATGCAAGTACATGAGCTACCCAACAGAAGCCACCTGAAACTCAAAATGACAACAACAGCTTTACTGACTGCATCAGATTAACCAACAGTACAATAGATCCTGTACTTAAAATACCTTTGTGCTAATTTTATACATGTTCTAATTATACTAATGACTTTTCTAATTACAGCATGCTAATTATACTGAAATTAGACATGATTGTTTTAATTATCAAGCTATGCACTAATGCCATTTTTATTAGATATAAATCTTTTTTTTTTAGTCTTAAATAAAACTGATGATTCTTTACAAATTATTGAAAGCAATGTGTGCCCTTTCTTTCCTTTTCCCCACCTTAGCTGTTGTTTCCTTTGTCAAAACTTCAGAAAATACAGATGGTCAGTGCTTTCAGTCATGGCCATTAATTTGAGATCCTCAGTCTGATAAGCTACATCTAGAACACTTCAAGCAGCTTCAGGACTGGCAATAAACCCTGCACACGTATGTCCTCTTCCTTCCTTATTGCCATCCCTCAAAGGGCCAGGCCAGATCGACTCTGGGAGATGTTTCCAATCTATATAAATGTTTGGAAGCTCTCTGGTGGCACAGTCTAGAGTGTTGCTAAACACAAGCATCTGTGAACTCTGGAGAATGTGCCTGCGATTACAAAAGACAAAATCCCGTCCTAAGAGAAGACGCAGGAGAGCTGCTGTGCCTCAAATCATGAACAAAGGCTCAAGAGCCAATATTGTGCTTGAGCCATTACGGAAAAGAGAAGTTGTATATGTAAAGGTTCTTTGCTCTTGGTATGCGAGAGGATAGTTCAGGACTAAACATGCCTTGGAACATGCCTGACATTTGGATGGACATGAAGATGGGCACATCCTACCACATGGCGTTAGGGAGAGAAATCCATGCTCTGAAAGGGGACAAAGGAGTGTTTTGTATCAGACAATTTTTGAAAAATGGGGATGTTTAAAATAATACGTATGGATTATTGGGTAGAAAGAGCGATGAAGCACTAATTGGACCTGAATTCCTAACATGCTTCCACAGATGTTGCATGACCCTACAGTCAACATTATCACACATATCCCAGCATAAGACCTTAATTGTGTTTTGGCAACACTGTGCCAACTTTTAATTTCATACTGGAATTTTTTTTGTGCTAGTGTTTTTCCAAGACAACTTGAACTTCTCATTCAATGCCCTTTATATTCGAATTTCATTTGTCCTGTCTCCCTTGGGATCTACCTGTCTCAGTAGCTCTCCAATAACTTTTAACCTTTGAGGGCAGTTTCCACCAAAATGATGGGAGAGTAAGGCCATTAACTCTTACATCTTTCATGAACAGAAATAAGCAAACACAAGAGAAAAGAATCTGCTAAAATCAACTAAAGAAACAGCATGGCGCAGCACAAAGTCAACCCTTACTAGACACTAAGAATTCAGCCAAAAATAACTTCCAGTAGAAATTTGGTCACTGTGGGTCAAACCTTCAAAGAAGAACAACAACTTAATTCAGAACTAAAAGGTGATAAGGATTCTGTTCAGCATCTACAAACCCAGTCCTGTATGGCTATGATACAACATGCCCAGGGGAGCTACAATAGCCATATGGCTCCAAATACCAGGTCTGATTCTGCATCCCAGAATCACAGAATGATAGGGGGCTGGAAGAGACCTCTGGAGAATATCTAGTCCAACCTCCCTGCCAGAGCAGGTCCACCAAGAGGAGGTTGCACAGAAGTATGTCAAAGCGGGTTTTAAATATAGGATCCATTGAAACTACACTTTTTTTTCACAGATATATCCTTGTTGTGGCTCCAGGTATCACACGTCCCTCTAAATCTACTTTGATATCTCAGCTGCTTCACAGGCTTGCTGCACCCACAAGAAGCAGGTTTTGCCTTCCAGTGTCAACACACCCTTAACATGCCCATGAGGTCCAGTGCTTCTAGCATACAAACTGGGAGAAAGACAACAAACAATAGGCGACATCCTTCTGCTCATCAGAGTGTGAGCCAATTCTGTCTTTGATGCTACACACAAAGTTTCCTTGGTTCTTGCTTTTCTAATTCCTGCACATCTGATTGCAGCATATGGTCAGCTTCAGCAACTGACAAAATATTTCCTTTTCTGTTCTATGTACGTCACAGCTTTATGGAGCCACAGATCACTTCGACCTCAGAAATGACAATTGAGAAGCAGTGACATGCCCTCTGCATTTAAAACCAAAACACAACAGCAACAACAGAACCTCAGCTTCTCTCACCCACAAATTTCCATCACTTCATGCTGGATGGCTGCTGTGTTATTTTATTCTGGTTTTGATGATCCTCTTTTCACTCATGATCTGGTTAAGACATCGGCAGACAGATACTAGGAGCATCTGAAAGAGATTACCACTGTCTGCTGCTCTACCAGAGGCTCCCAATAACAGACAGACAGGGCAGAGGAAAGGGGCTGAAATGATGCACTGCTCATTAATAGCTTAAATACTCACAGGGCTGTATATTTAAACCAATTTGTGTTAAAATTTGGTATTCACTCCCCCACTGACTATCCCTAAAATTCCCCAATAAGAGGGCTGACCTAAACTCCTACTGCAATTATTATCATAATTTCCAAACACTCATATTACACTTTCCTCAATAAATCTCACAGCATTTCTACAAAGAAGAATGGTGGGTTTTTTCACCATTGCAGAGGAGAGGAGATTACACAGGGCCACCAAATTACACCAGTGCCAGGACTGTAAACACAATCCAGGTCTACTGGGACACTCATTACTCATGATCTGGAACATCTCATGTACCAAGAAGGAGATTCACCAACTGGCTGACACCTCTCACAAGACCATAAGTCCATGTTTTGTGGACACACGCACACATTACACACCAGTGGGATCACCAGTAGCACCAAGAAAGGCTCTGCAGGGTCTAACTCCCGCAGGACAAATGGGACACTCAAGGGAACTTAATTTTTTCTAACTGGGACAATTTGAAAGCACAGGATGAGTAATACTCTTCCCGTTAGAAACCAGCATGATCCCATTGACCTTAATCATGTATTTCACATCCCTCCAAACAGCAGGCAAAACCCAGTTGTAGCAGCCTGGGGATCAAGCAGAGGAAGAACGTCAATCCCATCTAGAGTTAATTGGAAAAGAAAAGTAGTCTTCCGGCAAAATTAACAAAGAAAAATTAAACAAATATCTTAGTGCAATGATTGCTTGGGTGTGTTGTGTTCCCTTTTTCTCCAGAGACTAAATTCCCTGCTTAAATCTTCCACAAAACAGCAGGGTGGTGGTTGTTTCATGAGGCTCTCTGGCCAGCAAGCCTGAGGAGAGGTTTCTGTAGCTGGGAGCTCGACCCACAGAGGTTAACCAAACTACAGCTCCAAAGGGGATATTATATAAATGTACCCAAATTGAAACATTACCCCCCTTTTTTTTTTTTCCCTGAAACATCCTCCTTTTCAGGATTTTTAAGACAAACACTCCATCTCTGCCCCCCTCCCCCCCCAACTTTCATGAAGCAGACCTTTTCCCACAATAAATATTTTATAAAAGCCACCAAAAGCGTGTTTGGCTTTGCCATTTTCGAGGCCTCTTGCTGGTTGTGGGGAGAGAGAGGGCAGCCCCCCTGCGCCGGGTCTGGGCTCGCCGCCGCCTCCGGAGCACCAGCCACAGCTATGCTGGCCCCAGCCCAGGCCGGGGAAGCCAAAGCTGTTGCTCCTACGAGCTTCCCTTCCCATCCAGCCCTGCCCACGTGCGCGGGGTGAGGAACTGAGGAATGCAGCAGCTCTGTGGGCTCTTAGTGTGGGTTGCCCACACTAGTTTGGCACACCATTCGGGCAGCATACTTACACACAAATCCTTTTTTTTTTTTCTTTTTTTTTTTTTTTCCTCTTTTTCATAATTCACAGGAAAATACAGAAAATTTTATTTGACAGAGCAGCAAGCTTCAACATTGTGGGAGCTTTATTTTTCTTACTCCCATAATTTTCCCCTGCTGTGGCAGTAGGTGGGGAGGGAAAGGAAGGAGAAAGTTACTTTTCGAATTGCAGCGAGGTCTTTCCAGATTCCATCACTCCATTTATTCCCCTGGCATCCTGAAAATAAGACAGTGTACAAAGGCTTTGCCTCGTAGGTAGGACTTCAATTGGTTTTCCTAATAAAAGCTATTTAAGTTTCTTAGGTGGGGATAAAAAGTGATTTTTCAATTGTCTTTGACTTTTTTTTTTTTTCCTTTAGTCTGGAATAGGAAAATTCTTACTCATTCTCAAGAAATTCACTGGGACTTGTTGAGATACAAAAGACTGTATGATAAGTGTTGGGCAGGCCTTGGTTCATAAAGTAAAAAAAGAAAGAAACAGCAATTCATTGAAGAAATGTATTGGAATAATCTCAACCCAAAATCTTGGGGACTCTTTCTTTGACGTGACAGAGCCTGTGCGCCTGTGCCTTCTGTTTGGCCTTTTTGTTTGACAGAGCACCATGCCTAGGGATTTTCCAGATCCAGTTCCAGGGAAACAGATTTTGTTGGGGAAGTCTGGAATTCAATGGAATTTTAGGAGCTGCCAATGCTTTCTTGCCAGAATCTTTTAAAAGATCTTGTGATTTTTTCTTTTTGCTTGCTTTTCTGTCAGATGGAATTTCTTACTTTTTCCTCCCACTATTTTTTCTTTGTCACCTAAAAGACAGATGTGTTTTTTCACAATATTTTGTTTAAAATGTCTTTCTCTCTCTCTAAAATTTTTCTACCAGCTGTAATAAGGATATCTCACATCAGTCTTTCAGAGTTCAAGTATCAGTTGACATTGTGGAAATCCAAAACCATTTTTCAACGGGATAAATCTTCATTGATTTTAGATGAGCAACAAGAAGTCAGATATAAAATCTTATTGAGAAACTTGCTGCCTTTAAGGACTTGTTGCTCAGGAATAGTAGTTCTACACCATTAAAAATCAGAACAATTGCTTTCTCTAGTATTTTGGGGCTTTTTGTTTTTTCATAGTCATGTCATAACGCTGTATTACATAAACTGTCACTATTCACTTCACCTTGGATGACTTTGTATTTTGGCTGAGACTCATTCCAGGTAACTATTGCTGCCCAGTACATAGCTCTTAAATCTAAAGGGGAATATCTACATTATTCCTAGGTTCACTGGAGAAAGACAGACCCTGCCAGAAATGACTTGGCCAAAGGTGGTTACAGCCACCTATCTTTGGATGAAAGAAACTCCACTGGGAGACATGTCTATCTCTCCTTTGATTACAGGAGAAAGAAAAAATTAACAACTGTGATTAGAGAGACTCCACCTTTCTACAGTTCAAGTTAAAACAGATGTATGTAGAGGTATCACTCCTGGTAAACTTGATGGAAAGTCCCCATGGAGGAACAAGTCAGAGAAGCAGCAAAATTTCTGCCCCTGGAGATTTTCAGAGCTAAACTGGGCAAGGCCCTGAACAGCCCTGTCTGGAGCTGGGTGTCAGACTGGAGAACTGCAGAGCTCCTTGCCAACCTAAATTATTCCATGCATTCATGAAAGAAGCTGTACAGGAGTTGCTGTTACAGAGAGATGTGCACAAAGTGCCCCATCAAAACATCTTCCAAACCACATAAAACAGGTATCATTACAGGATTCGCAGAAGAGGGCATGGGTTGCCAGATCAGGCCCTTCCAGGTAGTCAATCAAATTCATTATCCTCTTCCTACAGTGGCCAGTGGCAGAGGCTTCAGAGAGAAGTGTGTGGAGCCCCACAATAAATGGTTTCAGACTAACACAACCAAAGGAGAAATTCCTTCCTAATCCCAGGCAGCCAGTAATGGGTTGATGCCCTGAAGCATATGGGTTATTATCCTCATTAGATTTACACCTATGCAACGTCACCGGGGATGTTCTCATTGCCTATGCCAAGGACGTGTTTTCTTGGCGCACATCTGAGGTGATACAGAGCTTGTTCAGGCCTTTGCTACTCAAGCTAAGCTACTGCATGCCAATAAAATCTTTACACCACACCATCTTGCATTAGGCAATATGTATTTATACAGTCTGTGTGGTAACAGTAAGGATTTTTTTTTTCTTAAGGCAGAAGTATGTAATAAATGACATCCCTTCAAACACACACAGACTTTACATTTCAGCACCTTCTGCCTTACAGTCCTCCTACAACCTCAGCTCCTATATTCTGTTATGAAATTTATGGGTTTATGCATACCAAAATTGTGTGTGTGTGGACTGTTACCGCCAGGGTGGTCTTGGAAAAAAGCAGCAAATAAGATGCTCAAATTTGATTACAGGATATAATAAAAGTCAAGACTTCTTCCAGCTCATTCCCATATAGTCCCTTGGAAGAAGAAGAAGAAAAAAAGGCTTTCCTTTTTTTTCCCTTTTTCTATAAAGGAACTGCTTTCTCCCCACCCAACAGAGCTGGCAGTGATAGCCAATTTTCCTGTGTTTGAACCTTTGAGTATGCACTTCAGAACCTCACGTGGTGAAAACTAACCCCAGAATACCCAGGAGACAGCTGAAAAACCCATTTCAAGGGCAATGCTTTGATTTCCTCACATACACAAAATTGGACTCCTATTTTTTTTCAGTCAGGGAAAATCTCCAGTCTCTGAGTGAAGGGAAAACTGCAGCGATTACTCCTGCCTTTAGATGGCTAGATAAATATTTACCCTCTAAGACCATATATTAAGGAATGAGCTTTTTCTTTTTTTTCCTCCCCAAAATACTGTTTCACTGTCTCGGCAACTGTGAATGGTCCTGGTGTCTCTCCCAGTGTGGGCGGCCATTTTGCTGATGCATCATCTCGTCTTTGCTGGAAAGGGATTAGAGACCAACACCATTAGCACCAGTGGCAAAATTCCCAGGCGTTGCTTCACTGTGCCCTACATCTTGTGTTGTGTTGCTTATGTCTGAGCAAAGTAAACACAGGGTGGTCAAAACACACCACTAGTACAAAACGAGAACTTTCTGCACCCGCCCTGCCCTTATTTTTCATGGATTATAAATGACAAACCAAGGGTCCAGGCTTGTGACGTCTGAGACTCAGCCAATTTTGCTTGTGTAGGACCATAAAACAAGGGGCTTCCCAGATTAGCTACTGAGCTGGTCCATCACCCTCCCTCTTTCACATCAGCATCAGAGTTAGTCCAGGAAACTCCTCTCCCCATTCAAAACAAGTACATCTATAGAGGAAAAAACATTTCAAAGCTGTTATTTAGCAGAATTTCTAATTCTCTTATTCCCCGGAGGAGCAGACTTTTAATATTACTTTGCACAGGGAGGACCAGATTGCCATAACTTCACTGATGTTATATAGTATTTTACCCCACAAGAAGTCCCACTGGAACCAGTGAGTAAGAAACCCATCTGGTCCAAGGAGAACAAAAGCAAAAAGAATGGAGCTGCCAACTCACACTGGTTGGTTTCCCCCAAGATTTTTACCAACCCCCCAAAAAGTCCTTCATCACGACAAAAGTCTTTTGTGATAGTATTGTCCTTCTGTTGCTGAAATAAATAACGAGACAGAACACATGCAATATCTATACGAAAAATGCAAAGCAGAGAAATTAAAGCATTGTTTTCTTTGCTTTCTTGGGGAATATTGCTGTGTGGAAAAAAAAATGCTTATATGTTGGTGACAGCTTGAACTAATTTAGATAAAAATACATACTTTTGAAAAGCAAAATCCAAATAGGAAATAAAAATTTGCAAGGAAAAAAGTATACAGTAGGTGCTGCCATTTGTGCAAGTTTTTGAAAAGGAAACTGACGTTTAAATGAAATGTACAACTAATTTTGTGGTATGTACTTCTTTCTTGAGAAATTCCCTGACACCGGTGCATACAACATCACACAACACTGTTCTGAGAGGTCATTTCCACAGCAATCTTTACTGGTAAGAACCCTTGTTGGTGCATAAAATAGGAATCACAAAACAAAACAAAAAAGCAAAACCCCAAAAACCTAAACCTGAAAGAAATAACAAACTGTTTTATCACAGAACTGTTAGTACAATGCTAAAGTATTGCCAACAACAGCATTTGCTACTGATGAAATTATTATTTCTATTACAAGAAAAGTTACACACTGGGCAAGAAAAGGCAAATTCTTCCATTTCTGGGCTATTTATCCTGGGAATTAAATTATGTTTTCCTATACTATCAGCTTTATTTGGAAAGCACTGCGGATTTCAGCACAGCAGTGAGGCTGGGTGACAGAACGGCATGTACATAGGGTACTGGAATGACAGAGAGGGAATTTTACCTAGGCTTTCTTTCAATTTTCTTTTCTCCAATATACCTTGCATTCTTGCCTTGAGCAGAAAGGTTGTAAGCACAAAGCATTTTTCCTTTTTTTTTGGCCAACCAAGTTCCTGCAATATGTGTTGTCCTCAGCATAACATCTTTTGCTCATTAAGGAAGCCTGGGTTTTCTCAAGGTGAATTTTCCTTCTCTCCTTGCTTGCACTCCCCCTGCCCACCTCAACCCCAGCTCCATTCATCAAATGAGGGGAAAATGAAGCAACTTTGGTTCACCATTAAGTACCACAGGTCTCTGGTAAGAATATAGTGTAGCTACTATGTTCAGTAAGAGGGAGTGAGAGAGAGAGACGACAGAGCGATCCGGTTCCTTCCAAGCACAACAAACATGACGTTGAGAAATGCAGTTGGAATAACTCTGGATAAGCCTCACCTCTGCTCGGCAGCCAGCGCCCCATAATTTCTGGATAACAAATACAGCATTGGATTAATAGATAAGGCAGGAGGTTTCTCATCCCTTTCATCTGAACTCTTCCCTCCAGCTGCTAAGCCAGTGTTTTGGCCTCTAGACCTTGCATCAGAACGAGTCGTCGATCAGCCAAAAGTACACACAGCATCCAAAAAGAATTAAATCAAAGACGCAGATCGCACCATATTGAAAAGGGCAGTCACCTGCATCATGCTGGAGACACAACATCTTCAAAACGAGGGAATCTAAAACAGGAACTTGGACCCACCATCTTGTCCTCGGGACAGATGGCGAGATAAATTGCTGAGTAAAACAACAGTTGCCGGAGTCACTTAACCCGCACTCTGTTATGCCAACAGAGATGCTATTCCCATAATAGGTCACATTTAAGATAGTTTTGGAACTCTCACACCTTGTCCGATGATAGTTCCCAGCAAGTTCACTACAAGTTGAATATACAGAAGGTTATGTACTTACCTAAGGACCCTTCCGCACTTGCTATTAGCACCCTTCTGTGTAATACTGTGCTTCTCCCTGCATTCTATGACATTCATGCATGGTATTTAAAAGTAAAATGAAATCATTAGGTGGCTACGATTATACCACAGAATTCGTTTTCAGAGAAGACCTCTGAAGCCCCATGTACCATAATGCAGGGAACACAGAAAAGCTTTATAGGCCTTCCCCTGCCCCCACAGGAGCTGAGGATCTCTGAGCGTCCCTGCATCTGTCAAGTGTGATGTTTATTTCCTCAGTGGAACAAGCTATCTTTATGAAATTAAATGACTGCCCTTCATATATTAAAATAACACCTCCTTAGGAGAGGCTTCCATGGGCATTGGCCATAGCCCACTTCATAAAGGGAACATTTACACTGCAGAAAACTTAAAAGTCAGCTCAGGATTGGAGCAAGACCAATTGGGAAGCATGGGACTGGGACGTTTCGTCTTTGCTATGAAATTACGTACCAAGCAAAGGCTGAGTTTTGGTTGTTTATCGTCAGGGATTTTTTAGCCGACTTTTACAGGTTTCAAAGCCTCATTGCTAGAAACAAAGAAAGCTTAAATGTGGATTTTTAATAGTACTGTTAAATTTAATAGACATTTTGTGCAGCTTTGCGCTGAAATTGTTTAATGCTTTATATACATGACTGGCTTCATACCCTGGTGCTTTTACTTCATGCTAAACTATGTAAACCTTCTGTTGGAAACACAACTACTTTTGTATCCAGGAAGCAGGGCTTTGAAGCATAATGTGTAAAAGTGAGTGGGATTTCAACACACGATACTTAAATGCCATTCTTCACCCCATATGGACAATGTATTTCTTGTCAGTGCAATGAGGTTTGTAGAGAAAACAAGCAGAAAACGTCCTTAGATATTAGTCAGCTAGTAAAAGCCTGAACTTTGGAGCACTGCATTAGGTAATCAGCTGTGTAAAATGAAAGCATTTGGGTGCCTTCCTAAAACCTTCATGATACATCATAAATCTTTTTCCCGATGCATTCCGAGTGAAGCACCTATTTTTTCAAATGCCCCTTCTGTCACTCGCTCTTTCAACTTGGTGTCCCACCTCTGAACACTCCCTTTGCCCATGTAGGGATGATCATAGAATCATACAGAATCACAGAATGGTAGAGGTTGGAAGGGACCTTCAGAGATCATCTAATCCAACCCCCCTGCCAAAGTGGGTTAACCTAGAGCAAGCTGGACAGGAACGCATCCAGGCAAGTTTCAAGTATCTCCAAAGGAGACTCCACAACCTCTCTGGGGAGCCCGATCCAGTGCTCTGTCTCTCTCAAAGTAAAGAAGTTGTTCTTCATGTTGAGATGGAATTTCCTGTGTTCCAGTTTGTGCCCATGGTTTAGGTTGGAAAAGACCTTTACATTTATTGAGTCCAACCCTTAACCTGACACTGCCAAGTCCACCACTAAACCATGTCCCCAGGCACCGCATCTACACATCTTTTTAAATACCTCCAGGAATGAAAGGATTGCTACCAATTCATAAACTAAACTGGAATAGCCTGGTTTTCCAACTCTTTTTTTTTTAATCACTTACAAAATATGGGTGAGAGTTGTAATTGAGGGGCTGCACACTAGGATACAAGAAACCAGTTTAATTCTTGGCCTTGCCAAATAATGCCTTGGTAATCTAAGCAACGTTAGCTTCAACGTTAAACTCAACTTTGAATCTGTCGTCCATTTGAGCGGTAAATAAAATTAGATGACCTTGAGAGGTGCCTTCCAAACTACATTATTCTATCATTTTATGATTAGACTGTGCTTTTTGGTGTACCAGGAGGATTACACTTCCCTGCTGCCATGACCATTGCTGAGGAGAGATAATCGGGTGGCTGAGAGGAATTTGTGCTTCATGATGACAGAAGCCATAGAAATAGATGTCCAAATTTCTCACTCTTCCTTTCTTAATTTTCCCTATGCATTTAACTGAAACTTCAACTACCACACATCTTTTGCTGAAGTATTTTTATCCTCAGTTAAGCAACAAAACGTAACTCATGAGCAATACATACTGAAAATATGGAATACCCTCTGAGTATCTGGACTTTCTAAGACAGTCTCAAAATATGACATAAAAGCACTGATCAATTCTGAAAATGCTTGACTAGGACAAAAAATTACGTTCCTCTTTTGTAGACTCAAGGACCTTTGATATAGCAGGGCTGTGTTTAGTCCCACAAATGTTCCTCTTCACTGCCTATGAGTATTTGCTAGCAAAGAATGGGCGAGCACATTAGAAATACAAAAACACAGGAGAGAATTTTGAATTTCTTCAGTGGAGCACTAGTAATCAGTGTATCAGCAAAAGAGCACTTTCTCGAAGTAATGATCTATTTGAGACCTATTACTCAATGCATGTAATATCTTCAAAAGATTTCAAAAGATGACAGCCTCCATCTTTAGTGAAAAACTGAGGACTGGTAGATCCTCCCACAGCTACAGGCATGAATGCATAAAGTTGAGTTAAGGAGTCACAAGCTCCCTAAATTCAAATTGCTTACTCAAAGGTTATTTGCTCATGCAGACAGAACAAAAACCTACGCGATAAGATGAAGACCGCAGCTGGGTGGTATAAATCCTTATGCCTCTTACCAATCATCCGCTTGTCAAGCATCCTCCTGATGAGAGCTTTGTGCTCTACACACACTGCTGGTCTTGCCCACACTATTTCTAAAATATCTGTTATTAAATCACTCTTAATACTCTTAGTATGATGATAGTGTCTGAGAAATCTTCCTCCACTTCCATCAAGTGACAAGACAAACACTTAGTCTTGGTAAGTCACTCTTTTTTCCTTTATTGAATGGGCCAGTCTTTTTACAAATTTTATTTTCCTTTCTTATATGTGGAGATACAGAAAATTACACATTTTTAAAGTGAATATGTGCTCTTCTTAAGTATGTTTTCTCCCACCCAGAACAGGACACATTAACAGATTTACATTTTCAGCTTCCTTTTGAGAAAAAACCCCAAACAAACAGAAATCCAAACCTTTCCTCAAAGCAATTTCTTAGCTATTTTTTTTGAAGGACAGAGAGTATAAAAGCTGTATGTGAGAACGGTTACCATGTTTGGGCCCCTCCACGTGCAAGGAAAACTCAGGCAAAGAGGTGTTGTAGGTAACACGTATCTCATCAGAGAGTCCTGAGTTTGCATGGAATGCAGTAAGCACTTTGTTGTTGCTCTCAGTTGGGAGCATTCAGCTCCCATGGGGACAGCCAGCAGCACCTCGCTGGCAGCTCCACAGACAAGGGGAAGGAGGAGTGTCTGGTTCTTCAGACTTGCTTTAAAAGACGTCATGGACTCTTTCTGCACCATGAGCTTGCAGAACTCCATCATCTACTTGCTTTCCATCTGTTCCACTAAAATCCTATAAACGTTCCTGCCTACCTACCCACACTTTAATCTTTCCTTTATAGCCATAGGAACCCTTAGACACTACCAATACAAGCACAGTGTAAAGGCTTATAAGATACTTCTGTGTTTTCTGGTATAAAATGTGGAGAAAAAACAGTATTATGATGCTGTTACATATAGAGAACATTTTACCTAGGAAGTTCAGAGGGTGTTGAACTTGCAGACCCATAAATCATGGCATTTTAGGTCCTGAGTTCCCAGAAATTCCAAAAGCAAACATAGGATGAAAAGAAAAAGTATATATATACATCCAAGAAGGGGGTTTGGGGAAAATTCACTTTGTCAGAACATAAGCATCTAGCATGGGTCTTGACCAAGCCAAAGCAGCCAACCTTTGCTCTTAGGAAACACAGGGATGTTGAACTAGTCTTCTTCTCAACTCTCCCAGCCATGATGCTCCCTCTGCATTCAACCTGGCACATGGTGCACTCCTTTTATATTTTACTTAACATATAAATTTAAGCCAAGAATCACCTTTTCACTGAATACCTATAAGTCGCCTAGAAACTTTTGCATTCCTATTCCTAAAAAAATTAACCAATTCCCTTGTTTTTCCTATCTTACACTCCTATCTTACACCTAGATGTCCACCTGTTTCCATCCATCGCACAAAATATACCTTCTATTCTTCTAGTTCAGTGTTGGAAATTTGATTTCTTCTGAAATGCATTCCAGCAAGTTTGGCAAGGAGCATCAAAGCTAGATTTCACAGGCTGACCATGTGCATTCAAGGGTTTCAAAGCTCCACTTTCCTGCTCATAGAAGAAACATTTTCTTTTTAACTTACTCTCAAGTATGTTAGAGAAAGCCAGGGGTATCTGACATATTTTGGCTTGCTGTAACTAATACTTCATGGTCTGATGATAAACATAATAGGGCCGTAAGCTGGGTATTGTGTCGAAACTGTGTGTAAGGCATTAATTGTTGGAAGCTGGAATTGAAATCAGATGGCCCGCTTCGGACTGACATAACCCAACGGGTTGTTCTTCACACCTGAGTGGCAAATAAATCAGTGTCGACCTGAGAGCACGTGACGTTGTGCTGCTTATTACGGCACTGGCGCAAACGGATTGGAAAAAAAATACACACACGTGTGGGCACACACACGTACATAAATACATGGAAATTATTCAGGCTCCGTGTTGCTGTAGCAAATATATGGAAATTATTCAGGCTGTGATGTTGCTGCAGCTGCTAAGCTTTTACATTAGGGACTATTTTAAAGCTCTTTAAAAAGAAATAGTTTGTCTCAGCTTTAATGTGCCCGAGCAATTGCACTTTCCTTGTGTGCCAACTCACTTTTCCTTTCTCAGGACGTTTCACTTGAGCTAAGAAGAGCATTTCCAAACCCTGTTGTACAACTCAGAAGCCTTACTAACACAACCAGAACAATACCACCCTGTCAAACGTCAGATTTGCCTTCATGCAAGTGCTTCACTAGGACAACTAAGGAAATTAGTACTGGCTGGAGCCAACTGGTCTGCGCATAGCTTGGGGATGAAGGAAGCAAAAGTTAAAGGCCAGAAAGGGAGCAGGGAGAGAGAGAATTGTTGGTGAAAATTATTTTTGGTAGAAACAGGATTGCTACAACAGACTTTCAGTGTTAAAAAGGGCATCATTAAGTGGAACGTACTTTGGAAAGCAAAGAAACTTGGGCAATTAAGATGGTTGTATTAGTCCAAATGGTGTGTGGGAGGAGGTATCATTTGATTGACATTAATTGCTTCTATTAGGGCTGTGTGTACTATACTTCAGCCAGGCACCAATAGAGACATACAATCCATGGATTAAGCAGAGGACAGTGGCTCTTTTGTAGCGCTTGGAGTGCATTTGGAGCTGAATGACAGTCCTTGAAGCATGGAGCTGAGCTGCAAAGAAATCCCAACGGAGCTTAACATCACAGGTGGAAATATGCTCCTGAAAGGTCTTGCCACCTGCTCTGATTGCTGAGTTTAAACGTTTCAAAGCTTTTGCATCTGTACGCAACCTCTCTCTTAGATGCAGATGTAGAGAAAGGTCCATCTGAGCCTCTCTGGCCTATTGGTTACCTTAGTAAATGTCTCCCAGCCAAAGATTCATGAAAACGGTAAGCGACTGGCTTCGCTTCCTTCATGACTCCCTCGCCTCATATATCCTCTAAAAGCAGATGGCCAGAGGAGCAGCATTTCTCACAGCTGCAGCACAAAGTCCAAATTCACATCTCGGAAGACACTTGTAGCACTATTCTACCACAGAAGAAATAAATCAATTCCTGTCTTTTCTTTCTCCCCTGATAATATGGCTCAGAAATTTCATAAAATTTTTGCAAAACGGCCTCCCTGCCTACATTCCCCAACCCCAATGAGAACATCTATCAGTGGGAGAAAATCAACTACAATGTCTAATTTTTAGATAACGATTAGATCAGATAAATCAGTGCCTCACCATTTTCCCATTGAAACAACAGTGGCATTAGCAGTTGCTTGTCAGCGCATTCTAATGAAAACTGTGAAATGCTCAAATGCATTGTCACAGTGAGACATCAAAGGGTCTTAGATGTTCTTCCGTGAACAGATCAGTAATTGCAGGAATTGAAGAAAGACCTCGACAAAGATACCCAGTAGAACATCTCAAGGTGCGTGACAAGTTGATTTTTTTTCAACTCTTTGTCAACATTAATTAGAAATACTTGGTTGCCTTGAGAAGACTTTTATTTTTTCCTTCCAGGTTTCTTAGTTGTAGTTAAGTAAAAGATTTGGTTTCTGGATTCTCAAACTCAAGTGTCTCTCTTCATCTCTCGGAGATTTTCCATCACCTAAACAAAAGCCTTTTAAAGACAAGTAGGTATAGACAACTTTTCAACAATTTTTGAAATTAATTTTATGTTGAAATAAGAAATCTAAATGTTTCTTTCAGAAAAGATTAAAACAGTACCTTTAGCCAGGAGTGGAGCATGTTAGGGGAGAGCAGGGATGTCACCACTCAGCACAGATTTCCAAACACTCTAAATTAACTCAAAAATGTCTTTCCCCAGGAAATAATCTATTTGCCCCCACACCTCTGGCCTCTATCAGGGAGCAGGAGGACCCCAGGCCTGATTCTGCTTGTCTGCAAGGGGAGAGCCCAGCACTGGACATAACATCCTTCTGTCACGGAGGTAGTTTTAACTGCCTGTCTCATAAGGCTTACAGACAATCATAGAAAGGGAAGTGTAATTCTTGTAATTACATTTGAGGAGTGGTTTTAATGAATATTAAACAGCTTTAAACATCAAAGTATTGACTGAAGTGGAAAAATAGTATCTTTACTACCAGCCCTTTCCCTTTGCTAAAAGAAGATGTGGAGAGGAAGGGAGAGCATGTTTTTTATCGGGAATGTCAGGAACAATTTATAGGAGTTCAGTGACCTGCACTTTGAACTGGGCTCTCCACCTACGGTCTGTAGCATCCTATAAAAAGATACGCCGTTATCTCCATTGCTGCAGCCAGCCATCCTGACAGGAAGGGCAGGCTGCCTGGGATGCCTGAGGAAACACTTGGACTATTAAAGGCAGACAAAGGTCCTCCTTTTTATTTTTTATTTTATGTGCATTGTTTGCTGCACAGGATTTCTTTACAGTGTCTCAGGAGTAGCAATTTGGGCCTTTTGAAAGTCAGCTCTAGCTGTAAAAGCTATGCAGAGGAAAATCTGAAAAGGATTGTCAGCACTGATGCAATGACTTATTTTGGCCTTTGTAGATGAGAGCAGAAAAATGCCATGGTTCAGTCTTCGAAGCCATAACCTGCTTGAGGTCCTGAAGGCATCAAACCTATACCTCCTGTAAGCCTTTAGGGATGAGGGCTGCTTAAAGCATGCAAATTGCTGGAAAGGATGCAGGACGGCAGCAAAGGCCAGCGTGTCCAAGCCACAGTGGGATCCCAGGGCACTCACATCCCTTACCCAGTGCTTTCCATCTCGGGGGGATGCCCAGAGAAAGGCTGCCTCTGCCTGTGGCTGAGCCAGCCTGGCAGCTGCTCTTTCCCTCAGCTCTCTGAGACATGCAATACATCCCGTGGCTCGTGGCCACTTAGAAAATTTGGGGGTGCTGTCGGAAGGCTGGCCACTTGTATCTCGAACCCTGATCTCAGTCATGTGTAAAACTGCAATCAGTAACAGGGTCATCAGTTCAACTGGCAATATGTCATAATTGTGCCTGGATCGCGACACACCCTTGCAAGATCAAGACTCCTTCTGTAGATGATTACTATTTATTTATAGCATGCGATAAAAAAATTTACAATACAAGAGGAGGCTAAAGCTGAAACCAGGATAGGAACTGTAAAAAGATCTTATCACTCAGAATAGTCAGTTTTGCATAAGGAACAGTTTTATAAGAGAAAATACCAATACAAGAACGTTTCTCAGAAGAATGCTGATATTGGCAAAATTTCTAGCAAGGGAAATTATCAAAACCTTTGATTTCAGCAAAGCCAAAGTCCTTTACTTCAACTGCCTAATGGACAAGAAGAGAGTGGGACAGTGCAAGAGGTGAGTCAGTCTTAAACAATTTGACATCATGGAAACGGAGCTGACAAGTTCACTTCTCAATTTCCTGAACACATTCCTCCAATTTTTTGTTTCAGTTTTCACTCTGACTAGCGAGGAAAAGACCTTCTCCACGGTGCTCCCGGTGGGAAAGTGGGCAGACCCCTTGACAAGCTTCATCTGCAATGCACATACGTGAGCGAGACCGATGGCACAGAGCAGATCAAAGGGGTTCATCCCTACGAGTCCAACCCTTCCTCCTAAAGCAGCCCCAGCCTCTCTCTGGGGAATGATGGCAACCTCTAGATGAAGAGAACATGCCAGCTGAGCTCAACAATCACCTGCATCTCTCTGCAGGTAAGGTAAGGGCTAAAACACCAGTCACAGTCCGGATGCTCTGAACTGCACTCACACCAGCATCTCTCCACCTATAGCAAATGTATGTTTGGCTTGAGGAGGTAATAATTCAGCATGTTTCATATGGGTTTTGCTGTTGAGTTCTCCATTCCCACTATAAAACCCATGATAAAAGAACATAAATAGCCAAACTGGAAACAGCTTGTCTAGAAATCATCCAGAATATTTCTCTAGCTGTCAGAATATTTCTCTAGCCGTAAATATTGTGTCACTGCTGATTTAATTTCTAGTACTCAGGAAAATGCAATTATGAAAGACAAATGGTGATGAATGCTGAAACCAAGGGTATGTTTTCGACAATGGGAGGCAAGAGTGGCTCTCTGTGAGCTGGCGTCAGAGACACACCAATAGCCATCCTTATGGTTTAGCACTGCCAGCTTTCAAAATGCCACAATCACACTGAATGCTACAGTCCCCTAAAAGAAATGAATTAATGCAACTGCTCTACACAGTCACTGCATCGCCCACTTGAAAGGGCAGATGTCAGAAGCCCAAATGCTGGGACAACTTTTATAAGGGAGCTCATCAATTAATTTGGTACAATTAAAAGTAGGCAGGATTAGCCCTGATTCACAGAAGCACCCATGTCTGGGTTTCCATTTGAACTTAGCACACGCTTAATTAAATACTACACTGAACGTAGACAATCATTTCACACAACCTGAACAGCTCACAAGATCTCAGACCTGCAGCAAAGACACACTATCATTTGCTTGCCCAAATGGGCAAGAAGCTCATGACCACGAGGAACCCCACAGAGTCCTTCTCTCCTGAGAGCTGGCTCCAATGACAGGAACATACCTCCTTACGATGGAGGATGCTGTGCAAGACCTTGGGGCTTTGCTGCAGCCATACCCACAACAGAGTAACCTCACTGCCCAGTTCAATCTGCACGACTCTGTCTTTTGTTTTTTAGATCAGCAAACTGACTCTCTAATGACAATACGAAAGGATGAGAACAACACTGGTGACATTTCAAATCAACTCTTTAAACTAAAACCTTTCTCTTAAGGTTTGTCCCTGGGAGATCCGAGAAAGCCAACTGCATCCTGGGCTGTATCAAAAGAAGCGTGGCCAGCAGGTCAAGGGAGGTGACTCTGCCCCTTTGCTCTGCTCTGGTGAGACCTCACCTGGAGTATTGTGCCCAGTTCTGCAGCCCCCACCATAAGAACGAAACAGACCTGTTGGAACGAGTCCACATGAGTTCCAAAAAGATTACTGATAGATGGAGCACCTTTTCTAGGATGAAAGGCGGAGAGAGTTGGGATTGTTCAGCCTGGAGAAGAGAAGGCTTCAGGGAGACCTTTTAGCCCCTTCCAGCACTTAAAAGGGTCTACAGGAGAGATAGGGAGGGACTCTTTATCAGGGAGTGGAGTGATAGCACAAGGGGTTACGGTTTTAAATTGGAAAAGGGTACATTTAGACTAGACATTAGGAAGAAATTCTTTGCTGTGAAGGTGTTGAGACACTGGAACAGGTTGCCCAGAGAAGCTGTGGATGCTCCATCCCTGGCAGTGTTCAAAGCCAGGTTGGACAGGGCTTGGAGCAACGTGGTGTCCCTGCTCATAGCAGGGGAGTTGGAACTAGACGATCTTTAAGCTCCTTTCTGACTGCAACCATTGTATGGTTCTATGCCTCACTGAGTATTTATCATGTCATTTCTTTCCTGTAAGACACCTTCCACTGTGTATTTAGGCCACACAAAACACCTTACTGTGTTAAATGTTAACTCAGGGCTCTGCTTTTGCCCAGAGATTGTGTTCCTTGCCTCACATGAGCCTGTAACCAGCACAGCTCACTGAAAGCGAACTGCACAGTAAATACTCATTAACAGTGCATCGTGCTGATAAAATCCCTCCTTCCCACAACACCTGGCTGCTGTGTGGTAGCTGCAGGGGAACGTCAGGCACTTTGGTTAGAGATTCATCCCAGCACTGATCTATCTCCCCTTAGGGGACAGAGCTGCTAATTATTGAGCAAATAACCAGACTCTGCTCTTTTGTGTTCCTATGCACGGAAGTACAATACAAACCCCTTATGGGGTCTGATCCAAACCCAATCTGATCTTGTGGGCTGTGAATCAGGCCTGTTGCAAACAACTCCCCATACTCCTCCAAGAAGACAACTGCGTGAAGAGCAGGTAACCGCAAGGAGAGCCTCCCTGCACGGCTTCAAGGAGGTGGGAACCCAGAGAGAAACCATCCACGTGCAGATTTCAAGCCTTGTGGGTGTCTTCTCTCCTGGAACTCAGCCAGTGCCATGGCTTGCCCCATGACAGAGGACCTGCCTCGTGTACCACCAGGTGGGACAAGGAGGGACGAGGGCTGCTCTTGGAGAATGTGACTGTTAGCTCTCTTTTTCTGAGCGGTGACCACCCCGAGCAGGAATCTCCATCTCGCCTCCTAATCCCAGTTTCTGGTGGGAAAGAGGCTGAGAAACCAGAGCTGTGTGAGAGCCAGGGAGCTCATGAGGGAGCTTGAGGTGGGAGAGTGCTGGGAAGCGTTGTGCTTGACGTGTGGATTATGTTCAGCTTTAGGCAGAGAAGCTGGCTGAGATCGCAGCCTCAGGGCCACCACAGAAGGATGGAGCCCACGCTGTAGTCCCTCAGGAGAAGTCTCTCACATGATGGTTGTCCTCACAATGTGGCAGCAATGGAACCAGCACCCTTGGGCTGTGCTGCAACATGCAGCACCAGGAACACAAAAAAACTCCTTTTCTTCATCTTTCGCTGTGATGGCCCTCAGGCTGCTACACAACAGAAACCCTAGGGAGGTCAGAGGACCTCAGAAGACTTGGGGGAAAATGTTCTGCCGAGACCCCACACACTCTGTCTTTCCCCTAGATTAATTCAATCTGCCTCAGCTTCCAGCCAAATCAAGATATGGGCTCATCTTGCTAAATATAGCTCTCAAGTAATTTCCTGCATATTGGGACCGAGTCATTTGGCAACTGCTAGATAATGTGTAACAAAAACATGGGGCAGCAGCGGACGCCTGTGGCTGCCCATAAACCATTAGCGGCAAGGTCAGCAGCCTCCGACCCTGATTGTGTAACCCCAAGCATTACCATTCCTTCGTTTATTTTCCCTTCCTCTCCTGAGGACGGTAGAAATTTTTAGGAACAGGGAAAGGGCATCCAGCACGATCCGCCTGCCATTTCCCAGCAATCTTCTTAATCCTACTCCTTTCCGTAAGGCTGCTCTTTTCCCAAGTCCCTCCTCAAAAGGGAGACGGAGGTGTCCCTTGAACTTAGAAAGTATCGCCTTAAAGTATCATCTTAAAGTCTTAGTATAATGTCTTTACATTGCCTGCTGTTCCCCAGTAACTTATTCCATATGCTTAAGTACTCTTTGAGATTTATTCCCATCTAGCTTCCCAGAGTTTTCAGACTGTCCTCTGATTTCTGAACCCCTTGCCAACGTGAGTCATCTGCCCTTCAGGAATTTCTAAGTCCTCTTAAGTATATAAAGATAAAAACAAAAGAAGAATCAAGAGTCTACATCTGTCAAGTTAACTATTCTGTCTTCCAGAGTGATGGAAAGGGAAAGAGTATAAAAGAAAAAGTCGTATAGAAAATGGTGGCTTTCCATGGCATGTCCCCCTGGTGTCTGGAAATCATCACTTCAAGGACTGCCTGAACTGAAGGTCGCATCAGGACTAGGAGCTACTCACAAACTTACCTTCCACGGACGTGTCTACTCCCCTCTCAAATCCATCTGTACTCTTGGCCTCCACAATATCCTGTAGCAACGAGCTATTTTAATTACGTGATATGTGCCACGGTTCTGCAGTCCCTTCTCGCTAGGTGAGATTAACATCCTTTAAGCATTCCTCATGGAGACTGTCTATCACCTCATTATCCCAGACAACTGCTTCCAAAAGCAATAATGTTTGTCTGTGGTCCAGCGGCCCCCGGTTGGAACAATGTTCCTTATGAGGACAAACCAAGAGCCAGACGCCTGAAAAGCATCACCTTGGGATACTGCAGTACATCAGCCTCGTCCCCTCGTCGGTGCCTGGCCCCTGGTGATGCCAGTACTTCCAGAGAAAAACCATGAGTAGTAAGCAGTTTGAGTAGCCTCCTCAGAGGAAAAGAGTCTTAACCCTGACGAGTAAGAGGTGAATTTATGCAGTGAAGCAGAACTGTTGACAAAACTGGATATTCTTGTTATCCATGGAAATATCACAGGTTTGTGAGAATTGCATTTGTTTATTTTTAATTCCTCCTAAGTTCCTGATCTCAAAGACACCTTGAAGCAATGAGCTCCCCATTTTAATTACGTACCCTGTGAAGAAGTACTCTTTTATGAGCAATGCTTTCATCACCTTTCTATTTTAATCAAATGTCCCCTTTTCCTTGCGTTATAAGGCAGAGCAAATACAAGTTTCTGATCTCCAAAGTATGTATTTTCTTCTGCTTACTCATTCCAGCTCTTACAACTTACCCTAGGAGGTCAGCAGCCATTTCTGTTCTGCAGCTTTGCCCTGGGCTGTTTCAACAATAATTTCCAGATTCATTTCCTGGCGACTGTTGATTTTAGCCCGCATTTCCTACGCTGGCTCCCACATAGCTTTAGCCCTGCCTCCACCACACTGCATGTTTGCCACCTGCAGCTTCGCTTATCTCAGTGATCTGTGACACCTTAAACACACTCGCACCTACTATTTGCTCTGTCTCCACTTGGAGATGCAGATGGGTTTTTGTTCCCTGTCCATGGACAGGGCAGTTATTCATATGAATATTATGCACAGGACCAGAAGGGATCCAGGGATGCAACCCAGTATAATTGCACACTTACTGACTTCTACCATGGGAAAGTCAGGTTTACCCAGTTTTAGCTTCCTGAGCTGGGGAACTCCATGTATCCGACCATCTACTCTTCCAATTTATCATTGCAACCTCCAAGGGAAGTTTAACTCTGGCTAAATTCAGTCAATTAATCAAACTGACCTGTACCAACTGAAATTGTATCAAATGATATCAAACTGAATCTCTGTTTTTCATTAAGATCACTAATTTACCACATTAAGAGTTGTTACACCTAAACAGTGATGGATGAGTTTCAGGAAGCACTGGAAGGTGTTTTGGAGGAAGCATTCACACCTTCAGTTGCCGATTTCATCCCAAGCAACCCTGCTGGGGTTAGGGTCATATCTAGCCGTATGAAATCATCACATCTCACATGGTTTCCAGCTGGAGATGTAACTCACTCCAGGCCAACTGTAGGTCAAGCTCATTCCAGCATTCGTGCGTCCAAATGGACTTAGGTTTGCTGAGAAGTTCATGGGACTCTGAGGAACCTTTGCCTGACATTCACGTCTACAAGAGAGGATTTCCCCGCTGGAATGCACCTAAAATGCTCTTATTAATCCAGTGAAATGAGAAGTGATTGTCTCCTCATTTCCTGACCAAGCAGATTTTTCTTTTCCTGCAGTTATTTTGTCTATTCTTGATTAATTTTGGATCAGGAAGCCCTCTTTGTGCAATATTAGCACCTTTCCAGTAGAAGTAAATCCAGGCTACATCCCTCCCACCAAGTGTCAAAATATAGTGCAGGGAAACTGGTGTTTGTGCTTTTCAGCATCCACATTTTTCTCATTAATTTCACAGAAGTTGAGTAACAAATTCCCCTAGTAGCTTTAAAAAAAGAAAATCACATCTCACGTATCTTAACTATCTAGCAATCTTGCGATCATTAAATTACACCTGGCACAAACACAGATGAGCGAAGGAGGAGCCAGGCAATGTATTTTCACTGAAATATTTCAATGAAAAGGGGCTTTTCTCACCAAAACCTCATACATTGTGAAGAAGTTACTCTGACAATTAACATGAGCAATGAAAAAAAAAAATTCTAAAAAAAAAGTTTGGGTTTTCATCTTTAGAAATCAAACTATTTTAAAAGAAAAGAAAGTAGGAGGAGGCCCTTTTTTAACTGAAAACCAGAATAATTCCCCAATTTAAAGAGTAACATTTTAGAGTAAATAAAAATTATATAGTATCTTCCACAATAAGTAAGTGAGCGTTTTTTGGTCATCTGTACTTCCAGCAAAGGTGGCATCAGGTTTTGCCATTTTCAAGGTAAATTCTCCCTTCTGCTTCCCTCTGATCACTTCTTCACACATACATGGTACATTTTCCATACACAGTTTTCAAGTGCTGCTCACCAACTAAGGCTTTCCCCACAATATGGGATAAGAGTGATAAAAATTTTGCCCTTCAACAAATTGTGATCCTATATTAAGGTACTTTGAGATTTTTAATAGATAATACATATCTCTGAAAAGCCCCTAACCTAAGACCAGACTGTTTGCCATTTTCCCCTATGAGATGATGAGTTCTGTACTCTGAGCATCCCCATCTGATCCTGGGGGGTTAGGCCACTGCGACGCACTGCTGTATTTTTATTGCACATAACTACAATGTGTGAGTTATCACTGGGCAAAAACACACTCCACTATGCCAGCGAAGACACAGCAAAAAATACTGTCCTACCACTTTTAGGGTGAGAAATTAGAAAGGGCATGAGAAGACTGAGTTTGCAACCCCACCCTCAAAAACTTGGAAAGAGTTCAGATACTACGAAGATGGGGCCAGACAGACTTTCCTTCGATATTTCAATAAACAAAATTCCCAGGCCAAATCCCTGGTCTTAAACAAATGAAAGAGAATAAAACTTCCCCTTAGTGTTTTGGGGGAAGGTTGTTTTTCAATGAACACTGTGTTTTCAGTGAATGGCAAAACCGCTTCAGTAAACTTGGAGGGATTCCTCTCCAGATACACAGCCCAGACCAGACCTCGCGCTTGGCTTGAAACCACTTCTTACACTCTTCCTGCAGGGAAGTATTTAGGAGTTTGACAGTGCTAAGGCAGGACCAGAAGGTCTGAGGAGCTTGAGGACATGAAGACCACCTTAAGCAGAAAAGGACTCTGGAAAGGTAATTCAACAGAGGTTACTCATCAGCCTTCTCTCCTGAATTCCTTTGTGTTGCTTAAGTCGAAGCAACAGGTAACTGTGAAGTTACCAGGCACTGTTTTCCACTTTCAGCATCACTGCGAACCTCTCCTTCTATAGCTCTTCACAGGTTTGCTCTTCAGGAACTTCTATCACTGTTGTAAAGTGCTTATTTAGCAGTTTGAGAAAGGAGATCGTGAGACACAACAGCAAAAGGAACAAGGGGCACAGCAAGGCAACGGCTGCAAATTATACAGTGGCAACAGCGTTCTGAAGGCAGAGCAGGTGAATGTCTTTCTCACAAATAATGTCCCAAGAGAGGCTGTAGATCTGGGGGCTGGTCCTCCAGGATCCCCTTGGGATGCCTAAAACAAATGCCCAGTTTGTGGAAATGTTGGTGCAACTCCCCCAATGCAGAGATTACGTGACAGTCCGTCGATCTAGCCTGAATGACTGGCAGAGACCCATCAGAGGCAGCAGAAGTCAATTAAGTCTCTGCTTACACACAGCCTTTCTGAGCCAAGCTAAATTTTTATAACCCCAAACGTTCTGTTTCAAATTCTAAACTCACACTTTCACATCCCTTCCAGTAGAAAATATGTGAATTAAACACATGTGTAACAGGCAGGCAGACAGACACACACACTCACTCAGAGCACCTTAGGAGACCCTGACAGTTACTGGAGGGGGAGGATGGGGGGAATGGCTGGGTTGGTTTTTCAGGGAGGAGGAAGCATGTATTGTTTTTTACAATGAGTAAGTGGAAGGATTTGTTGTGACAGGCTGTGTCACGTAGCTGAAAGCCCAATGGGAAAGGAAGAAGTCACTGCCCTTTAAAAAAGCCTGAGATCAAATGAATCTTCTGGTCTCCAGGAGTTAAGCAAGGTTGAACCATCCCATCACAGTTCTCCGTGGCCCCATCCTGAGCTACTGCCTTAGCTCACGTTTCTCCTCTTCTAGGCATCNATCCACCTGGTAACAGCTGCCCTCCGAAAAGTTCAGGCTTCGGGCTCTTTTTCCATAAGCAGGCAAATGTTCAAATACTTACCCAAAAATACAGGTACAATCTGGCAGCCCAGCTCACAGGAAACATCCCTCACGTGGGAGTTTCAGCACTTGCTGTTTCTAGAGGTGCCAGAAATATTAGGGGCAGAGGGAGTGCTTTTCTAATAGTATCTGGAATATTTCTCACATCATTATGAATGTAGCTGGGAGAATAATTTATAGTGAATCATTTTATTTTAATTAATTTCCCTGTTTATTCTTGGTGTGACTAACACACACCTTCAACTGCCTTACGTGTACTTAAATTTTCTTCCTTAGTAATTAAGGCCAGGAATAATGGGGGGAGAGGTTTGATGACAGGCAGTTTTGGGGTTCATTTTATCTTTGAAAGTTGAGATTTTCCAATGGGTACCTCTTGTGACTCACATACTGCGATTCCGCACCGTGAGGAGATGATTGTCACATTTTGGCTGGAGTTTCAACACCAGCAGGTGTCACTTCAAATCCGGAAGTGGTTATCCACAAGCATCTTGCCACTGTCACAAACGTTGCTATTTTAACAAAGAGGCTTGCTGGTAATCACAGTGAACCCAAAAGTGCTTCACACTCTCAGAAGAGTTAATCTTCAGCTGCAACAAGTGGACAAGTCTTTTTTACAGCCTCACAAAAGCAATGCATGAAAGAAAAAAAAATTAAAATATTTCTTAAAGATGTGGTTTGTTTCGCTGCGTGTGTTTATGAAGGAGGCAGTTTCACACCAAGAAACAGGGATCTGAAGACATCCACGGCCAATTCTTCCCTCGTGAAACTCAGAGATGACAGATAGATTTCAATAAGTTGAAATACCTGCCCCATATCTGTGCAATATAAGGAGAAATCCTTATGGGTAAAGGGTTCAAGGCCTTTAATTAGGAGCTGTTTTCCTTAAAAAAAAAATCAGCTCTGCTCATCTGTTGTCATCAGAGTGCTTGGCTTTGCTTTCTGCTTCAAGAGAACAGATTCAGCCCTGTCGCAGCCTTCTGAATGTTTCACCAGGGTGGTGACAAGCCTTTGTGCTGTTTCCTCAGAAGAGGACCATGATACTTGAACCATATGTCATCACTTGAAGCCCACATGAGTTGTAGGACTTCCTCCCTGTGTTAAGTGGAAGATATATTCTTTAGCAAAGTCTTTCATCTGCCTGAGTGCAATTCAGCCAGCCTGAATTTCTTCTAAATGCCTTCCATCTGCTTTCGATTTGACTCTAGCAGGCTTTCAAGGTAGATATATTCTTCTGTTTTGTTTAATTACTTCTTCCACACGAAGATAACTTGCTGTGCCAGCTTTATTCTGCCTGTTCTTCATTTTGGGTACAAGCTGAGTACCTGATTTTCTGAGTTTCATGCATTTTAGTCTCTACCCATTTTACTCTGTCCAACAGGCGCTCAACATGCAGCGCATATCTTGACTATATGAAGCTGACTCCCAGAAGACTCCCAGGATTTCAGCAAGCTACAAAGAACAATTTGGAGCCACCACAATTTGCCAGAAGGTAATTATTTCTGAGTCTGCATACACTGTAGGGGAGGACTGTGGGGTTTTTTTCTAACCTGTGGAAACATGGGAATTGACAGGTAATACCAGAACAGTGGTGCCTCTAAATCCAGTATCTTGTCACAGGCAGTATCACCTGCTTCAGAGAAAAAACAAGGATTTCTACAGTGCTCAGTTAACAGGGACTGTGGTCTCAATCAAAACTATAATTCTCCAACAGTCCATGGACTGCCTTCTTCCAAACTCAGGCCACAAATGTGATGCCACAAAAGCCAATGGATGCTTCAGTCTAGCAAAAGGGGTGAGATACATTCTTTTTCCCAAACAAAAATTAAATCAAAGTTTAATGCCTTGATGTCATCCTTCAAATCCTGTCCCAGCACTGTGGATTTAGAGGTTTTCCATGAAGTAAGACACTATTTTACTTCAAGCTCTCTGCATGTCTCCCATACGTAGCACATTCATCCCTCTTTTCCATCCTGCTAGTCCTACCTATGATAGGTTGCTGTGCTGGGCATTCAGCTCAATTTCTCTCATTTTCACCTCACTAAATGAGATCTGCCAGCTGGGATAAATGGAAAACACACTGAAACCTTCGGATTTCTGCCCATACACATTAGGATTTTTTTTTTTTTTTTATTTAATAGTAAAACTGGATGAGACCTTGACATCCTAAAGGATGCACTGTGTGAAAGAGATTCTCAAAACAAATACTTTTTTTTTCCCAGGAAAAATAGATGAGAACACTTTATGTGGAGGAAAAAGGATCTTGTAATCAAGAGATCCCCTACATAATAGAAAGCTTCCTGTGAGGCTGAGATTCAAAAGAGACGGAGAACAGTTGTAACGGATGAAGAGTGATCAGTAAAGAAAAATATACTTTGCCCATAGGTGTTTATGGGCAACTTCTGTTTATAAGTATCTAAGGAGAAGACTTAGCCAAAAAGAAGGTGCCCCAAAGACAGCTATAGCCAAAGATTATCATTAAACAACACAGGAATCACAAATCCAGTCTGGCAAGCAGGACTTAAAAAAACCCAAAGAGACTCTTAATCAACATTTTTACCCCCTGCCACAAGATGTAAGCCAATCTATTTAGTTAGAAAAACATGGCTTATTGCAATCTAAGTAATTTTTATTTCTTTATATACCACAAAATGTAAACTAATCTAGTTAGAAAAACATGGTTTCACTGCATTCTGAGTAACAGCCCCTGCTTTTCTACACTCCGATATGTTTTTGTGATGTTTTTACCGCTTTCTCTGCAAGCCTAATGGGTTTCACATCGCCTCAAAACCTCTTGGACACTCCCTTCTGGAGACCACTTGGATTTCACAGCATATGCTGGGGGTGGCATGAAAAACCCTCAATGCACTGCAGTGGAAAAACAATTTGTAACAACATTTCCTGAAGCAATAGGTTCCAACCCATTGAAACTCTATTTACCATATGCTTGAAAGACTCCAGGAACAACAGAAAGTCATGCATGGATGCCTCTGTGCAAACGCAAGTCAAGTAAAAATAGATCCATCTGACCACCATCCAGCTGCTCTCAAGGAGGCCATTTTTAGCTTTTCCAAGTACCTAAGCACTCCTCGATGCCCATAATTTTATATCTAGGAAAGAGTTGCCCTTACCCCATGGGGAGACAATGGAAAACATTAGGATAAGTTCCCAGCTGACTTCCTTGGGGCTTGTAGGCTCATACACCAGCAGAGGAACTGCTCCTGAGCTGTCAGGGCAGAAGGGTGAAGTCCATACAGAGAAGATACACACAAAAAAATGCAGCCGTACTACAGCACCATACACCAAGTGGGTAAACATTGCCACCCACCAACCTCCCACATCTGTCCAAGAGTCTGGCTGGTTAGGTTCCCCTTGCTGGAGCAACCTCACAAGTGCTGGAGTGCCCTACGTATTTTCCATATACAGACCCAAGAGCGTGTTTGGTTTCTGCAAGTTTGTCACCAGAAGAAGGGGAAAGTTGACTTCCAAAAGGTCTCATTTTGTTGTCATTCAGGAGACAGCAACTCAAGTGAGTTTCCTGAAACCAAAACTGCCTGAGAGGACGACGTGGCCAATGTCTGCACAGCCACTTGTCCACTAATGTTTATCAACACCTCGCATCTCTGGTCTCACAGTTTTGTTTTTGCAAATATTGCCCTTAGAGGTCACAGCTTAGAGAGGCCAGAACTTCTGTTTGGTCAGGATGAGTATTAGGGAGCATTTAACCTTTTTTTGGCTTGGAAAGTGCATGAAAAACATGAAGGAATGGAGTCATGAAAGGATTTACTATTGGGCTAACTCTGCTCTCCTGGAAATTACTGATAAAACTGCCAGTGCTGTTTAATAAGTGGTGTTTGGGGTTTGGGTTTTTTCAAACCAATACAAGGTACTTCAGTGAGATTTTCTGAAATATTTCTTAGTTGAGTACTCAGAGGCAAAGGCAAAGGGCTGCCTAGAAAGGGGTTATAGGAAAGATGGAATTGAGCTCTTTCCAGAGGTGCCTGGAAAAAAATGACAAAAAGCAATGGACACAAATAGCACAAGGCAGGTTGCAACCAGGTATTGGGAAAAAACAATGTTCACCGGGAGAGTGGTCCAGTGCTGGCAGCAAGGCCCAGAGGTCCTTGTCAAGTCTCTCCTTGCAGATTTCCAGACCTCAGCTGGCCCTGGCTCTGAGCCTGAGCTCTGGACCTGACTTTGAAGTTAGCCCTGCTCTGAACAAATTTGTATTAGATTCCTCCAGAAGTCTCCTCCAACCCAACCCACGGGCCAGGAGAAAACCAGTCATATTTTTCATACTGTCATTGTAAACGTTCTTCATACCTTCCCTCTTTAACCTCTCTGGGTGCGCCTGGTCTTATTTCTCAGGAAAAGCAAAACAGAACACGCAATTGTACTTTAAATTAATATTTTTAAGGTATATGTCCAAGATTCTAATATTTATGTGTATTTCAGCACATTATGCCAGTGAGAGTTTCCATTTACTCAGAAAACTGTTTCAATATTTTAAAAGCAAATACAGCCAAAGGTGAGTAATTCACAGGATATGGACCCACAGGTTCTAGATACCGTGGTCGAATGCAGGTCACATCACTAGTGCTCAAAAGTATTTCCATCTGATGCACATTCAGAGGATTCCAGGAAATAAGCTGCTGTGCATACACATTCATGCCACAATTTATACCAATTAGCATCTGTGCCTGGAGTCTTGACAGTAGGGCTAGCTGAAATGTTTTTAATCAAAATATGTTTGATTAAAAGTGGGGGGTTTGTCAAAAATTAACACTTCATGGCATTAAAATAAATCGTTTACATCAGAATTGTCTAATCCATCAAAAAAGGCACTGAAAACAGAATATTTATGGTAAAGGAAAAGGGGGGAGGAAGGTGTAGAATTGAAGCTTTTTAGTATCTACCATATAATATGTCTATACAGAACACAACCAAGTTATATTTTTGCCTTCCTAATGAATAAAATTATCTTTTTCTATGAGCATAACTACTTTTATTTCAGTTTTCTCTGCAAAAAATTTTTTTCTTGGCCCAGTCCTCTCTAACGGCAAGGCTGAGGGGAGAGATACGTGGGAGAAGAAAGGCCTCTTTTCAGAGGTGACCTTCCAGGTAAGAACTGAAGCTTCTTATACCGTTGCCAATGAGTTGCTTGATCTATGAATAACGAATGAGGGAACATGAATGTCTAAGGCTGCATGGTGAGTTAGCACCTCTGGACAGTTTGAATTCCCCATAAATATAAAGATTAAGGCAGTTTTTGAAAGAAAGTGCAGTAACATTTACGTGTATGTGCCCAAATGAATGGAGAAGCCAAAGAACCCCTGGAATAAAACACAGAAATCTCCTGGTTCATCACATACGGCCCCTCGCAGTCAATGTATAACAACATTTATTCAGAAAGGTCCACCAAACTTGACTCCACATAACTCTACACACCACAAGCCACAGAACACTTCCACATAATCTATAACAACTTAAAATCTTTAATTTGAAAAACCAAAAGCCACAAAAAATACAATGTGTTACAGGCAGAAAGAAGAAACCCTAAGTCCCTGCAAGAACAGGTAATTTGTTTGGTGATAATGCCTACTGGTCAGAGAAAGTGGCCCATACTCTATGCTACTTAGGAAACACACAAAACCAGAAGGAAAACACTGGCTTCTGTCAGTCTGACTTAGAGGAAAATTCTTCCTGACATCAGATGCTGGTTTTACCCTGAGCAAGATACAGAGTGAGATACAGCCACAAGGCACCTGAGCATTTTTATGACACCAAAGGGAGCAATGGATGGGATCACTTCTATTCTCTTCTCTACAAGGATTCAAGAGAATGAGGGGAAAAAAACCCCCAGACCAATAAAACATTCAAGATTACAAGGGAAGATGAAAAATCATAAATTAACAATAAATAAAATCCTCCCTTTCATAGGCAGCTAATAGAACCAAGGCACATCAGACAAGGGCAAGAGCCTACAGTTCCGTCCCCGAGCGGAGCTGCTAACTGATGGTGACGAAACCAAGACCCACATGTGCTGGGCAACCTACCCATTCCAGTAGAGGTAGGGAGCATTTGCCTTTGCAACAGGTTGCCCAGCACCCCCAACTGAATTTGGGGTTTCTTGGGTAGTGACTACAATGAGAAATGAATACATAATCAGACAATTTTCTGGAAAAAAAAAAAAAAAAAAAAAGAAGAGAGGTGTGGGAACCTAAAAGCCTAAGGTGTTTTACTTGTCTTCAAGTAGGTTCTTGCTCCTCTGCTGGAAGTGGAGAAGAATAAAGTGGGTGTAATCTCTGTTGCTAAGGGCAAAGTCATGTATAGTCAGGGTGGATAAATGTTGAAAGGTTTGGTTTGGATAAGCACTCAGGAGTTGGGATGCTTATCTACGTCTCAGCTTATCTGGAACACTTCGATCAGCAGCGCTGAGCCAGGAATCATACTACAGTGTGATCTTCAGGTTCTTCCCAGAAGGTTCCCAGCACCATCTCGCATCACACTGGCCAAGTCGGGGATGTCCAGAAATGAGATGCTCTGAGACCAACACAAGCCTCCTGCATACTCATCCCTTTGTGAAACAAGGAGAGGGTGTCTTGTGTGGCAGAACAGCAAATATATAAGTAGTTTGGAGAATGAAGGGGATTTTTATCAAATCCAAGAGCAGATTTTCTGTTCAAGTTTGGGCAGGATATTCAGAAATGTTCAGATTTTTATCTAATTGATTTGCATGCCCCTGTTTATAAGGAGATTCCAGACGTGGAACTACAGACTGTTTATTATTGCTTGCACAACTGTCATTTTCAGACAGCTTAAATTCCACCCTAAATTCCTGGGGGTGAAATTCACCTCCCATACCATTAGCTGCCTAAAACTTAGGCGCCTAGTCCTACTTCTTTGGCGAAGCTCCACTGACAGCCAGTGGAGAGAGGCTGGCACCTCCAGGGAGCGATTCATCCCAGGTATCTCAGACACCTATCTCCTGTGGAGATGAGTCACCCACCAGCAGGGCCTGTCCCTCCCCAGCGACTGCAGAGAAAGGCTGGATGACTTGCTAAGACTAGCCCCACTGTCTGGAGCCCCAGACAAATGCCCTCCTGCTCCCACCAAACGTTGTACTCAATTTCCCAAGAAGCCAAGAGAAGAATGAAGTGGGAAGTGCTTTATCATAAAGACCTTTAGATGTCTAACTCCAAAGGAAAAACAGGGCACCTAAGCAGGAATAAGAGGCTTAAATCAACTTGTGGATTTGGGCCTTAGTGACTTCCCCCAAGCTCTCATACTAATTTAAAACACTACTTTTCCACTCATGCTTATAATTTTCCCCTGGCTGTGGTCCCCTTTGAAGATTCTCTCACCCTTTACTGAAAGACCCTTTACTGAAAGCATCTCTAAACTCCTGGATAACCAGAAAAAGAATAAATTATAAAGACAGAAACAGAAATTAGCATGAAGGGAAGTCTCCAGCAGCACTCGCAAGGCATCCTGCTGCACAACATTTTGCCAACAAAGCAAACAAAAGCTGTGAGGCCTTTTCTCAGCCACAGGCTGGAGAAGCAATCTCTCACACCAACTTTCAGTCCCCTGCCCCTGAGCCCGTCAGTCCCACCTAGTGACCCTGCAGGAGAAAGCCACCCTGCCCTCCACGCTGAGCCCCCCGCAGCGCTCCTCCCCAGCACATCCCATTTAACTCAGCACAGTAGCCCATAAGAATTGCTGGGTTTATTCTTATGTTCCTTGCTGAGAATGAAACATTTTTATTGACATGGAAAGATTGCGCCATGTGCATAATTGCTGCATACAACAAGATGGAAACCACAAGCAATAAAATACTCCATGGGCGATGACTCGTGTTTACAGTAAATAGGAACGATGCTGCCAGATGTCAGCAGCACCAAATCATGTGTTGCTTATCCCAGGTCTCCAGAAGAAGGAAATAAAACCCCACCATGGATATTTTTATTTCTGGCGAGGGGATGACTGCTGGGTTGATTGCATCTCTAAAGCTCTGGGTAAGTGGCAGAGACAGGAACTTATTTCTGTTTCAAGAATTCTGGTACATTATAGTGGGAAAATGACTTTAATAGTTT
This sequence comes from Nycticryphes semicollaris, assembly GCA_013400055.1. Classification (NCBI taxonomy): domain Eukaryota; kingdom Metazoa; phylum Chordata; class Aves; order Charadriiformes; family Rostratulidae; genus Nycticryphes; species Nycticryphes semicollaris. Next base: position 1,398,850 of record VXBJ01000233.1, on the reverse strand, counting down.
TTCAAATTCCAAAATTCAGAAATACCATGTTCCTTTGTCTAGATCTGCTAGTGTGCTGAGCCTGCACTGCAGCCCAGGGGAGCAATTGAATGCAGAACATTTGTTCCATATGCCACCCCTCCCCCAGGCCACAAAACAACTCCCAAAAACCTATAGTTTGAGACTCTGGTGAGACACCAAATGTCACAACTGCAACTTGCCAGGAGAAGGAAGTAGAAGAGATCAAAGGCATCACTGTTGTCCCTGGAACCAGGGTACATTCTTCTTGCAAAGTCTTTCAAATCAAAGCTACAGCCTTTCCAAAGACTCTACTATAGCTCAAAAAGAAGCATCGGGCTTAATTCCTGAGTAAAGCTCACCAGTTATGCAGAAGGCTGGACCAGAGAGCTCTTTATGGATTATAAAACTCATTTAGGACCCACAGGATGGATTTTAGGACTACATTCCTGAAAAGAGCCTAGCCATTTTGAAGTGCTCCCTTCAGGATGCCTTAGAAGTCCAGATTTGAAAGAAGTGCCGGGAATCAGCCTGAAAAATAAAAATTCTTCTCTACAAAGAATTCAAATTGTCCAGAACAGCTGAAACAGCCAGTAGAGGTTTCTGGCAGAGGTTTCTTTGAACTGCCTAAGCTTGGGCACCCAATTTTCAGTCTCCCTGCTCTGGTCTCTGCTATCCTTTGTATGCCCAGGATAAAGAATAAATCCCAAAATGCTGTTTTTCAGACTGCAGTGTCACAGTCTCCAAAATATAGTTGTCTCTGGATATGTCTAAATGGAATTTGCCAGCAGATGTGGTCTTGCACTTAACTTTATGCTCCAAAGTGGCTAGAAATGAGCCAGCTCCAAAATAAATGCTGGCTGCGAGTACATAGCTGGGCGTACCACGCTGAAAGGCATCACACATTGTCCCAGGCTCACAGCAGAGTTAATATTCCTATACAATGTCTGTCCAGGACGAATGCAAGCAGAAGAGCCTCCATCTGTTGAGCAGTGACAAAGCAGGTTTGCCTCCATCTAGACATACCCCAGTGAGGCCAAATATCCGAGTGGAAATCTTAAAATGTGAAATTCTCTCAGGACCAAAGCTGCGTGTCTTAAATGAACAGCATCCAATTAAACCAGTTGGATTTGATCCTTAGTGTCGGTATTGGAGATAGCTGCATTTGGAAATCAGGCAATTAAGGAAAGAAAAAAAATAAATATAGCAAATGCACCAGAAATGGGATGTCTGTAGACCATCATTTTTTAACTAGACCGATAGCCCGCTGACTGCAAAATCTATGCCTGTCCATCACAGGGTTCAAACTGTCCTCTGAGCCTTCCCTGTCGATTCACATAACTCCTGGTAATGGTCTCTTGGCAGCCTCACCCTGGAAACTAATAAGCAGGCAAATTACACAGTCTTGGCCTTATTTCAGAAATACAAGTACCTGATCTCATTCAATAATGCATGACGCTAACAGTCCTCCTTGCAGATGTGATTATCCTGGTAATGATGTATTGTGAAGACCATAATCTGGTGTATGACCTCATCCTTATCTGCAGCTGCAAAGCACTACTGGATTCAAGGTTTAGGCTACGAGTGGTCTCAATTCAAATATGTCCAGTACTCTGAGACTCTCAGTCCTAAATCCCCCATAAGACCAGACGGTGACCTGCTGTCTGAGCCAAATTCTCACCTAGTGTAAGTAAGCAGGAAAAACATAAATTTCCAAATTGCATATTTTTTTAATTTATTTTTCCTATCCACAACACTGAAACTAAAATTGTTCCAAATCTACTAGTCCCAGCAGACTGACATGGTTCATTAGGGTTTCTTGTCTGTGTAAGAATAATGTTATCCTGTCAAATCTAAGTGTTTTACTTAGGCTGAATACACTGAGCATGACTTTTCTAACTTGAAACTCTCCTCAAATTTTCATTTCACTGCATCTTCCACCTCTTTGGCAAGTATTTTGACTTCTTGCTCTTATTAGGAAAGTTACTTAGAAATACTGATATTCCCTGTGCAAGGAAAAAAAATCAGTTGCAAAGCAATGCAGCATAAAGAACCCATAATTAGCCAAAATTTGTTTGGTGGGTAGGATACAGAGAGCTGGAAGAGTCATGACCCTGATGCTCACACCCAGAGAAGTTCTTCTAAGCATCCTTGCTTTACAGCTTTTTTTCCAGCTGAAGAACATGCCTGTGTCCATTACACAACTCCCTGCACATGTGTTCCTGCTGCACGACCCCTGGATGCCTTGAGTAAATACCCCACATCAGGTGGCTCCAATCTTTGGCTTATTCCAGTGCAGTAATCTGTTTTTCTGCTACTTCCTACAGACCTGGAAACTTGTTTGCCTTCTGTTAGTTCACAATGTCCAGAAACAAATGTCCTGCTCTCTCCATGAAGGTCTGAGGAGCACCTGCTATCCATCAGAAAAGCTTCTCATATCACTGGCAGCCTTTCCCTGTTTGCAAATAGCTCTTTCCATAAACAAACACCTTGGTCTCAGTTTCATAGTGCCAGAAAACATGTGGGTTTTTTTAGTCCTGTGCACAGTATTTGCTTTGTGTTTCACTGACCTTCACTGACTGTCCTGTCTAACCACAATTTTGATACAATGGGGCTTTCTCTACATGTCTGTGGCTTCAGGCTGACTTTTTAGCACACTCATGAGCTCCAAGTTGGCCACAGCAAAACCTCAGTTGCTCCAGATCTCAAATACCTATAGCACTCTGCTACTCTAAAGGGACTTTTGTTCCCTCGAGGTCAGCTAACAACATCGGGCATTCCCTCAATTAGCCCAGACCTTGGCAGAGCAACATATTTATTGGTCCTAATGCACACAGCTGAAGTTCACAGGGATGGCAGCACCCGAGTTTACCTCTAGTAAAGGAACATTTCTCCTTGAAAGTCAGCTGCCTGTATTTTTCCACCTTCAGGGAAATTTGCCATGCCCTCAGCTGCTCTCATCCTGCCTTTGCCTGCCTGAGGTCCCCTTAAGAAGCCACCCTACATCTTCTCATGCCCACAAAATCTGGATGAGCATCATAGGTGCAAATTTGAAAAGGAAGGTGCAATTAACCATTCAGTTCCCAAGAGAAAATGTGGATCATCTTTTCATCTCTTCAAAATCAAGGCTGGCCAGCTCTCTGGAAAATATACTTCGCCCACCCAGCAACTACGGCTTTCTCTGCTGGAATAATGAACTGCCGCTCTCAATGATCTGTGATAAACAAGGGATTGGACTTGTTGATTAATGGTCCTTTGAGCTGAATGTAGAAACCTTCCCACACACAAAGACCTGTAACCAGAGCTCCTCATTCTTCCAAGTATCCATGTCCAGCCAAAAGAGTTACCACTCTTAATGGCAAAACCTTTCCTGCAAGTTCCAGCTGACCTGCATCTCGTTCACCTGCACTTCCTTTTAGCACTAGCTAATTAATACAGTCCTGAACACTGGTCAGTGCAACAGCAAATGCTTTCTCCTACATTTTTTCCCCTTTACCTTGGCTTTCTTAACTGTCTTCATCTCACTACGTATTTTATGCGTGCTCATCCATACCTAAATGTTCCTTCTTTTCCCTTCTTTCTGTCAAGATTTATATGCATGTGCATCTAGAGCCAAACCAGTCTGATTTGGTCTTCCAGCCATTCAGCATAAGACATTTAGTCAAGGGAAACTCCTGTGATAATGCAAGAGCCAACTCCTGTTGTGCTTTGATTTCTCTGCCTCAGCCAATCACAGTAAGATTTTCATACCCCCTTCTCAAACTATAATGGCATGTTTATTGTTCATGATGGGAAAGATAAATTCCCAGGGCACACAGGGTTCTTCTGGGGGGGTTTCTGAGAATAAAAATAAAGATCCTTACCTAAATTACAATTAAATGAACAACAGCACTCTCTGGCTGTATTTCCAGGGCACAGCATGCACCAAGGATGTGCTGCATCCATGGCTCATGTGCAGGTCCCCTGGACAGGCTCAGCCTTCATGGGCAGCCTGCACAGGACCAGCTCACAGATCAAAATGGCATGTTGTGGATAAGCCACCTTCTGCCTGAGCTGCTGTGCTGGGAAATCCACCCCTGTCACACCTAAGCAGGAACAGCAGCAGCCAAGAGGAGGCAGCCTGGATGCTGGAGACACTGGTCATGGATGCAAGCTTGAAGCTGGAGATGCCCCATGTGGTCATTCCAGACAGAAGTGACACTTCCTTTTGAGCACCAGAGCAGCTGGGTTTGGGGAGAATTCAAAGGTGGCTCCTTGTGGAAGTTGTCCCTAGGTTAATAGTTGTAGCCTTTCTAACATACCTGTCCCCTGAAGGAAGACTTTCAGCCAAAGGATCCTGTATTTCTGTCCACTTTGCCAGCTCCACAAGGAGGATCCATCCCTCCATGAGAAGTCTGTCTGCACAAGATCCCACCAAACAAGGCAGCGGCCTGTTCTGCCCATCACTCACAGCCGGTGAGGAAGCCTGGAGTCACTGCCGAGGCTTGTGTCAATAAGCACCGGCAAAATGTCCTCTCTGTTTCCCTTTAGCACAATAAACCATGGCTCCCCCCTCCCCTCATCTCTTTCCTCCACATCCAGACACACACACCACAGGGATGGACCCCTGCTCCCTCTCACTACCCCCAGTTCCCCCCCCACTTTCCTGTCTCCATTCCTGAGGAAGCGTCTCTCACATACAAAGGCAGTAGGCAAGTGGCCTTGACTAATTTTGCACAGGCAACAGTGGTATGAAATTCCAGCAACATCCTGGACCAGCAAAGGACCCTCGTTACTGCTGAAGTGGAAGAGGTTGTGAGCCCCACTTATAGACCCCAGAGCTACCTAAAGAGGTAAGGAAGGAACAACACATTAACCCAGAAATGTTGATTTCACACCCATGGAAGATATCCAATTTAATAGAAAAACAAATCTTACAACTTCTTAGTCTTGGAATAAGGTTTTATAAAGTGCTAAAAAGAAACCTAGGTTTTAGACCAGGATGCAAAAAAAGACATTAGTCTCTAAGTTTTTGCAACAGCTTTGATAGCTAACATCCTCTTTATATAAATCAGGTCATGCCCTATAGCCTGCACAGTTCAAGCACATATACCTACTTTGCTTTCTAATGCATCATTTTTTAACATATCCCCATAACAGTGTGCTCTACTTTTTATCCAATATGCCAGTAATCGCAGAGATTACCTCTGTAACAGAAAGCCAAGTATTAGGAAGTTGCTTTTGGAGAAAGCAAGCAGAATAACTCTTCTCTGTAGCTCTCTGATGGCTAACATAGCAAGAATAACTACAATTAAGCCCCATAAAGGTGTTCATCTTCAATGAAGATGCAACCTGCCTGGCTGATCCACAGGAAGTATAAAAGTGAATGGCTGGGGGGGTCCTTAGGCTTTGGGGGTCTGATAGGGAAAAAAAAACAGTGAGTGCTTACCTATGGGAGGTGCTTTAGCTGGCTCTATGGGACTGTTGGCAGGGGCTGACTTTGGGGTTAACCTCTCTGTATTTTTCTTATTTTCTTTGTCAGGAAGTGTAGTGACAAGACAAGGGGTAAAGGGGAGACTTAGATTAGATACCAGAAAGAAATTCTTTCCTGTGAGGGTGGTGAGGCACTGGAACAGGTTGCCCAGGGAAGTTGTGGATAATCCATCCCTGGAAGTGTTTAAGGCCAGGCTGGATGGGGCTTTGAGCAACGTAGTCCAGTGGGAGTTGTCCCTGACCATGGGAGTGAGGTTGGAACTGGATGATCTTTAAGGTCCCTTCCAACCCGAACCATTCTATGATTCAGGACAACTTTAGCTGGACCATGACTCTTTCTCCCCAGCTCTGAGCTTGTCTAACCTCCCACCACAGGCTCACAAGAGATTACCTTGGTGGCCCTGTGAGACATGCCAGCCTGTCCACCAGATAACTCAGTGGTGTCATCACACAATAAAGGACTTGCTGCTCTTAAGGCAAGGCTGGATGAAGAGCTTGGCTGATGGAGCTGCAATTTAATACTCTACTGATATTGAGGGCAAGGGGCTTGCTCTCCACTATAAACCTGTCTGGCTGTTTAAATTGGTGGCCCATCTGGAAGCTACATCCTTCCTAATGACCTCAGACAACCTACTCTGAAGTTGGGTTTTTTTATACACTTTTATACACTACAGAAGCCTTGTGTCTTTTATACAATACGAAGTCTCCTGAATAAAATCATATTCTGTGGCTGACCTCAACTGTCAGACAGCTTGAGATCAGACAGGATTAGTGAATTGAGGCTTGCACTTTCTTGTTTTGTGTCTTCCTTAAAGGATTTTTCAGTGAGCTAGTGAAGCCTGTAACAAAACCAGACTTTAAAGAAAAAAAAAAAAAAGATCTGAAGCTCCTTCCAAATTTCAGCTGAGTAATAAGCACAGGAATAATTTAGTTCTCTAAAGTCAAGGAAGATGTAATGTAAAACTTGACATACCAAACATGGAAGCTAATGGTACTGCACAATGGATATCTAACACTAACAAACTCAAAGGAGCCTTTTGCCAGTAGATATAAAACAAAAGTAACATGAAAAATAGCTATGGAAACTAGAACTTATACAAAGCTTAAAAATGAAACTAGATTTTAGCTGGGCTGTCCAAAAGTTGCACTTGCTTTCTGAAACGCAACCTTATGTCCACTGGATGCTTTACAACCCTCTATAGTGAGAAATAAAAGGAGATATTTTGACTTGTGCCACAGTGCCTGGAACTGAAATCTCAAGTAACAGCCCTGACCACTTACACTGCATTTTTTTAAATCCATGGATCACAAAGCATTTTAATGTTCCTAACTAACACCACGTGCATCAACACAGAGTAGCACAACTTGCCTCTGATGTAGGCGCTATTATTCCCATCAGACAGGTGAGTAAACAAAGTCACAAAGAATTAAGTGTTAGGGTCCGAAAGGAAGTCTGTGGCTGAGCTGGGAACAGAACTTGTCCCTTGATACAATTCTCTTCCTTAACCGCAGGGTAATCCTCCCCTGACCTATGCATGCAACAGTAGATCACAACTGGGATATTTTTTCCTATCCAAAACATGAGGGTCTTCGATTTTTTCCCCTTCTCCCCATGACAGCAGGCTGAGCCTCTTCCTTCAACAGGCCCCACTGTCTTGTGGCACATGTTTAGAGCCTGACAAGGTGAAAAGGGAAACTGAGCAAAACTGGCCCAAGGTTACACAGCCCATTCATGGCAGAGAGCAGCTGGATTTCTTCCCTCAGAACAGTATTTCACCCATGAGCTTGCACAGCACTGACTGTCCCAGGATACGTGGATTTGGATAGTCCCTTGCTGCAACAGGAATCTTAGTTTTTTATAATTTTATAGCTCTGTAACATGTGAGCAAAAAACCTCAAATGTCTACATAATCTGAGTGCAGAAATGCCTTTCAGGCTTTATGCAGCCTTAGGAAAGCTTATGCAGCATGAGGTTGTCTCTTCAGCTTATGCATGGCACCTCCTTTCAGTTGCCACAGGTTCATCTCTAGGAAGTGGAGGAAGCATCTGTGACACCAACGCCCACAAGAAACAGCTCAAAGCCTTTGATCACTGATGAAGTTCTTAGTCAATCTCTGTTTTTACTGTGGGTTACCCAGAGAACAAGACCTATCCTATTATTTTTGGCTATTGCTGTGTCCGATTTTTTTTATCTTTCCCACCACTCTAACTGCCGAAACAACTTGACCCATGGTAAAAATAACCTTTATATCAAAGTCCCTTGAAGTTCTAAGCATGATGAAAGAAGAGGGAAGACCAGTCCTGCTTACCTGGTCAGAGGACTGCTTTTCAGCACAAAGGTGCCTCCATGCTTCTCTGGAGACTACTTGCTGCCTCTTAGCCTTTCCTAACCAGAGGCAGTGCAGCCTTGATAATATCAAGAAGAGGATGCTGACACCAGGTCACCATGTTCAGTATGACAGGAGATAGAAGGAAGGAGGCTTTTCGCCCCCTAGTAAAGCCACGTCTGCACCCAGCTGTACTGTACAAGCTGATTCTCAAGCTGAGCCAAGCCATCACTGGCAGATATGGGGTACAGGATTTACAAGGATAAGTGATCTGATCCATTGTGACAAACCTTTATGTTCTTTGGCAAATCTTGTGAAAAGACTTTCTTTAAAAAAAAAATTGTAATAAATGTGGGTATTAAAAAAAAAAACCCAGTAAACTGTACTTAAGAGCAATTCTCAGCTACGAAGCTCATTCATCCCTCAGATTACTGGGAGATTTAAGAAAGTGAAACAGTTGTTATCACTTGGTCTGTGGGATTTTGTTGGCTTTTGCAGGCTGATCACTGTATTTAAGGTAGAGCTGCTGTGTCAGACTCCCTGTGGGCCAAGAACAATATATTCCAATTATTGACATCCCAAATGTATCTTTTTTGAGGGATAGGATATCTCGACTAGCTTCAAAGAGAGAAGAGGCACAGGACTCCAAAGAGCTTAGCAAATCTGGCAGACATTGCACTGCAGAGGCACTCGGGTGGAAATGATCTGAAGCCGTGACCTTCTTGCCCACTGTGTCCCCACATAATGGGGGTATAAATACCGTCCACAACAATTCAGAGTTGTTCCTCAGTAACCATTCCAAATTTGGAAGAGTTTTTTTGAAACGACTTGCCCTTGTCAGCCAGCACACCAAGGACAACAATGAACCACCGATGAAACAGTGAAGTCCCAGGTCATCACTTGATACAGCAGACCCACAATACCTCCATCCAAGACAGTATTACATACAAAGTAAGATCGTCCTTGTTTCAATGTTCATTCATTTCCATTTTGCATTGACCCTTGATTCAGAAAAAAATAATTTTTATAAGGTCTGAGAAAGACTTTTTGTTCTTGTTTCTCTTCCTTCAGCATGGATTCCACTCACTCTTTGTTTTGATGCAGGTGTTTTCCTCTTATTTCATCCTGAGGGCCAGCTTCTTCACATTCCCCATACATGTATTAACCTTATTGAATGATTCACAGTTCCTTGAATGCAGATGCATTTTGAGTCATCTTAGAGGATAACCAGCAGATCTTCTGACTGTACCTCACTAGGTTTTGTGCACTCATCACCTCTTTGGAAGTTTCATTCCAAATTGGAGTATTATCCCTGATATTTACAGAAATTATCTATGGTAACAAACCAGCTTCTAACTTTGTCCTGTTTTATAAACTGTTCTCCAGGAACTGCCTTGCCCAAAGGCTCCTTACAATTGCTTTTCCTCAGTGCTTAACAGCTGGCACTGACTTTTCTTCTTAATGCAGAAATATTAAGCACCCAAATACTTCAGAAAACAAACATCAGCACCAAGCCCATCCTAGTAAAGCCCAGAAGCTCTTGAAATACATCTCAGAACCTGAAGCCAAGCCAAATATTGGGCTCCCCATCTTGGATGTACTTTTAAATTGCACAGAACAAAAGCCTTTAATTTATATTTGAGCTTAAAAGTCTAAGAGCAACAATAAATTAAGCAAATAAACCTGTTGCCCAGGATCAAATAAGCTCTGAGGGTGCCTAACTGGGAACATGACTGGCAGTTAATCTTCTAATGATCAGTAGAAAATACGCCACTGAAACTCCCCCCTCTTAGAAGAGGCTTTCTTTAGTTTCTTTTACTCTGCCATTTTTCTTAGCCAAATCACTTACTGAGCCTCATTTTCTCATGTTGTGAGGTCAGTGCAGATCTGCTCCTCACACTGAGTTACCTCTGTGGAGGAGTCGTGATCCGAACTCCCAGCTCGCCTTCAGCAGAAAGCTTTGCATGAACCATCTGCCCCCTTGCAAACGCCCAGCCAAGCAAGATTCCCAGCTGTGCTCACACGCTGAAGGAGGAAAACAAAGAGTGGGATAAATAGCTTCTTTTGTAGATCTGTTTTTGTAGTTTCCCTCAGCATGTGTGTTTCTCTGTGTACACACGCAGTCAAACTGAAGCTGTTAGTAACTGACTGCTGAATTTCATATCATCCAAAGCTAAAACCTGGCGGAGCCTGAAGTACCTTAGGGACATGAAATGCAGAACGTTGAAAGAACCTGCAGAGTTGAAGCAGCCCATCTACCTTGTAGGCTGTTTCTTAAATACGTCATCATCTACAAACCCCAAGTCACAATTATACTTTTACTCACATACCTGTGATAACTTAACCTCTTAAAGGTTGAATCTAGCAATATAGATGCAATGCGATGTACTGCCTGTGTCATGGACCCTAGTTACTCTGTAGTCTGATATGGCAACTGCTGTCCAGGGATGAGCCTGCTCTTACAAAGAGCTCTTAGTCCAAATACTGGGGCAAGATGACAAGTACTAGTAAATGCTATATCGTACAAGAGAGCACAGAGAGTAGCTCCTCATTGTCCAGGTTGTCTGAAACCTTCTGGAGCTTGGCATCAGGGAGGTGGGTTCACAGAGCTACGAGTATAAGGAAAGGTATTTTGGTACAGAGCATATAGAGAAACCAGTTTAGCCCAGGCACAGACACAAAGGATCTTTCACAAAAGAAATTTCTTTCTGAAGCATTTGTGCCTTGTAATTAGTTTCCCTTATTAATTTTGCAATGCCCTGCCCAAGCGTTGACAGCATTTGGGAAAAATGACCAGCTCCCTCTGGTCTAAGCAATGCCATTCTAACATGGTAATTCCAGTGTACATGTAGGATGGGGACAGCCAGTAGCTGAAATGCAGAGAAGCATCCGCTCAGTGCCACAACCAGCTTTGTTTCCCAACGGTAAGTTATCTTAAAACATGTGGTAAAAAAAATAAATCAAAAGCCAATATTGAGCTAAGTAGAAAGTAGGTTTTCCATGGAAAGACTTGGAGTAACCAGTAACTGCATTTTCATGTTCAGATGCTGATCTGAAGTTACCTCAGAGGTTAAGAGGGTACCAATGAGAAGAGAACCAAGAGCAGCAATATCCCCTGGCCTGTGTAAGGACTTAGATAGCAGAACCACTGTTCAAGCACATGCAAAAAATATCTGTTTTGCACAGTTGGTCTTTCTACCCTTTTTTAGGAATGGCTCACTAATCAAATTAGAGGTGTCCCCCGCTGTGATTGGTTACCAATTACACACCACTAATAACGGGAGAAATTAAACATTTCCTGTATGAGCTCCAAATGCAAAAACTGCTCTCCTAAACATAGCTCGCAAGTCACAGCAATCAAATTTACTTTCTTTCTTAGATGTTAAGCAGGGCAGGAAAATAGGGCTGAAGCTCCCTGAAAACATTCTTTTCAACCAGCAGTTGACCCAGAAGACACTACCAGGGATATCTAAATACTGCACAATTCAAATCACACACGAACTCACCCCAATTTGCACTTGAGGTGCTGAAAGAAGTGCAGAAATCAACTTAATTCCCATGCCCCTGACAGGTTCAGTAGCTGAATGCTGTAGACCAAGGCAATGTTTCCTGAACTTTTACAAGCACAGCAATGTCCTGGTTGAGGCTGAGTCCTGTTCCTAGAGTTGTGCAGTACTTCCCAAGGGATTTCTCTGGTCCCAAAGAGGGCAGCACGTGGTCAGAGGCTTGAATCTCAAACCTCACGCTTCTAGCCATAAAATTCTCATGGGCGCAAAATCCCTTTGTGCCTCTGCCATACAGTTGCCACTAAAACCTACTAGTTTGACCAAAGAGATTAAAGCTACTACATGTCTAGACGTGGTTTGTTTTCCTCCTATTCAGGCATACCTGAAACCAAAATCCCAGGAGAGCGTCTTGGGAGGGTGCAGAGGACATGAATTTGGGAGGGTACAACTCTAAAAAGGACCAGTTTCCCAACGATACACTGGTGGTGTCTCTTGTAGAATATGACAACTGCTGGAATATTTTTAGGCTTGGGCTGTTTTTTCCTCACCACGCTAATCTGTAAGGGATGCACAGTACTGTCAACTCTCACTGCTGATCACTTCTTGTTTAACAGCAAGGATTTAAAAAAGAAAAAAAAAGACCAAGAGATACTTGCTTCAAAAGAAGTACATACAAGAAGGAAAGTATCTCTCTCTTGCCTACATATGACGATTCACAGTTTATTCAGATTAACAAACTATTCACAAATCTCCCCCCTCTGTCTCCAGCTGTGCAATGGTTTTACCTCCATTGCTCCATGTCTAACACGGGAGTATAAAAACCCAGACAAACAGAATTCAAGAAGCCACATATCATTCCCACATATATGAAGCAGAGTTTAACCCAAATCTTCTCTCCACGCAATAACCTCCTGCCTTAGATTTTCATTCGGGTAACCCAATGCTGTGGATTACACATGGGATTTCATACCAGGACTTGAGAAAAGGCACATAAATATATGACATTGCAAGCTCTTTCCCCGTGGTGTGAGATGGACGAAGAGAGGCTAAGAGCATGCAGCCTGTAATGAGAACACAAATTGTCCTGAAAAAGATGGCTACATGAAAAGTATCCTTCACAACTTCTGTCCTGTCCAACTCGGGGGCAAAGGTCTCAATAAAGTCCTCCATAATGGCATAAAGAAACAGTGTCACCATAAGATGACAGTGGTTTAAGTGCTCCATGAATGTTTCTCTCCATGACACTCTCTGATGGGACTGGACGTGTCACAGATCAACCAGTCAGGTGCATGGAAAGCCAAATCATATCTCTGCAGTGTTGCCTATTCTCTGCTTCAGGCCCGTTGTGGGTATGGGGCAGTGTCTGAACTAGAGCATCCCTGCAGGAACTCTAAGCAATGCCAGGTCCCTCACAAGAACCCAGGCAGCTGCAGATGGAAAGGAAAAGGAAAGTATCACTCCCTTTTACTCAATTAACCTATAAATGGAATCACTTTGTGCCCTTCCTCTTTTTAGTCCTGGGCAACACAAGCTGTCTCTGTGTCTGCGCAAGAAGACCATTGTCAGGAAGTGCTTTCTGTTCTCCAAGCAGATACAGAGCACTCTGGTAGCTGTGAGGAATGGTGGTTCCTACCTCACGTAAATAAGTTGAAACCAGGACCTCTCTTCTTTACCTCAAATCAAGCATCCATGCAAACCAAGCAGTTCATCTTTATCATTAAATCAATCTCAACTAGAGCAGCATATTCAAAACCTTTTGAAATGATTCATGTGTTGATATCCTTCTTTTGACTTCCTTTCATGCTTATAAAATGGAATGAGGTAGATGAATTCTTCCATTGCTCCTCTCCAGGTTCTTCCTTACTCCTGTGGCATGACAGGATGCTGCCTCTCAGCAGAAAGAGGTAATGAAGAAGTACCTCAGATTACTGTGTTACTCCTCCTTCAGTTTCCCTGTGTCTACAGCCACTGTTTTAGAACCATTCAGTCCTATGACTGTTGGATACCTCCAACTCCAGTCAAAGGACATGCAACCACAGATGGGAGCTTTTAAGGTCATTCTAAGGCTTGTCTGTTTGGAGGTGTTTGTACCTTCTGGTTTCTGGAAGACTTGGAAAGTTCAGCCCAGGTGCACACAGTGAAATTCCAATAGGGTTTAGGTATTGTTTTGCTTTCCAAGCCTCAATGCCTTTTCCTGAATGACTAAATGGAATAATCCTGTCTCAATTTTGAGAGCACTGGGTAGGTGACAGGAGAGCCAAGAGTGCATTTCAGGTGGGTATTCATCTTTACCCGCTGCCTGCAAACTACAAACCAAGATGCTCTGAGAAAACTGGTGTTCTCTAATGGCTACTGAGGGACACACCAAGCTCAACCTCCACCGCTCATGTCTCCTCTCCCAATGACCAGGAAAAATCCTGCTTATAGCTTCTTTCATTGTCAAGCCAAGAGAGCTGAGCTGTGTTTCCCTGTCCTAAGAGAGAAAGAAAATAACCCAGAAGTTAAACTTGACCTAGTCTCTGATGGACTAGAGAACTGGTCCTTGCTGTCCCAAGTCCCATGTTAAAGCCCTAACCGCTACACTATTCTTTCCCGCTGGCCTGCCTGCTTTTCAGCTGTGTGGAAAGAAGGGGATTTTTGTCCTGCACAACTCCAAGAAGCCCCTCTGAGCCTTCGCCCCACCTTCCCCGTGTGTAGTCAGTGTACTCAAGCCTTGCAGGTCGGTTCCTGAATTTGGCCCTTTATGAATAGATCACTATGCTGGCTGCTCCCAGACGCACACAGCCAGTTGTATGTGGGAGAGAATCGTAAGCAAGGGGAGGAATGCTTGCTTGGCAGCCTTTCCTGCTCTCTGAGTGTCTGCTGACTTTTCTCTTTCTTTTTTTTTCTATTTTTTTTTTATATTTTTGTCTCTGCCACCTAATTTTTAAGGCGGGTTTTAATCTTCTCTGCCAGTGTAAGTCAGGAGAATCGCTCCAGACTGACATCAAGTGGGCATGTGCATGCTTCAGAGTGCTACTGCCTAACTATCTGTACATCTTGCAGCAGATGGGAGTGCAATAGGTGACTGCTCTTCTCTACCTGCCCTCTTGTCCCCCCTCTGGATCAGCTGGGACCTGTTTGGTATCTGTTTAGTCATCAGTCAGCTGAGAAAAGACAGGTCAGTGGTGAAGAAAAGAAAAAGCTAAGAAGCCCTGATATTTATGTACCATCTTCATACTCTCACCCACTCTTTCCATATATATTTTACCTTACTTCTACAATTAAAACACATTACTTAAGGAGAAGATAATATTTCAAGCTGAAGAGTAAATTGGAAAGCTGTGTTTTTCATTTCCATGAGTTAAACACACAAGGGACAGCTGGAATGGCAGTTACAATTAGACTACCCATTAGGATGCATTAGATGACATTAACCCAAGACCTCTCAGGTCCACCGCAAAGCTGTCGGGCTGCAAGGCAGTTTTAAGCGCACCCTAAAGCTTTAAAGTGACACTCATGTTCAGTGCAAACACTGAAAGGGACTTTTTTTTCCTCTTTGTGACATGGCACATGATCAGTGTCGCTGCTGCCAGGCTACAGGGGCTTGCTTGGCACTTCTTTTAAAGCCTCTGTAAGGCTGAAATCAAATGCTGCAATAACCCTTTCACTATTGCAAAAGTATTCCAGAAATGCTATGCAAAATGCCCAAGCAAGCACAGCCAGAGGAGGGCGTGACCAATCAGACACCCTTCCCAAATACTGCTTATTCATCTTTCCCATGCGTGGTTGTTAAAACTGGAAATTATCCATCTTCCTGGTAAAGAAAGAAAAAAAATACTGAGGCTCCAAGCCACTGAAGAGCTACAGAAGCACTATTGCTTTTGCGCTATCTATCATGGCTACTTAGAGAGGCTGAGATTTTTCTCTTGGGATCAAACTTCATGAGTCACCAAAGACCAAAGACAGACCATGAAACACCAGTCAAATATTAAGAGACTCATAAGAAGCTTGAAATGAACTTAAACTCCAGAGCCCCTGCAACTCTAAGTACCTCCTGAGATTTCTCTCACGTTATTTATTCACCGCACTATTAACTAAAAAAAGAGTGGTGTGTGGAAAAATGAAGCCACTAGCTTGTATGTGGCTAGAGATCTACAGGGATTAAGAAGACATTTAAAAATACCAACCTTTTTCCAAATGTCTCCTTAATTATGAGAGGGGACTTGCCAATGGGACATCATGAATGCTTTAAGGGAAAACAATAATTCACAACCAGATGTGCTGCTGAGACATGTTTGAAGTCCCAGAGACCCTACCCAATCTCACTTGCATCAAACTACCTGATCCTCTTGAAATCACTAGCAAGCTCCTGTTTATAAAGCTGCAGAAAATCAGTCATAGCTTTTCACAAAAATGCTGAGTTGTCCATGTCAAGAAAATTATAGAATGTCAGGCTATAGGCAGGAGGGGGAGAGGGTTAGAAAAAGAGAGCATTGTTTATGGAACATGAAAAGCTCCAGCGACACAATATATGGAATTCGGAGGGAAACAGGCCCTCCTTTCTTTCTGTACAATTCAAATAATTCCAATGGCAGGCTGGATATTCCCCGAAACGAGTTAGAAAAGCACAGGGCTGTCAGAGCAATTTAGAAAGGGAAAGTTGAAGTAAACATGGTGAGGTGGTTTGGTTTTTTTTTTTTTTTCCTAAGCTTTACTCTTTGGAAGACCTGAATGTTACCCTACATAGTGCATGCTTTTCGTAGGATAGAAAGAAGCATTAGAAGGACATCCAGCCCAATGCAAAGAAAATGTGTGGAAGTGCCCCTAGATACAGTCTCAGTTCATGCATGATACTCAACACACACACCTCGTTCTAATCTTTCCCAGGCAGTCTTAGATTAAGGCAGAAAAAAATCCTTATGAAGTCCTGCTACTGACTTGGAGTTGTCATCTCCTGTAAGGACGCTCTCCTACTCCCCCCCGGAGATGCGCTAGAAATCAGAAGGGCAGAAAGCCATTTTTTTGATTTCTTGTGTGTTTATATGTTTATGAAGATGGGGACTGACCATTAGAAGCAAAATACCCTGAATTCATACTTTCCATAACTCTGTCCTTGTTGTGACTGTTGTGCCTCTTTATTCCAGCTGTAAGTAGGAACTAGCCCCTGAATTTCAGAGACTTTTTGGACTTTTTGACTAATTTCTCCAGGAAAAGCTTCTTTTAGCCTTGCAAAAGGACATGAAGGACTTTATTCTCCTTTGGTTTCTAGCATTTTGTATGATTCCATTTTCACTGAGAAAAGGAGAGGTAACAGAAACAACAAATACTTCAGGACTATTTCTGCTTCCCTACTTGTCCTTTTGATTTACACACACACACACATATATAAAATTGAGATTTGATTATGATATGATTGTGAATAATTGGATGTAAACATATAAGACTAACGAAATCACAAGGCTTCTATTCAGCTGGGTCTAGAGTAATTATATCCAGTAAAACTGCTTGGTTATATACTCATTCCTCTAAGGGCTTCTGTTCTTTGAAATACAACTTTCATGGAAGAGTTTCTATCAAACAGAAGAAAAGCTGCACGCTTTGCCAATTCAGGGAGATAGTCTTGCTCACTTACCATTTGGAAGACTTATTGCCTGGTGAGCAATCTTACTGGGACTCACTTGTTTAAATTAGCTACATTAATGGACGACCTGCAACCTAAAGAAGTCAGTCTGGCTTTCTCTTGCATAAAGCTTACTGTCTAATTCACTCCTGGCTTGTGTGTTTGAAGAGAAAGGGGCTTGTTTTTTTGCTGTTCTGACACCGGCTAGCGTGGCCTTTGACTGAGAAGCCAAGAATCGCAGTCTAAGCTGCCTGTGTTAATTCTACATTACCTCTACAGCACAGGAAAAGTGCGAGTGGAGACTGGAGCACGAGAATCTAGGAACTAACCATTTTTTTTCAATCTTTAAATAGAAAATTTCCTTTGATAGTTTTAATTGCACTCAGGCAAACAACATGTTCCTGTTGTTTTTGGAGGTGGTGGCAACTCCACTTTAGAACAGATTGGCTTACTTGTTTCCATCAGAACACAACTTAAATTATTTCTAGCTTTTAATTAGCAGGTTGGCAGCTTCCCTCATAACACTTTCACAAATGACTCTGGATGTTAAGGCTTAATATAAATCAATCTGACATGATTGCGATGCGCTCTGTAGAACTCCTGACAGCCACGAGGTGTCTCTATGAACTGGTCCCACAAAAGGTGTGAGTATTGGTTAACAAACAAGACAAAACTGAAATGCAAGCTCTACAAAAGCCTGTTTGTCCAGAGTTGTAAATTTTTTCCTTAATAAGTAACTCCTAAAAGAGAGAGCGTGATCTTGTGTATCATGACAGCTCTATCCAAATAACTGGGCTGTACTAATACCAGAGAAAATATATTTACGGAGCCGAAGAATGGTAAAACAAGGGACTACATCTGGAAGTAGTAAAGGGAAACCTTAAATATGTTAGGAAAAAGTTCCAACAGTGGAAGTCACTTAGACAAAGGAATACGTTGCTAGTTGAGAATGCATGAGGCAACGCTAGAAAGAGGTGCTTCAGAGATGAATTTTGAATTTTATCATAACAACACTATTTGGCTGTGTCATCAAGAGCATAAAAACCCATAGTGATTCTCAGAACTTGAAATCTCATAATCCAAAACCTACATCTGCATTTGGGCAGCAGCAATGCATACAGTAAATGCTTTCTGCACACAGCAAGTCATTAGGATGTAGAATACTGTTGAAATACCGGAAACAGAGCCCATGTCAGGGAGACGTCATTGTCCCAATAGTCACTGTGTTCAAGGAATTCACCAACATGGACTTTTACTGACTGACTCTTTTAAGCCTTACTCTGCACTTACCAATCAAATAAAACTAAGTATGACCGAAACAGAATAGGGAACAGATACGGAAATTGCTTTAAAACCAAGCAGCAAAGACAAATAAGCATTGCACGCAGGCCAAACTTTTGACTCAAAAGCTGAACGAGGCAGCTAATCTCGTTAGTGAAAGAAAGACAACACTTCTTGGGAGCAAAGAAAAAGATGAGGGACTAACAGTCCAAATCATGACCACCTCTTCGATCTGTCTCTCCATGTGAAAGGGTAAGTTGGTTGTCTGTGGTCAAAGGGTAAAGGTGAGAGATCTGCATCATGGGAGTGACAGAGAATGAAGTCCTGGAGCTGCAGGAGATGCAAGATCTGTATTTATACTCCAACCTCTGTGGCTTCCGTGTATGCGATTTTTATTTCTGAAATAAACTTCATGGTAAGACAACCTAGGAGAGACATCCCTGATGAAATGTTGAGGTGAAACTGCCATGCCCTGCCTCCTCCCATTTTAATCCAAAACTGCTTCAAGAACAAAGACTGCTCACAGCATGACACTACTAAATGTGAGCAGAGACGGCATGATCTGACCTGCCAGAAATCACATTCTATGTTTCCTATGAGCAAGAATAACTTCTAAGCTCTAAAGCACTATAACCTTCCTGATATCTGTCAAGAACATATTCTATAGAGGTAAAGTCACCTTACATCAAAAAAACTTGCTAGTCAGGCATCCTGGAGTTGTGTTAGAAAGCTTCCATCAAGGAAGTACCTGAGGACTTTCTCCTCTATTAGCATATTCTTTCAAAGCTGCCAAAAGACGTCCATATTTGTTGCTTTCCACAATTCAGCAGGGAACAACAACTGTATCTCAAGAAAAAAGTTAAGAATTCAGTCTTTTCTGTCTTTAATGTGTTGTGATGAACTAACAGCACAAATATGTCCATTTAGGTCAATCACCAGACTGTTGTTTTGCTGATGAGACTCCTGGGTTTTTCTAGCTTCAGTTAAAATTTTAAATTGAGACATGTGAAGGAACTTTTTTTTTCCCTCAAAATACATATAATTACATGAGCATGGTTTCTGTTTAAAAAAAAAATCATTTTACAAAAATAAATGGCTCTAATATCTTACCCATCAGAACTGAAACACAACGGGCCACACTAGGATTGCCTCTGAGGTTCCAGACAAGCCTTGACTCCTTCTAATACAGCTTGTCTGCAAGCACTGCCTTTAATAAGGTTGGGGTAGTTCATGCTTATGGGGTCCAGGCAGCCTAGCATGCTTCATGGATCATGTGAGGTGCCTCCTACATATGGAAATGAACAGCAGAAGAAAAAGTGATGGGCTACTACTCTTTCAGAGCCTCATATACCCACCAAGTCTTTGACTCTTGCCACAACTTTTCTAGTTTAATTTTCCTGGACTCTGCATATAGTTACTGGAGCAGTTTCACAGATATTACACTGGGCGCTGGGCAGAGCAGCCACAGGAGGTGACAGGAGACTGGTGTACCTGTCCCCTTTTTCCATTCCCTCTGCCTTGCAGCAATGTCCATTGCATTCCACTCCTAAATCTTGGGATGTCACAAAGAGTACTTGCCTTGAGCTTACAGCTCTCCACTGTGGTCTCAATGGTCCTATTTTGCTGCAGATTGAGTGGAAGCATCACTGGGTGAGTAGATACCAGCATTGCATAAGGCACAGGTAACAGAGCCCAGAAGGGAGCCACAAAGACTGAGTGGGACTCACTGGCCACACCAAACACTAATGCCCCAGTAGTGCTGAAGGCTCCCAAGAGAGGGCTGAAGTTTGAAGTGAACAGCTTTTCTTCACAGGAATAAGGGATCGGTTTGGCTTTATGTTGTCTAGAAATGTCTCATTTTCTAGGGTTGGAAATGTTTTATACATGTTTATGAAGAACTTTCACTCTGTCTCTAAATTGAGGTTTACAGCCTGTGGCCTGAACTAACTGTGACTCAATGGCACCTCTTGCATTAGGACAAGCTGAGGTAACCTGAGTTACCTTAAAATACCTCCTTCACTTCAATCTTCTATGTCTTACACTTGGACAACTCTTTCCTCTTCATAGACTCCTCACAGAGTGCCATGATTTACACTACAAATGCACAAGGTGGATGGGGGTCAACATTACTCTCTCCTTATAAACTAGGGGTCCTGTTCAGGCATGCTTGCCAACCTTGAGACAGATGAGTTCTCGTGAAGAGGAGCAGAATTAGACAAACAAGACCAAGGGCAAACTCTTGCATCGATACCAAATGTGGTGTGGAATTCAAAGGGCTTCCGACAACAGGAAAGGCACGTTTGCTGAAATAAAAACAGTATTTTTACTGTTTTGATAAGCACGATGGATGATAAAAGGTCTTGGGAGGCATTTACTCTACTTCACACTGGAGTGCTGCTAAAGCCAGCATGGCAAGAGACTATAACCCTGTAAACATATGTTGTGTATTAGATTCTGATCTGGCAGCTTGCCTTAATTTTGTTTTTTTAAGGCTCCAGCGAGTTCCAAATACACTTCCATGTTTGTGTTCCAGCAAATGAGCAAAAGGCAGAATGCTTGAGCGATGGGGACCCTGGAAGGCACTATAAATTAGCAAAGAAAAAAAAAAAAAAGCCTCCATTAATGTTGGCACATCAGGCAGAGGATGACAAAAATATTAGTACATTCTTCTTTGTGTCCTTTTCTCCCAACTTTTTGTTTTTCCAGTGTGCACTTCACAGCTGCTGAGAACTGCAACAACTTCTGTCTCCTCTACCTTAAGTATCGACAATGACAGAGGTGACAAGGGAACACCTTGCTAGACAATTTTGTTACTCCCAACTCCCCACCAAAAAAGCACCCTACAGAGCACCCTCTCAATAGCAATTAGTCTGGGTCTCTGTAGGCACAGACGAAGAAATTCTTTTGAGAGTCTAAAGACTGCTCAGGATAGAGAGTTCCAGCTCATATAAACAAATACTGTTACAAGAGGCAAAGTTGATACGGATTTATGCAAGGAATGTATAGACTGAGTAAGCAATTTGATAATTAATGGAGTTGACAGGCACTTTCTAACAGTACACAAGTATGTGCAGACTGAATGGTTTCATACACATACAGATCCAAAGACAGTATTAATTTTTAACCCATTTTAAACCTAATCATTCAGATGAAGGAAACACGTGCATTTTTTTTTTTCTTTCTTGGGTATTAATCTTGACCTCCCAAAGCCTGATTATTGGGAAATAAATCCTTGGTACTTAGTACTATTGCAGCCAATGAACTCACAGATGTCTTGAAGAGGACGATTTTTTTACTAAAGATCATCTGAAGAACAAACTTTTGATTACTTTACAGGCATAGATTACTTCTCTTATGTCCCACAGCTTAAATGCAGCAATTTTGCTTTTAACAAAGAACTGGGAGCTTAGTTGCATTAGATTGGCGAATTTCTGAAGAGACTCCCTAGTATTATATGGAATTTCTTCTATTATTGCCCTAGTATTATATGGAATTTCTTCTATTACTGGTTTCCAAACAAGACAAAGCACTGCTCCTACAAGCCCCACTGCAGAAACTAAAGGAGTCTTGAGCAAAGCACTGTCCCACCTGGCAGGAGATCATGAGGATTCATTGTGTGTGGAAGATACTGTGACATTTTGAACTGCCCTGGGAGAAAGGATTAGTATTGTAACTGCTCCCGCACAGGAAGGAGATCCTTAGGGTTTTCTCAGTCTGGAGGAGGTTGAGAGATGAAGCCTTGATGCTTCACAACTTTACCCTTCTTATGATCAGGAAATGGGCATCTAACACATTTGCTTTACGACCTCATACCCTAGACAATAAAAAGATATTCTAAAAGTTGCCTCCACAATAACCACCAATGGAAATATGACTTGGTCAGGCTTTCCTTACCCATGCCCACCCCCTCCTTTAGTGAAGAAATAAAAAGCCAGACCAAGCTGCCCACTTTCCAGGGCCTATGTCCTCCATAAAGGCACTGAGAGAGCAGAAGGGGCTATACGGAAGCACGTTGGCTCTGGTCACAGTCAAGCTGTAGGTAATTGCAAAATACCTATTAAATGACAACAGTTCTCCAGCAAGAGGTGGTTGAACAGCCATATGGAGTTAGATCTGAAGTGTTTCAGGGCCATTATTCTGTCCAGTCAATAGCTAAGAGCAGATGCCCAGGGAAGAATATATTAAATATATTAAATATATCCCCTGTTAAAAGCCCTGATGGCACAATTCTGCCATCCTGTTGGAAACCCAGCAGAAGGTCAATGTGCTATGACTAATCAAACAGCAAATGACACACTGCTGTGTGCTAACTGCCTCCTACCCCAACCCCAGCTGCAGCTGCCTTTGAAGAAAGGTGCAATGCCTTCTGCATGGATGTACACGCCGAATAAAGTCTTTTAAAGCATGTGAGAACGAAAACTGTCATCAAAATGTACTGAGCAATTATGGGTTGAAGGTTGAACTATTATTACTTCATGCCCTCCTGTTCCCCTCCCCTCCAGGGTGGGAAGAAGGGGGGAGGATTATTCATTTGTATTCAGGCACTTCATTAATGTTTATAAGAGAATCCAAACACACAAGCAAAACAAGGACGAAACACTCTCGCCAGACGTGTGATGCGATAAATGTCACTGGAGCAAATATTTAGATCTGTTTACAGAGAGGCCTATTAAGTCCTTTTTGAAAAGCTGTGCAGTGTTGTGGCTTGGTCTCTGCCTAGCAGCTCCAGCGTAAACACATGGAAGATGGCTAAGTCTCTCTCTCTCATTTTGTTATGACATCTGGAAACCTAAGGAGGTTGGGAGAAGCCAACTGGCTGCCCTACTCTGATGTCGAGCAACAGGGTCTGCTCACTGAATGATGGCAGGACATGCAAAGTGGAACCGCTGAGTTCTCCAGCCAGTGCCAAGACCAGTGGATTTTCAACACAATAATCAATCCCTCAACAAAAGCTGTTGCAACACAAAAGCCTTTGGTTCATTGCTAATGATGCAATTCTGAGCTCTCTGCCATTTTTTAAAGATCATTTGGGTTTGGGAAAATCAGTTTCATTACAGATTAAAATAGGGTGCAAAGTCGGGTGGAGCTGCTCTGTTCGCCAAGGGATGGCGATGTGTCCCATAATCCCTCACTTGAAGAACTATAGGTTATGAAGTTTGCAGCCAGCCTAGACTTCTGTAGGTGTCCCCTTCACATCACCATCGCATTGACTCTAGTCCCTCCAAATACAAATATTTCTTTTCCTAAAAGTGTTAAATTAAGTTGAAAGGGCAAAGAGAAATTTATAGATGGATAAATCACAGTCTTAGCCCCAGATGTATTAACATATTTGGGATACTTCAGCTTCTAAATTCATGCCTCAGTTTCCAACACATAATTTAAGGCCTACAGATATAAAATTGTCCTATATGTATACATTAACAGCCAGGGCTCCTTACTCAGGTCCTCAACGTGCTTCTTTTCTGTTTGGAAGAACTGATGCTCGGACAGTACAGATGAACAGGACTCTGTATAGTGATATCTAGCAGTGCTGGACAGACCAGGAAAGGGAAAGCTACATCAAACCACTCTGAGTTTGAAACTCTCCTTCTGACTGAGTGAGTTCACTTCACTTTTTACATGGCATCAAGAATTCAACATGAAACCACAAGTAAATCCACTCAGTCTGCTTTTTAATCCTATCTAAATCACAATTAAATTAGAAGAATATTGACTAATTTTTTTTCTTCCTAATTCTCTTCATGAAT
Source organism: Nycticryphes semicollaris (assembly GCA_013400055.1). Lineage (NCBI taxonomy): Eukaryota > Metazoa > Chordata > Aves > Charadriiformes > Rostratulidae > Nycticryphes > Nycticryphes semicollaris. The sequence continues at coordinate 1,374,918 of VXBJ01000233.1, read as the reverse complement.
TACTTGGCTACACAAAACTCCTTTCTACATAAACCAGGGACCACAGGGATACAGGTTTGGGTTCCAGGTTGAAGGACTGCATACTTGTTTAATATGTTTAAATGAGAATTGCAGTGAGCTTTATCCCAGAGAACAAAGAATGGGTGCGAAGTCTTTTGGGGATTCTCCCATCAGTATCTTCAAAACTAAACTCCAAGGTCTAAGTGATCTCAGCAAAACACATCCCTTTCTTCCCTGACTGATAGGGGTGACGAATTACTAGACACGACAGTTACTAAGCTTCTATTTCTCTTTTAAAAATGATACTTTGGTGTGTTGGAAAAACAGGAAAATGTATGTGACCATCCAATCAAACAGTAAATACAAGTTGACTTTCCCGACTGTATTACAGGGATCAATCTTTTCAGACTTAAACTTCCAAGAGGAAATTTTTTTTCTGGCTGACTTTTCCTTTTTAATTAGTCTCCCTGACTAATTCTTGCAGAAAATGCATGACAGCTTAGTGGCTTGGTCTCAAACCACAGTCCATTCCATCACGCTACATTCAGCTGTAGTCCCTGCTCTTGGTGTGGTTTACTACCCTTAACATACCAGGCTCGTTAGAAGTGCCAGGCCTTGGAACCTCGTCAGTAGCGTGCTGAACATCCACAGGGCAGAAAGAGGAATCCCTTCGCCTATTTGTTTTAGCTACCTCTTGCACCTCTTCTTTAGAGCTAATGCTTGGGGTTATTTATGTTGCATGACCTTGAGATAAATGGCATTTGGCAGGCTGCCGGATGACTTTGTGTTTCAAATCAAACATTCTCAGTTTCTCCCAGTAACAATGGGAATAATTCCTGGATGCCTTTTTGGGGGTATTTCTTCCAATCTCATTGCCTGCCATAGAGTTCTTTGGTAACTACGTCAGGGTTGGTGAACTTTAGTTTGACTTTCTTGTTAGATGCAAGTACCAAGTGGTGTGTGTGGTTTTCTTCTGTGGTTTGGTGTGTGTGTGTGTTTTCTCTTTGTCCCAGAGTGTCTGCACTGCTGGTATTAGAGCTACAATTATTCTATATAAAGCAAAGATCCCTTGAACGATCTGCCAAAGGCTTTATCTCTGAGCAATCTTTGTCTGTACTTGCTTTGCCGTTAACCAGTTTTGACTCTTCTCCATAATGGCTGGAGTTGCTTTGCCTTAACTGATATATATCAAAGAGAACTGCTAAAATTAACTGCTCATGAACTGTGTCCAGGATGTTAGATTAACTCATCCAGAATCCTTCAGTGAACAAACTGATTTATGATGTGTTATGACATTGTTACTTGATGTGTTGCACAACAACTCAATTTTAAAAAATGAAGAGTGCTCCATTAATAAGAGATAAATCTTTCCAGTGTGATTCAAATGAATTTGCAACAGCTTTAGAGAGAGCATGATAAGGGATCTTGTGTGGGTTTTGGTGATTGTGTTTTGCATTCCTAGGGATATCTTCCACTGGGATCTCTTTGTCAGTAATGACAAAATCCATCCAAAATACGCCAAAATATGACACCTTTTGGAAGATTACAGCTCTTTGTACTTCCCAAGATACAAAAGGGTACTACTACAAGTGATTCTCAACAACTAATACTTTCAGGTTTGAGAACGTACACCAAGCACACCCTGCTATGCTTTCTTTCGACTTCAGAGCCCTAATTTGCTGAGGTCTGTAAATGGCACATCCCTTAGTAACTTATCCAGTCATAGTTAACACACAGTGACTGCTCAAAGCAGTCAGTTTCCTTCTCAGAAAAATACACACCTTTAGACATTAAGATATAAACAGCGGGGTTTCGGTTTTTTTAAAAGCAAAGACTGTTCCATTACTGGAACATGAACTAGTGTAAATGCTGACCTTAAATTATGAAGTTTCTAGAGCGTTTTTCAGATCTACATACATGTTAAAGGCTCAGGTCTCTCTGGATACCCAGCTTCAACAAAAATGCCTTTGAAAGTGAACTTGAATTATATGCTGTACAGTATGTTTCATTTCACAGCCAAGCCACTTGAGTTAATAAAGAAAATCCTCCCTGGCCTCACACAATTAGTTGAGTAGAAAGCCAGTCAGTACAAGCCTGGATACAGCAACAAAGCCAATCCATGAAGGTGAACAGTATTTCATGCCTACAAGTGTCTGCTGCCTTGACCCTCTGAATTTCACCTCGCCACCAAAAGACATTAATTATTTCAGGATGGCATAACCTGGTCTTATCGCCTGATGCTCACACCCTTAAGCAAAGAAAATACCACCCTGGTGTCCTGCAAATAGAAAAGAGAAACACTGAAAGAACTCAACTTCAGTTTGCTTGCTGCTGACTACCAAGAACACATCCCAGTTGTTCGAAGGCCAGGCCATACTAGAATTGTCTTGCCCATAACTTGGTATTAGAAACTTGAGTTCCATTCTACATCTTAGTGAGCTACTTGCTTCATCAAGGAAATAATAAACTTTTTTGAGAATGTTCTTTCTAGCTTTTTCCTGTATTAATCAGGAAAGAAAGTAATTATGAAAAAGAAGGGATATCTGTATAGTTAACTCTTATTAAAAAAAAATATTTTGAGACCCATTAGCATACTCTTACTCCTGTGAAAGCCCAAAAATAAAGAATTACCAGAGCCTGAAAGCAAGATACAAGCTAGCATCCCAGTTGGCTCCAAGTATGTCAGAACCTTCTCTTCACATGATGCAAGGCTTAGCTCTTCTCCATTTAATAGTTCTATGATGATTTTACCAGTGCTTTAGAACCAATGGGACACATTGGGATGTGACCCCTTTACACTTAACTGCTGAAACAACATTAATCTTGATGATTTCTAAAATTGTGAATCAATCACATGCCAGAAATACAAAGACCTTCAAAAAGTTGGGCATGTTTCTCAAATCACCCTTTTGCCCTCTCCCTCTCTACCAACTCTGTAAACTCCTATACCATCAGCATTTTGTCTCACATTTAAATAAATATTCCCCATCACTATTATGCTGTCACCTGTAATAGGAAAAGCCTGCAAGAAATCAAAGGAAAGCAAAATTTGTGCGGTGGCAGAAAGTGTACAGAGAATAATCAGTCTTCATTGTGATTGTTAACAAAAGTGAGGGAGCCTAATGGAGACCTTGGATTTAATACAGTCTCTAAAATATTGAAAGGATACTTTCAAGACATAGAATCTCCTACTTTAAAGAAATATTTTGCCTGTGTTCCTCGTAAGTTGACTTTTATTAAAATGGAAAGAGGTTTGAAAGTAACTTGAAGATTTGTTTCCTTTTTCTCATTCCTTGGCTCACAAAGGGAGCCTGAGGAATATCGCTTTGCTCTATGAAGGCAGCTTCTTCTCTTTTTCATATATCAGGGATATCTTTATCTCCTTAAGAGTGCCCCAATACAAGGGCTTGGGTGGAAGAAGCAAGCTTGATGAAATCTGGGGAAAATGTAAAGCATTTAGTAGTATTCCCTTGTGTGGTTATAGCTACCATATTGGCTACAATGTGGTAGCTTTTCTCTATGCCCATCTCGGTGAATTCTTTGATTTTGCAGGGATACCAGGAAGAACCTCTGGAATTCAGTCGAAAGGTTTCAAAACTTCCACGTTAACTGAGCCTAGGAAAAGAAGAAATCAGAACACTTTCTTTTTTCTTTTTTTACAACTCTTTCTCTGTTTGCCAACAGAAGTTCCTGGGAACAGTTCAGTGTTATCCCTAGTTTCAAGGTATACTCTGGAATGAGTTCAGCCTGTAGCATTTGATTCATACCAAAGGTCTTTGACAACTAACACCCTACCCACTGGCACTGCAATCCTCCTGATTTTGAAGAAGTCAGTAATAAAACTTCCTTTTGACATCTGCAAGACTCTTCAGGCCTCAGTGTTGTTGCAGTGCCTGGACAGAGGTGATCAGCAGTGGTCCACTGATAATAAATCTGATTATAATATTTCAGAGATGATGATTTCTTCAGGCATAAGTGGTCTATGGGAGTCTATGTATTATGAGAAATGGGGTGTCTAGGCCTATGTTAAATGACCCTCGGAGTGGAAAATCTAAGGTCTTTGATCTCATTCAAACTAAAAATACTTTTGCTAATGAGCCTCCTCAAGTCATACAATATCCATCCCAAAATGCTGAACACATGGTTTCAATTTACAGTTTTTAGCAACTTTCATTTATATTGTGCTAGAAGTCCTGAAATGACTTGCAGCAGAAGCTCTAAAAATTGGAAACCCAAATGGTAAGGGCTGCTGTTGGAATAATTAGTGATAAAAGTAGCAGTCATCTGTGCTAATTCCTGCTTGTGCTTCTGACACAGGTATTAACTGTGTCACTTCTAATTCTCTGTGCATTTAAATGACAACTAGATCCAATAAGCAATAACAATGACACAAGGCAGCTATAATGTTCTCTTAAGCACCACAAAAAGCAAATCCACGGAGATAAACGAGATGCCATAACTACTAGCTGTTGTGACAGATGCAACCAGTCATGCATTTTAGCTTCATGTCTGTTCCTGCTCTGCAGAGAGTATTGCCTTGTTCAAATTCCCATTCAAGAACTGAGCTACTGAGTTCAAACACTGATACATGCAGTTTTCAGCTCTGCAGACACCAGTTTAATTCCTGGTGTCTCAAGCAAACTGGAAACCTGTCCTGGTTTGAGGTAAAACAAAATCAATTTTCTGTTTTACAATTTTACTGTTATTTTAGCTGGCCTCTTCTAGCTAACTAAACTCTGAAATTAACAGCATATTGTTCAGAAAACTCTTCACTCTCACAGTGATAAGACCTGATTATACCAAGGAATGGTGTGCAGAGAGGCCCTTGCTTATACTTATTGCTATAACAACCAAGGGCAGGGAATTGCGTTATTTGCCCCGTTGGAGGGTCGGAAGCGGAAAAGCGTAGAGGGGTCACACCTGTCGGGAGAAGCGATGACAGGTGGCCAGGTGACCCAAAACATCTCTTCCTCTCCTTTTTTTTGAAGGGGGGGGAGGAAGGACCATCTGTCGCTCTGGTTTTGGTAAATTTGGCTGAAACCCCAAAAATTCATAATGCTTTATGGGTTATAGAAAGAATATTAGGTTCACAAACAGTTGCAGTGTTTAGAAAAATTGTCTTAGTGACTGCACACTAAATAATTTGAAAGGTTCAGAAAGATGCTGAAGTTTTGTCATCATTCCACAGTGCTTTCTGTGGATTTTAAGTCTGGTAGCATCTAGGATCTGAACTACTTGTCATCTTGGAAGGAGGTTTTGGGAAAATGTGTGGACACAAGACAGATAAGTTTCCCTGCAAAACAAGGCTCTTCTAAAGCTGACTCTTGAAAGGTAAAATAAATGAAGTTTCAAAAACAGTGGTTGTTGCTGAAAATCTCCGGTTTTGTGCTATCCTAAATACTGTGCTCTGGAGAAATCATTTTACAGTCCTTCATCCAAGCATGCAGGGAACCTCTCTAATGGGACCAAAAAGATGAAAGAAATCACACCAATTTCATGTGGCTCAAGCAATAACTCTGTGATTTCTTCTGCCTTTTACCTGTCTCATCAACTCCAAATGACAGCACAGAGATTAATAAGTGTTTTCAGTGTAAAGCCTAGCACGGGGGAAACCTGTTATTTTACAGTAGGTCCCTCTGAAGTTCCCAGATATGCTTTGCCAGGAGCCCTGACGCTGATCTCCATCTCCACAGGAGTGCAGAGGGAATGAGTGCCCTTGCTTAAGATCATTTCTGGCCTTTTCAATACAGGAACTTCTGACTAGCCTGAATGATGTGGGCTGGCTTTATAACGTGGATTGCTACTCACTAGGGAGCTGAGGGGAGGCTGTTAAAGACTTTCTGAGGACTGTAGGTTGCACTATACTTGAAGTTGAGGTTTTTAAGGTCAATGGTTCGTTCTGTTTATAAGCAAAGTGCTCTGGGCCTGGGGCAGGATCCTGACTGCTGCTGCAACACATCAGAAACTGACAGCTGACAACAAACAGATAGAATATAATCTCTGAGGAATATTTACTAAAGATATTTACTAAATATTACTAAAATATTTACTAAAGAAGGGGGGTATTTTGCACTCACTGTGTGAGCAGCGTGGAAGTGGCAAACTGCTCCAGGGTGATCCCACGGGGATTTGAAAGCAGTGTTAGTGCCTAAATATGGAGATGGATTTGGGTCAAATGACCCTTCTTCCGATCCCCTTCCCTGAAGCAGAGCTGGGGGATTGAATCTCCTCTGGGGAGCGAGGCGTGGGCCTGGGTGCTCCCCGTGCCCCTCACCCTGCAGAGGAACCAGGGCTCCCCACCACCGGGACCAGGCATCACCACAGCAAGAGAGACCCCGCTCTGACCTCAACTCACCTCTCGATACACACACAGGAAAAAAAAAAATGGCACAATTCTGCAATTTTACTTCTATACCTCAGTAAGGTTCAGCTGCTTCAAATACAGTAGGGACTCCCTTGGGTGCCAGGGTTGTTCGGCACTGGGGATGCAATTCCTGCCTAAAACTGATCACAAGCAGTACCCGTAATTTTGCAAACAAACTCTGGTTCAGAATCTTCTTCCGATCTGCTCACGGATGGCAGGTACACCTGTCTTGGGCTCAGATCTTACAGAGTGAGGTGAGAAGGATCAGAGGAAAAGGAAAGGCTCATATCTAACGTGTTCTAAAAATACTTCTTGCAGTTCTACACACAATAAATACAATAGATGAATTGCCAGCTGCCCCTCGAGCCATGATTAACTGACTGGCTTTTTTCTTAATAGGCATCAAATGCCAGGATGGGCCTTTCAAGGGGGCTGTGGTGAAGAAGCAGACAGTAACTGGCTGTAAAGAGCAACACATACAGTGAGTTACAGCTCTAAAACGTCAGCTGCGGATCCTTTCAGGTGCTACTGTGACTACTGCAGTTTTAATACCTGCATAGTTTCACTCTCCAACAGTTCCCCCGGTGAAGACGTAATGCAGCTCCACTAGTATTCAAAGGGAGGTAAATGGAAAGGTTTCTGCGTCTGCTGCGTGAATTTCTACCCCAAGGTTAGTTTGACTGGGGGGGAATTTTTTTACCCCAGGGTGAAGGGGGCGGGGAGCGTGTGAAGGAGGTGGTAGTTTAAGCCAGCAAGCTGAAAACTCTATGCACAATGTATAACTATGTATAATCACAGCTTTTAGCAACATTTATTGCAACAATATTCAGCAACCGAAACAGATGATACTGAGCTACTTCTGATGATTTGTGTCCTTTTCATGAAGCCTGGAATTTTTAAAAGCAAAAAGGCACAATTTCTATTAAGCAATAACAACCTTTCCTATTAAAAAAATAAAAAATTAAAAAATCAATAATGCTGCCTCAAATAAACTACACAGGCTGCCAAAAGGCAACTAGCTCTGAAACAGAGCCATTTAATACGGTTTGGAAGACTTTGAGCCTGAATCCTTCATTATGATAAACAGGGAAATTTCCCTTGAAGTCAGCTCTACCGGTCCCTGTCAGCTCCGAGAGTCCCAGCTTTGTGATCACACAAATGTTTTAAGTTTTCAGGTGGACAGGGGAGATGGAAGAGCAAGTCAAGGCCATGGCCCCGTCTATATTTTACTGTGTTTACTGTTTTGCCACTGAAGGTCCAGCTCCAAGACTGCAGATCTGTCAGTGACCAAACGTGATGGACCACCCATCGGCCTTTTATTAACCAGCACTTGTTCCCCCTCTAATCCTATCACTAGAGTAATCAAAGCTGCCACGTCCCAGGGTTTGATGGAACAGCAGGACCTGGGAAATGAAGACTGATTTTGTTAACAAAGTCATTCCTGCCCCTTGAATGCTGTCTCATTGGTAGGAAGCAGGGAGACGAGGTTTATTTGTGCAGAGAATGAGGCGGCAAAGAAATGAAAGGGGAAGAATGGTGAAGTGTGAAGTTTAATCTGGCACGGTCTAAAGTTTCTTTCTTTGAGGCCGTCTCTGATCCAATCAACACTGGTTTGATATTTAACATCTCCCCCTGCAGTTGGAAATGATACAGGCCGGAGAAGACCAGAGTCAGGGCTCCACAAGCCCAGACCAGGGGAGGCAGAGAAAAGGGGGTATTGGCAGCTCCCCTGTGGCCTGACAGCTTCCCCCAGTGACAGGTCAGGATGGAGTCCGTCCCTGACACAACATTTCCCTCACGAACCTTGGGATTCAGGGCATCTGGCGCAGGCTGAACACAGATTCTCCCTGAAGACAGCGAAGTTGGGAAGGCAAAGGGACTTTATGTCTAACTTGCAGGAAGGAATATCAAACTGTCTCAGTCTGGGGATCCCATTGAGACACAGGACCAAACATGACTACGAGCTGCTATCTCCCCAGGGAGGAGCAGCTGGGGTAGAGGAGTAGGACCTTCCCTTTGCTGACTACACAGGTTCCTGGCAGGGAGGTGATGCGTCCTGAGGATGCTGAGCGGTGGTCCCACCACAGCCCTGGGAGATCAGGGTGGACACGGACAGACCTGAGTCACCATCACTATCCTCCTTGCTCTAAAACAAGTGTATGTAAGTCTGGGGAGAGCTTTTCACCACAGATTTGTGTGAGGGTCACAAAGAGTAGAGAAAGCTTTACCCTTTCCCAAACTGGCCCTCAGAGGATGCATGGACAAGTCCTCATGGCCTGTCATGGCACCAGCTGCAGTGCCTCTGCCAGGACACCAACAAGAGAAGGCCCTAAACACCATCCATCCTTCATTAGCTTTTCTCATTCCTGTTCCACCTGATTTTGCACTTTTCTGGCCACTCTGTAAATAAACATCTCTGCTATCAGAGTGAAAAGCTGATTGCTTCTTCTTTACCTGCCTTTCCACTGCTTCTGACACACACATTTCAACCTGACCCAAACCTGATCTGAGTTCCCCTCTTGCCAAGCTCCCAACCCTGACTTCTGCTGCAATTCAGATACCTTCCCACAACCTATACAGTACCAAGGACCCAGACTTGATCCCTCCTTGGTCCCTCCAAAGATGCTCCCTCCTTCACCAGGAAAGCAGCCAGAAATGAGGGCAATCCCAGCGGTCCTGATTTGGAAAAGCGCCACTGAACACTGAGCAGAGACTTCCTAAACCATTCTATGTGCTATTTCAGGGGGGGCAGAGCATTAAACAACAAAATTTCTGGGTTTACAATAGAAAACAATGTGCCCATGTTCTACCTGCAAGAGCTGGCTCTCCAGGAAGCAGCTAATTATATGAGCCACCTTAATCTTTTCATCCGGCTAAGACAATCAACATTTCAAAGCGACGCACAGAACGTTTCAAAGATCGTTCCTGGTCAAAAATGCGAGTGTATCCGCTTTCTTTCAGAGCAGATCAAAACCAAGTACCACACCAGGACCACTCCTAGATTTCCTCCTCCTCGTGGTATCAGATTAACCGATTTGGTGCATGTAGTCAGATTAAATATTTGCAGTAGCACAAAGCTGCCTTTGAGGGGTAGAACTAAAAAAAAAATAAAAAAATAAAAAGCCTTTTTTCTTTTTTAATTTGCTTAGGGCAAAAAAACTGGACTTTGGGGATGGGGGGAAAAGAAGCATTGGCATCATTCAGCAAGGCACAGTTTTAAAACTTGAATTCTGAATGCAGAAATTACATGCAGTATTCCTGTAACAGTAATGCTGAAAACAGGTAAACTGCTGATGCCCTTAGCAGATTTGAGACTATAATTTATCACAGATGTTCTCAACAAACTGTGCAAACATGCTACAAGACAAAAGCTGCTCAATTTCTGATTTCCATTTTAGTGTGTTTTAATTACGTGTTGCTTAAGAAAGGCTCCAAACCTGAAATTGGGGGGTGAAACTTAGCAATAGTAATCCACTCCACTAAATTAGCACAGTAATACACCAAGCAGTAGGACTGCCAGACGGTGTGATAACATTACAAATTACTATTGTTAAACAACTAGCCAGGTGTCAGGATGCATGAAATCTAGAGGAAGCAAGAAAATAAATATCTGGTTTGTTTTGTTTAGTTTTGTCTCATGTTGTTCTTGTGGCCTTGTTCCCAGAGAAAGCTTCCATCTAGGAAAAATCTTCCTGAACATTGATTTACTCTAGCAGCAATGTCACTTCTTTGTAATAATTAAAATGTTGTGTGGTATTTTTTTAATCAGCACAAACTTTTGGCATAAATGATTGTCCTTTCCTTGTCAGTGGCAGTAATATCTTTGCTGTTATTTTTAGATTGATATTATTATTATTATTATTATTATTATTATTATAGCAAAACAAAGGAGAAATTTTTATTTCCATTTAAAATTTAGAGAATGAGGGAAAAACAGAATTACGGTAAGAGCAGCAGTGAGTTTTGTGCTCTGCCCCTTTTCCTCTCTCTGTCACGCTCACTCGCTTTCCCTCTAAAAAGAAAAAAATGTAATATGATTCACGTTTAAAAGGCTTCCAAGTGATACATTTTTAACCAAGTGCTTTCATGTACTTGATTCTAACTGCCATTTTTGACCTAATACAACCACACACTATTGGATGTCTGGAATGGTTAATTATTTTTACCTTACCTTAAAGAAGGAGTTCAACAGAGAGGATAGGCACTTAAACCTTTCAAACAGATCAGGGTAAAACGAATTCCTTGTTTTGCGTGTGTGTTAATTAATGCAAAGGTCCTGAGGGGCTTTCTTTTAATTATTTTTGTTGATAAACAAGAATACCCATCCAAAAGCATATGCAACCAATCTTCTCCTCTGAAGGCTGTACGCAGAGTTAGACTTCTAGTTGAAATATCGGATAAACTTAATTTCCCTTTAAAACAGTTCTCACTAGACTTCAGGGGAGAAGGGGGTGAAGGCACTCCAAGGACATTTTAATCACACCAAAGATCAGTCCTTTAATCCTTATTCCCACATCACCAAGAATTTTTTCTTCAAACTAGGACAGTAAGATAAAGCTGGAAATAGGCTGATCCAAAGCTAATGATGAAAAGCAGGTTAAAAACGAAATATCATAGCAGTAACTGACACCATCTTAAATTTCCCCTGGATTATTTGTTTTCTTCCACACACATTCATTTCCTGAATTTCTAGTAAATCTGATTTCATATAAACAGTTTCACAAAGCAAAGTCAATAGCTGTGACTGTGTTCCTGATTAATCCACTGAAATGAAATAGATTGCATGGCTTAGTACTTGGTTGTTTAAAGCTAAATCCACTGAAAGAATTCTGGAGTCCAATTACACCAACAACTTTTGTTTCTTAACCTACATCCTTTTCTTTTTGCTGAACTTTACCTGTTCTAAAATTAAAAAAATCCATGCAGATTGAACGCTTAACTTCCCCCAGTACGTGAGGGCGACGTGAGCCAGTTTGTTTTGACCTGGAGTGACTAGTAAAAAGACGACTGACAGTTTGCACGTACTTAGATCTATCTGAACAATGTTGAAGTTTCTTTTTTCATTGTTCCACTTTCATCCTCTTCCTGACAAGTACCACAGAGCTGCTGCTTTACTTGAAAAACAAGCAAAAAAACAACCAAAAAAAAAAAAAAAAGCTGAGTCTTTTCTACCCAGCTCCAGGACGGGACGGGAGGCGCGGAAGTTTCCCTCACAAGTGGCAAGCTGGCAGACACACACACTCACACCCTGGACGTTTGCCTCTCAAATGAATAATACACATGATAAACGTGCAGCACTCATGGCACACATCACAGGCTTTTTTTGCAGGCAGCACGGATCAGCGTGATGGAGAACAGGCAGCCCAATGCAAAGGCCACTGGAGTCCACGAGCTACCCACCTTGCTGCAATGGGCTTGGGTTTAGCCCCCAAAAACAGACCAAAAAGCCAAGAGAATGGTCCCCACTTCCTGGGATAAGCCATGAGGCCCAGAAATCTCCTTACCTGGGAGAAGTTGAGCCCGTTCAGCGGGTGACATTGCTCCTCCACCCTCTCCACTGCGCCCGTTGTCTTCTTCATCCTCTCAGCCTCCTGTGCGAGGTAGAGATCAAGCACCGGCACCCCTCTGGAGCGGATGTCTGTCTCCGTCAAGGAGTTCACCATGAGCATCACCCAGACGGGCCTCTTGCGCTCCCAGTTGCCAGCAATGGCGTTGAAGAGGTAGTCGGCGTAGAGCCCTTTGCCCCGCTGGTCTGGGGTCATCCAGTGGGGCAGCATCAGCTTGATGTAGTCCAGGTGGCGTTTGAGGCGGCGGTACAGCTCCCGAGGCAGCACGTCCTGCAGGTTCTCCCCGTGGGGCAGCATCTGGCAGCTGGCCAGCCCAGAGATGGTGTAGGGGTCAGTGAGGTCCAGCTCAAAGTAGACACTGGAGCTGGCGTGGAAAGCGGCCTTGGAGTTGTCAGGGATGAAGTCCCACACTCGCGTGTAGGGCACGTGGATGGTGCCAAAGAGATAGGCAGGGGGGTCACGGCGGATGGTCCAGAGGAAGGAGTTGAGCTCTCCTTGCTGGAGGGAAGGACAGCAGAAGCTGGTCAGTGGTAGATGGACAGAAGGGCAGGAGCCAGCCCACGGAGGGGAACACTACCTTCGGGTGCAGGGGTGTCCCTCTCCCCCATCTCCCGGCACAAGCCCTAGCCGGGCTCGGAGCAAGCAGAGCCCACGGGCGTGAAGGGACCCGCGTGGGGTAGAGTCCCTGCCGTGACCCCCGCTCTCCCCCACGGCCGCATCCCTCCGGAACCCTCGACCCTGGCGGTGGGGGACAAGGGGGG
>VXBJ01000233.1:1319605-1361494 GCA_013400055.1 Nycticryphes semicollaris | reverse complement strand
GGCGGCGGCTTTCCCGCCTCGCCCGCCGCCCCTCAGCCGCGCCGGCACCTGCGTGGCGCTTCCCGCACGGAAAATTGGGAAAGTTTCGACATTCCCGCACTCAAAAAAAAAAAAAACCAACAAAACCCCAAAGTCACAAAATCACTCAGTCAGTGCTTGTGCCGGGCAGGAAGTGAGAGCAACCGGCTCCTGAAGGGATGCCCCGAGGGGCACCACCTCCCCCCCACCACCAGCCTTACGCCGGCCGCTCTGACCCGGCTCGGCTCCTGGGCGTGAGGCGACATGTCCTCAACAGGCGCCGCCTTCTCCTGGCCCCTCCGAAACCAGGGGCAGCGAGACCTCGCCGAGCGCCGGGGTGGAGGGCAGGTCAAGGACGTGAGCCCTGCATGGAGCTGCAAGCACCATAGCCTGTGCCTCAGCTGTCCCCTCCGGTACGGCGACAGTATGACCCAGGGAGGTTCCCCACCTCCTCAGCCTCACGGGAGGATGGAAGGAAAGCTCTCTCTTTGTGTTTTTACAATATGCATCTGCTGTTAGCTATCCAGGTTCCATCCAAACGAATGAGGCAATCTTCCTTCAGCAAGATGGGAGCTGGTTCTTGCTGACAGGGTCACATCTGGGAGGTTGTTGAAGCAGCTTCACCTCCAGCCACCTCCTGAGTGTCTGCCTCTGGTACAGCTATGGGATTTTGGAGGAGAGGACAGGCTGACACCACCTGTCACCACCGCTTGGAAGAACTCCTGCCTGTGGATCCATTCGGAGCAGGGATGGGCATCAAGGTGCTGGACAAGGCCCCTTCTCCCTGCAGGATGCCGCCCAGCCCTGCTGTGTTGGTAGATCCGGGTCTCTCTACCACCAGGCTTGCTCTGTGCAGACACAGATCTGAATCCCAACCTTCCCACCACTTCCACAGCTGCAAACCCTTTCCAAAATTGGGAGGTTCCTTGCTTTATTGAGAAAAAATCAAAGCCACCGAAGTGTTCTTGATGAAATACAGTAATTACTAATAGTATGAGGTAGGGTCCTTGCTCTGGCAAAACTCAGAGTAGAGCCAGCAGGGGTTTTGCCAAGGATGGTGGCAAACTTAATTTTGGTTGGCTATGAGCATGACTTCCCATCAGCTCTGTAAAGACTGAGAGGGGCAACAGTTGCTGTGGTCACAGATGAAGACATGGCAGGTACATGGGCTGCTGAAGGCAAATTTCAGACCACCATGTGTACATCCTGTGGACTCTGCTCCTGGCCTCCAGAGGCAGGACAGCCCCAGCATCTGCTTTCAGAGCGGGAACTCTCATCCTCCTCTCTCTTCTCTCAGATCTTCCAGCAGGTAAAAATCACAGAATGGAGCATGGGATTAGTTTTCCTCATGGTGTTTCTAGTTCTTGCAAAGAAATTTTCTTGTTCTGCCCTGAGGTTTAAGGTTCAGCAAAAGAGACAGAAAATGGCAGAAGGTTTTTTAGCCCACAGGTTGTCCTGTCACCGTGGCATGGGGTGGTCGGAGACAACCGAGTCATGGATGCACTGGGTGCTGTTGGCCTGGAGTCACCTCTGGCCCTGTGCTGTTGGGACACGGGGTGGTGGCAGCAGGAGGGTGTGTGCTGCTGTGCAGGCAGCGAGCTCTCCCGTGCCCTCCCCACCCAGTCTGCCCATGGGGTATGTGACAACTCGCCGCCCTGGCTTTGCCGGTGTGACAGCACAGCCCCGCAAGAACGGGGAGGGCAGGGCCTGGCTGCACGTGCCCACGCCACCTCTCTCTCTTGAGCAGCCCCACCTTTCTCCCAAACGTGCCCCAGCGCTCACTCCCAGCCCACCCACAAGCGTGCAGGGTGCTGGACCGTCACCATAGGTGGCTGTGTCCCCACCTGAAATGAAGCATGGAGCGGGAAGGGTTGCGCAGCCCGTGCCCCAGCAGATGTGATACCGCAAGGGCTAATTCCAATCACAACTCTGTATCCTGTTGTTTTTCTCTAAGCTGACACAAAGTAGTTAAAAACTACAGGCTTGATGCTGTTGTGACACTGTAGCATGGGGGTCTGCTGCATTTGTTCAGGGTTCCTTGTGTTCAGCAAGTACCACTTCTAAAGTGACCTGGCTACGCTTGCCTGGCTGAGTGGCTTTGACTTGGTCCATCCTTTTTATAGCTCCTTTCCAAACCTCTTCCAAAGTGGTAAAAGAACAGAGGGGGCCTTCTCAGAAGGCTGGTAAGGGACATCTCCAGTGATGTGACCCAACATCTCGCAGGCTGGAGAAGACATCTGGGAGGTCTGTAAGGATATGTGAGGCCCTATTCAGTTATGGGTGTCGTGTTGTGAGGTAGGGCCGTTTCTCAGCGTNAGTTTTCCAGCCGTTTCCCTGATCTCAGCCCTGATGTTGCAAGAATTGCCTAGCTGTGAAAACACGGCCTCGCCTTGATTTATGCCGCTTGTGGGTAAAATGACTAAGAAGAAGAAGGGGAAGAGAGAGAAAAAAAAGAAAAAAAAAGAGAAAAGAACAGAGCAGAACAGGAACAGAAATCCCAGTGGGAGCAGGATGCGGGTGTGTACCGATTTGGTGGGACAGTCAGGTTGGGGAAACTGCAGCCAGGGCTTCAGGCAGTAGGAAGTGGAGACCACAAACCACATGATATGTAGCATGATGTTCCACCTAAGATACAAAGGCATGCCATAAGCTCTTATGAAGACAACTCTTCGGTAACAGCAAGGGAAATTAATTCTTTTGTGTAATTGTAACATTTTTTTCTCCTTCAGATGAGTTCCATATGTCTTTGTGATTTTTTTTTTTCCTTTAAACACAGCAGTTTAGAACAAATCTTAAGTAACGTTTAGCCTGCTTCTAAAGTAAATATTTACAAAAACATTAAATAGTGGTTCTGATCCTTGGAAAATGTATATTGCTCCCTACCTGCTACTGTTTTCTGCCTATCTGGAGTAACAGAGAAGCTTTGTAGTAAACCCCAAGGCTGTAAAAGCAGTATAACAATGTGATTAGCAGTAATCAGATGGGAAATACTGACTATTAAAAACTGTGAAGAGATAAGAGGGATAAACTGCAAAAGGAAGGTTACGTTATTTTGTTTTAACAAATTTCAAGACATCTAATGAGGGAATAGGCTTTTAATCTTACAAAAGCTGTATTGTTTTTTTGCAAGCATAATAGTGTTAGCTGATATTTATGTCATGTATCGTCTTCAAAGAGCTTTACTAAATAAATATTAATCATTTCACCAGCCACTTGAAGGCAACCACTTCAGGGGTGCGGTGAGGCAACAACTTAACAAGTAAGTTGTACTAAGACAGGAAGTGAAGACAGACAGATTCAATAAGGAGCCTGTGTGGGTACAAAAAATATTTGTGGAGGCTTTAACAATATCTTTAATCAGGCAAAACAAAACCCCATGGAATAGAGGGCAGATTTCTTTGTTAATGAGAAGCTGGCATTGGAACATGTAATTACGGAGTGTTTCCAACAGGTAAAGAAGATTATTAGATCTGAGAGGAAACAGCTTGTGAGGGATCAGTATTTGCATGCAGGGAAGCGTAACACTTTTTTATCAGAACATGCTTCTGTACAGGGCTGACTACCTGATTGTCTCTTCCTCTCCTCTCCTCTCACCTTCCTCCCGGGAAAAATATCATGTTGTTGGCTTGTGCTGTGTATCAGTGTTTCCCTGTTTCTGCTACAGTCTGCTTTCTTTTGAAGAATTTCAAAGCACCCGGTGGATTTCAGTATCTGCATTTCTCTGCTGTAACAAGAAACTCTGGCCGACCCACAGACTCTCCCAAAAGCTGTCCTATGTCAAAATTGGAAGAATAAGAACCCAGTTTTAACTTTTTTTCATGAATGAAGCTGAAGGTGCCTTCTGCTCCTGCCAGAGATGGCAGATAAGCTTCAATCTTTTGTATCCTACAGATCATGGAATAAGTTAGTTTGGAAGGGACTTCATGAGCTCCCTGGTCCAACCGCCTTCACTCTGAGCAGGGTTAACTTCAATGTTAGATCAGGTTGTTCAGGGCCAATTAAGGATCCTAATTAGATTGGCCTGCTCTCTTAGGTACAGGTGGTAATATATGTAGCTGTCTTGGACTCAAAAGGTAATAAGCCTAAAGCAGTTGCACTGCTAGCTATTATGTCATGACTTGTTATTTGCCATGACACCTGTGCTGTGATGTTTCTAGCAGATTTTTCTGCAGAAAATTGATTTTGATGTTAGCACTTGTATCCACATAAAACATCATTGTTCAGTCGTGCAATTCATGGTTTGGAACATGCAGTTGTCAGAAGAACAAGCCTCTACTACCGAAGGCTGTCACACCAAAACTGCTGTATTATCACAACTGTTTTAACATTTCACATCTCTTTTTCTCCCATGTGTTGCAACCAGTATGACTGCAGTCTGTCTTACATTTCCTTGCCTGTTTGTCCTCCTGTGTCCAATTCAATGTCTTTTGTCTCAACGTTCCAGAAACAACCAATCCAGTTCTTGAAGAAAATCCCCTCTCAATCCTAACATCCTCCCTTCTAAGGACTAGGTATGAATTTTGCAGCCCAACCTGCATTAATAGCTTGTATTACATTTTGCAAAGTCTCACCTTGTGCTGTGGCCTCTGCAATGACAGACCACATCCTGCCTGAGACTAGGCGTGTAAATACGCTGAAGAAAACTTTAACCAGTGTCAGACCCCGGTATGCATTCTCCCTCTGTATAAAGTTTAGTCTGTGCTTGTGTATGTATATAATATTACATATGCACACACCTAGGAAGGTGTATGTATCTCTGTGTGTGTGTTTATATATATTAGTGTGTTTATATATACGTATGCATATATAGAGAGATATATACACACACAGAGAAAATGATGGGATAGGGGAGTACTATTAACGCTCCATTACATGCTTTTCAGTTCTTTTTCCCATCCTCCCAAAGGTATTCTGAATTTGAGCCCGTGGAGGCAGAAGCCTGTCCTCCTCTGCTGTTGTTCTATGGTGGATCCTCTCTCCAAGATCTTTTGTGTGCAACTTAAGCAGAACATCATTGTTCCGTTCCTAAAACATATTAAATTGGAGAGATGGTGGAAAAAAGGTCTGAAAGCAACTTATCCACCTGAACAGGAATAGTCTCCCTGGTATATAGCAAAGGCTGTAGCTGTTTCTTTAGGACAATATGTTATCTCCTTGAGGCCTAATAAGAAATAAAGATTTCCTGTTCATCATGTTTCAGTGTGCAGTTACAGAAGCTCCACTTAATTTCATAAACAGTTCAAGCCTCTTTCATGTTTGGGGAATGACTGGGAGTTTAGCTGCTCAAGAGTCCTTTTAACGTTCCACTCTTTATTGTCATTGACTATGTTTTCTTTTCCTGCTTCCTAAACTGGCATTGGTTTCTACAACCTTGGTATCATATTATGTTCATTGGCATTTATTAATAAGAAACCCGAGAGGGTTTTTTTTAAGTGGAATGAGTCTTTATTGTAAAACAGCTAAATCAGCCCTCCAGGACAACAATTCTGAAAGAGGAGTCTTTGCCTGACTCTTTCTCCTAACTTGGAGCAGAATATTCTAAGCAAATGCAATAACATCTTGCACATATCTGAAGCAGCTGATTTATCAAGAGCATTCCTGTTCCAGGGCCTTTGAACATGCATAATGGACATGCAAAATGTGCCAATATTTTGGTAATTTGGTTTAAAAACTGCTGCTTTTTTTTCCCTTGGAGATGGTAGAATATGGCCTATATTTGTTGCGTGTGTATGGGCCTGCTTCTTATTAAACTCATGGACCCTTTTTCCAGTAACCACTTCAGTGCTGTGAATCAACATAACCAGTTCAGAAAAACACCATCTGTCGATTGGATAAACAAAAGTCTGGTTAGCTCTAAGTTTAATAGATCACAAAGCCTTACCAAGTCCATTTTTATGTTAATAAATTCCACTCTGGAATATTTTCTGATGTCACATGGCAAAACTGCCCTAAATAAATAGCAGCTGAAGTAGTTTCCATTATTTATCTTAGTATTTTGTGAACTTAACAATAGAAATTGGCCAGTATCTGAACTTCCATAATCTCAAAGTGCCATATGGGTCTATGTGTTGGGTTTCACGAATCTTAGACAAGTAGGTTTAGAAGGGATCTCATCTAGCCTGACTAGAGTTGGGTCAGAGGGACTTCCACTATCCCAAACAGATGTCCATCTCACTTAGGAGTGGGGGCTGTGGTTAGCACTCGGTAGTAGCCACTGACCTCATTTCAGCCATCCTGTACCCCAAGTTTTCTTTCCCATATTATTTCTGGATGGTGCTATGGTGTGAGATGTCTCATCTACCACCCATGCTTGGAAGGACCTCGTCTGAAAGTCAGCTGTTTTCTTTCCCTGCTCATCTAGTCTGTTCTTAAAAATTTCCCGTGGTGGAGGTGTAATGCATCAGCAAGTATAGCTCAGGTGGTTCCTTCATGTTCTGCCCCCATTTTTTTGGGCCTACAGGTGGAATCTAGGAAAGTGGTTCCAGCAATGGCCATTTTATTTTTCTGAGCTACGGGGTTAGTCAGAGATGGTCTAGGTGATCTCCCCATGAAGGTAATTAGATGCTTGAGCTGCTAAGTTTCACTGAGAAGCTTTCAGAGAAGTGTAATTCAGACTCCCTGCTGTTTCAAATCAAGCACAGGCAACACTTCCAAGGCTATATTCAAGTCCAAGATCCTTCCTGAATAAGACTGTGGTCAACATTGTACCAGTTTACCAGCTAGTATAGAAAGGAGTGATATTCCCTGGCTGCCTTTCGTGTGGCTACCAGAAGCCTTTTTGATTCTGGTCAACTGCATACTGGTATTTAGTAGTAGTCTGGAACAAAATGTACTCTTGATCCTCCAGACCTGTAGGCAAATACTTCATGAGACCTTCCAAGTCATCATAAAAGAGGAATAACAGATTTGCAAAGAAGTTATTAGAGAGGAGATCACTAGACTAAGGTGGAGGACTCAGCTTTAGGCAGAACTGCTAGTGGTGCTGAGAGACCCTGAGGCCTCAGCACTGGGGCAATGCTTTTGCAGGGTCATCACAGGGATGATGTTCTCTCTCTCAGTGTCAAAGCAGCCTGTTGCAAGGTTTCCTGACAAATGGGCTACTGTACAAAGTGCAGCCAGGATGCACTACCCTCTCAGTACATGGTCTTCTAGGACACCTGCTGCTGGAGAAATTTGGCTGCCTCCCTTTATGAGGAAACCTGGTATCCCTTGTTCTCTCCCACAGGAGGAAAATGCCAGGGAGCTTTTTCAATATGTGTCATTTTCTTGTAACTTTGCCAATTTTCTGCTCAAATTAGCAAACGTGATTTTGCCCTATTTTTAGGAAGCCTCAGGTGAGGAGCAGGACATATGTACGTTGTATACCCACACGCAGAGTGTTGAGTCCTGTTTTTTTCTTTCTGTTCCCTGGAAACAACTTCTGCTGGTTTGAGTAAAACATGTAAATGTGCTTAATCATGAGAAAGAAGCTTTAGCACTTCAGATCATAGTAATCTTCCCCTTTCCTTCCTCCTGTGTGACTCAAAGTGGCTTATATATTTGAGATCCAGCTGTGCATGCTTGGATCTGTGATAGTCAGATTGTACTTTGAAGCTACTCCTGCCCTGAAACCACACTGTGTATATCCATTACAAGCTGTAGGGAAGAATTAATCAAATAAAACCTGATGCTATGCTATGCTAAAGCACATCACAACTCACCTATCTCTTCTTACATTTCTTCTGATTATTGTAGGGACTGTAAAGCTCTTCTTTTGTTTCTTTGAAGCAAATTTACAATAGCCCCAGTAATCCTTTTGCACTTGAGAAAACATAAACCTTTCACACTACTGCAAGTCCCTAAAATGCCTACAAGGGCTCCTCTGCTCAGCTCTGTCCTTACGGGTATCAAATGCTTGCTGTGAACTGGAAGGCAGTTTGTGGCAGGGTCATCTTTTATCTACATGGTAGGATCCCAGTATCAGTTTATTACAGACATTCCTATTTTCTGGGTTTTTTTCACTACACTCTTTTCTCAAAACATTTGCAGCAGGCAAAGAGAAAATACTGTCTGTTTTGAAAGTGTGTTTTTAGGATACCATGGGTCCCAATTTGTGACTAATCACTTTTAGTCTGCCTGCATCAGGAGCTAGGCTAGTCCTTCCCGGTGTTAGCATTGATCACGGGGAGAGCACCAAGAAAGCAGGGGAAAAAAGCACGGAAGAATGAGCTCTCCCTGCTTTTTCAGGAACTAGCCTTGCCTTCATGTGGAAGGAGATCTTGCAGGCAATGTAAAATCTGAGCTGTGCTTTCTGAGAACATCCTTTTGTTGAATCCCCATCTATAAATGCCTAGCCCTATGATGATAGCTGTTCTATAAACATGAAACAAAAGGATGGATTATGTATGTATTTTTGTCAAGAGCAGAGAAATATAGCCACAATAAACCCAGAAGTTTACAGGGCGAAGTAAAAAAAAGAGACTTTCTTTTCGGAAGCAAAAAGTTACGACTATTTGAATCTCACTGGGATGATGTTCATTGGGATCATCAGTCATACTTTTTGTTGTTGTTGCTAACTTACACATACACACAGAAACTGCCTTTCATGGATGAAAAATGTCTTGCTTATTCACAAGTCCTGTAGAAATAAACATTATTTTATATATATGTGCTGCTGGCAGCGAGGATTTTATTTTTCATGCCATGTGCCAAGCTTTCATTAGTCAAAGTGTGAAAAATGCCATTTGCTGTGTTTTAGAGAGTTTGCATTGGCAGCATTTAGAGAGCAATTCACTGATCTTTCAGTCACTGGAGAAGGGATCACCCTGGGAGTTGGCCGGCCACGTGGGACCCAGGGGCTGTGCTTTAATCCTCAGCTTTATAACCCACCCTTTTCTTGACTTTGGGCAAACTGCTTCATCTGTCCTCATCTTGGATCCCCAATGACAAGGATCAGGCTTTCAAGTCATAAATTTGCTCAATAGTATAAACTTAATATATCTCAGATAATAATATGGTGGTAGCCACATGGTCAAACTCTTCAAACTAAAGAAGCTTTGATAAATGGAGGCAAGGCAGGGTCCGAACATAAGTTTTGGAGAAACTCCAGAGCACAAACAGCGTGAATCCTTGATTTCACTCTACACCATCACACAAAGCAAAGCACACTTTTCTGCACACTTGGATCTCTCCCAGTGGTGAAGTCCAGGTCCTGGTCTCTTCATCCCAAGCCTACCTCATTTTGGGGCTGATAGTGTGGTAAGATCCCTGCAGCGTCTGCTCTAAATGAGGTCGCTGTGGAGACAGTAAAGGATCACGGAATAAGTAGAGCTGCCCTGGGGATGGAATTAGCTTGATGGATTTAACACCATGGAGCTCTGTATGTATCCATGAATATGTAAATATTTTTTGAGTTTGAGGTCTTGTTCCTACCTATGCTGGTGAACTGTCTCTACTGCCCCTATTCCTCTGTGTAAAATAGGAAGAGCATAAGAGCCAACATGAATAAGATCAAACCCCCTGCTCATTCAGATGGAAAGTATTCCTTAAGTCCCCAGGGTTACATGAACTAAACCTAGGAGTTTGCTTGCTTTCCTAGAAGTAGTGTTGCCAAGTTCTGGACAGAATTTACAGAACAAATCTCTTGGCATCCTAATTCATTACAAAGGAGACCTAAGTTTATCAACTGAGTTCTAGATGCTGGAGCCTTATATTAATTCTTTAAGTGTCCTTTTTGGCTGCTTCTTGTGTTTCTTCTCTGCCCTCATCAAGATGCCCAATGAAAGACTTAAATCCATTTTCACCTTCTTTAAAGGCACTGACGATAAAGCAAATGAAATATTATTCTTTCTGAGTAGCAAATTTATAGCAGGCAATAACAAATCCATGAGAATTTATATGGCCTTTTGCCAAAGAAACCAAGGATTTGAATACATATACTGAAAAATATAGGCCTATCTATTCTCTATTCTGCTGTTCAAGGAGCTGTGGGGAATCCTTTTTTTTTTATTTAAAGTGAAATGAGAGAAAAGTACCCCAAGTCACCTATGATCCTCCTTTTAAACCCTGAGTGTCATCAGAAGGTTAAAGCTTTATTAAGACTTTCTCATGCATTCAGTTCCCGGACATATCTAAGAGGATGAAGGTGTGAGAAGAATGAAGGTATCATACCATCAAACAGCCGGGCTTACCATTGTCCATGCACGGGACAATGTGACTGGATAGTCACAGTGTCAGTGTCTGCCCACTGAGATAAGGACTAGAAGCCTTACCAGATCCTCCCTTGAAGGAGCCATGGAAGATGGTAAGATCCTCCCTTTGAACTGAAGCAACTTCAATCAGTGTTCCTGAAGCCAAGCTATACCTGGTGTCCTGCAACTTGTGTTCATTATCTTTTGGTAGATGTCAGCTCGCCACCCTTCTCTTAGCTAACTTGCCACAAAAGGCAAAGCATTATCCA
Organism: Nycticryphes semicollaris; assembly: GCA_013400055.1. Taxonomy (NCBI): domain Eukaryota; kingdom Metazoa; phylum Chordata; class Aves; order Charadriiformes; family Rostratulidae; genus Nycticryphes; species Nycticryphes semicollaris. The sequence goes on along the minus strand of VXBJ01000233.1, from coordinate 1,351,038 downwards.
TCCAGTGAGCTACGTCTTCACTGGATAACCACTCTGCTGGATTTTCTTTGCTCCTCCCATTCACATTGGTTCCTTCTCTTGTGCTTTGGTAGGAGAGTTAAATGACATACCAACATCAAACCAACCCAGAGCTCACTGATATTTCTTCCTCCAATCTGGGATTGGAATGATTAGTCTCACAGTGTCTTTTTTCCTTGTATTGCTCAGGCAGTGCAGATCTCCATGGCTCTGTGGTTAAGGGAACCTACCAGAGCTCTGGGTGGGCATTTCTCAGTCTCCTTACTACCAGTGGATCATATCTCCTACAGGGCTTGCTATAATATTTCTGGCAAATCTCATCATGTCCCCACCAGTCTTCATTTGGCTATGCATGTGGAAGTCTTCAGACATGTCTGCATTCAGATGCTAGCCGTGTTTTCAATCAACACGATTCAGTTTTAAATTATAGCTCTAAGAGCTTTTCAGGCTGTGCTGACAAGCCTNAAAAAAAAAAGCTCCAAACCAGTGTGCTTTGGGGAGAAGAAGGGAGGGAAAGTGACATCCATTCTGGGAAAGACGAGCAAGAATAACAAACTCTGGCACCCAGGTCTGTGTTTGCTCTAATGATGCATCTCCATGTGCTTTGTGTCCTTTGGTAACACTGCCCTTTTCCGTGCCACGTCGTGGATCGTCGGATGAGGAAGCTTGGCCCAAAATAAACGCCAGGCTGCTTTTCATCTCAGGGATTTGTTTGTGCCAAGCGAACAAAGTGACTTCTTTGTGGCTGTTTGCATTTGTCGTTCCAAGTTGTCTGAGCACTAGGTTATAAATACACACCACCGATTGATAGCCTCAATATGTCCAGTCGGACAAACTTTGCATGTTGGCAAGAAAATGATTTGGCTTGCCTTAATTATTTTTGTTTTAATACTTTTTTAGATGTTTGATATAAATCAAAGACACTGTAAATACAACTCAGGAGGAGGGGGTTCCTTCCTTACCAATTTTGTAGGCTGGGTTTCTGAACAATAATTTTAGGTAGATTTTCTGTTTCATCTTTGTGTTCTTTACACTCATGAGTGTACAGTCATGGGTGCTGCCAAGTTAGGTATGTAATTTAATGTCATTGACAGTTTTGGGTTGTTTTTAATGCCGAAATAAAATAAAAGTCAGAATTTTATCAGCTCTTAGAGGAGATGCAAGGCATGAGAGGAACGTGAAAGGCTGAGTTGTTCCGAGTTCTGCCTTGAGAGTGCTAATGGTAAGCCAAGACCCTGCTGTCCTGGGTCTGTGACAAGAAGGCCCGTTAATCAGAGGCGACTCTGAGCAGATTGAGCTAAACCTGGAGTCTTGGGGACTGTTAGCCAAGTCCTGACTACTTCACTGGGGAATGTTCGACCTACCGGACTTTGATATTTTTTTTTCTGCGTCCACCCCCAGCCTCCACCACTGAAAAACAATGCTGGTGAAAAATGCCTCTTTGGGAATTTAATTTGTAGGGAAAACATTTTAATTTTGTATCCAAATCTTCCAGTCTGTGTAGGTTTTCCATTTGCTTTCAGCAAAGACTATTTTTCACTATTTTTCTCATCCAAAATTCTTATTAAGAAACCGAATGCTTTTACCAAAAATGGGTATCTTTTCCTTCCCGTTCACCCCTTCTCCATTCACAATGTCCCCCAGACCCCTGAAAACAAGCTAATTGAAAGAAAGCATAATTCTTTTTAAAATTTCCCATGGAAATGATTTTGTTGTGGTTAACATCTGCTCTGTCTCTCTTCTGTCTGGGGCTGGAAGAAAATTCCTTGAAAACATTATCAACCAGTACATCTCTACAGCCCAAGTGAGGTTCTAAACATCTCATTTATTCATTTATACAATATTCCAGTAACCATAATTGCGGTCACTGGCTTATTTGCAATATGTATACTGAAATAGTTGTGCAGAGTTGCTTGAAAATTGGATCCTTGTTCAAAGATCTCACAGCTTCAGACGTATTTCAGGAAGAATGCAGTGATATGCTGTGTGTTCCGTGTATACATGCATACTTATTTTTAAATTAATATGCATATATATATATATATATATAAATAAATACATATGGTTGGAAGTGAAAGATCATGAGGTGAGCTTTCTGTGCCTGGTTTTAGCTTAGCTTTGCTTTGAACCAAACTTTTCCAAGGTCACCTGGAAACAATGTCCATCCAGAGCAGGAGGCAATTGTACCCAGGTCAGTTTTACACAGTGGCTAATTGTTTTCTCTTCCTTGTTCTGATGCAAAAAGAGAATATAGTGCCCTGTACATGCATGACAGCATGGGGACATGCTGTATCGGTGTGGACTGAACTGGCAGCTTCAGTCTGTGCCAGACAATCCGATATAGAATGAAGGAGGGTTTGTAGAGTCTGGTCCACGTGTAAAAAGCGTGAAAGAAAATAGATGTGTGGATCTGCATCCCTTTGTAAATCCAGTTTGCAGGAATGGGCTTCTTACTTGCACTTATTCCTGTGTGTGTAAGTTAGGAGGCGTGTCATATAAATTGAAGCCTAATTTTTTCTTTGAAGCTATTAACACCAACCACAAGCAACAGGAAACAGACTTCAACTTTAATTAGTACCAACACATTCAGAATTCACCCTATATTTGCCTTCAAGTGCAGCAAAGCAGCTTCAAAGCTAAAAGCTTCTTCACTTTCTAAGTAATAATGAGGTATTAATGAGGCAATTAGGGGCTTGTAAACATGGTGTCAAAGAGATATGAACTAATCACCAACAACAGGAAAAAGACAGATCCCTCCGACTTCAGTGCTCTGTGCTCTCCCTAGCCCCCTGAGGCATTCTGGGCTTGTAAACTAATCCGCAAAAATGTTCTAGATTAATTCAAAACACTATCCTCTTTTTAATTCCCTGACTGTCTTCGGGCTTGTTTCTGAATAGATGCTCTGTGTGAAGGCTTTTAAATACGCACTTTTGTTATTGCAATAAAACCCAGATTGAAGTTCTCTTGCACTAAGCTGTCAATTTATATTTGGCTTCCCCCTTAGATACATATGAAATACTTCTAAATCATTTGTTAGAGTATTTCTTCCAGTTTATTTCCTTTTAGGCTATTTAATTAAAAAAATAAAGCATGTAATTTAATTAGAACTAACGAACACCACTTCTTTTTGTTGTTGTTTTTCTTGAATGTAAAATGTTAGTGTTGAAATTGAAGGATTAAATACGCCAGTTAAATCTTGGAGTGATGCAGATAGGGCAGGGACAAACGTTTTCCCTCACAGATTCGTTACCTGGAGTGTTGGATCTGATCGCACTAATTTGCTGTACAATTTTATGAGAGTTGCTTTTATGATTCTTGCTTCTCTGTAGCAATACAGTTGGGCTCTGATCTATCTGGTGCCTGAAATCGACCTGTCACGCTGCTTTCTGCGGCAGATTTTAAATGTGGTCCCACCTTCATGCTGCATTTTGAAGTTGTTCCTTTTAGAAAATGGAATTCCAAAGACCTTTTTATTTTCTAAATAAAGGTAGAGAAAAAAAAATAAAAAGAAGAACAATAGAAAAAACGGCTCAAACATTCATGGGAGTCCAGGCAGTGAGGAAAAACTTTAGGAAAAGGACAGACTAAAGAATTTTCTAAGTTGGGAGCAAACATATCCTTAGAGCACCCTGATACCCTAAGGATACACTCCAAATCTTCACATGACAGCTGAGAAATTCTGACCCTGTTCCTTCCTTCAAATTACCTCCACAGATGGTATTGCTCCGCAACCTGAAGTACTACTGATTTGGGAGAGGATTTTTGGATATGGCCTGTTGTCTCCTGGAGATTAGGGTGAAACTCCATACCCTTTCTCTGCATGATCTCATTACAGCCAGCTCTCTAGAGGTGAAAAGTGAGTTCACTAAACCAACTTATTGTGAAAAAATGTTTTGAAACATAACACATTGTGGTTTGATCCTGCGTTCTCACAGGTATAGGTTGGAAATCACTTGGTTGAAGTCAGTAACATGTGTGTTAAGCTCTCAGAAGTGAAAACAGAACAGAGGCCCTAATAGTTTTTCCTACATCAGGAATTTGATCTAATCCACAGGAAAATTGTACATGAGTTCAACAGTCCAGCACTTTGCCTAGTAGTGTGCAGTTGATTATAACTCAGGAATTGCCCCTCAACAGACCAGTTAAAAATGGTCTCCCAACATTTCTGACAAGAATTCTTGTGGAGACGGTGGTGGTGATGAATCATGTCTGCAAATGTGAAAGCCAGTACTGGCCCTCCCCAGAAATTCAGCCTATTGTTTGAATTTTCAGCAGTATTTTATTCTGGATATGAAATACCTCTCATAGCAGCTGGTTATGCAGGCTATACGTGAACTTTGTGTTACAGTAGAGATTTGTGAGGGTCCAATACTGTCACAAATGGCTCTCCTCTAGAGGTTAGCTAGCAGATTTTCACTGAGTGTTTCCTTCATCTAAGACCGTTTAATTTGTGGCTGATTTAGAAAACTTCAGTATTTATTAAAGCCTGTGGACTGTGAAGAATCAGCCACACCCCGTGATCCTGTGCAGTCTAATAATGTCTCTCCTCTCAGCATTAACGCTTACAAAGCTTTAGCCTGTGCTTGGGTACGACTGATTCTTTTTCCTGGATGCGAGATTTTGTTACGGCATCACTTGCAAAGCAAAGCACCTCTTGGGTATCCCATTGTGTTCGTGGTGGCAGGCTTTGGGGAAGATAACACCCATTCCATGTTGCACGTGAATTCCCAGACCACAAGCACACGCTCTTCCTGGCTTCCACCCAGAGGTTTGTGCTGGGAACTCATGGCCACGTGAAAATTTAGGTGTGTGGTTGTTAAGGCTAGGAAGGTTGACACTTGGGTGAAGATTTCCCTAGCTCTGATTAAGCAAACACACAAAGGCCGGTGTCATGACCTTTCCAGTATTTCCCCAAGCATAAGAGCCAGTATCTCTGATCATGAGATACTGAAGAGACCACAGCTACAGGCATCATTTGCAAACACATCTTGGGTGGTTCCTTCCCAGCAAAGTGCCTGGAATCTCTGACTGCTACTGGGAGTTTAAAGGAGTTTGGGACTGGTGACCCTAAATGCAGCTGATGAGTAAATCACAGGTCTGGTCCAGAGAGTCCCAAGAGAGGAGGGCAGCCCTGGCATGCCACCGGCATCCCACCGTGAGGGCAGAGAACAAGGTGTGGGATTGGGGAAAGCCAGAGCATCCCCATTTCAATGTGTGAGACACAACAGACCTGCCTTGTTCGCTCAGAGCTCTCTGGTGCTGGGGACATTACCTTTCCTTCACCCCTTTCCTTCCTCTCCCCTTGTGTTAATCCTACATAATTCTCTCTGCTCTTTCCATCTGGGTGGGGATCTTAAAGACCCCTACAGTTCTGCAGGGCCTCTCCTGTTTGTGTGCAATAATACAGGATGGCTGGACCATTAACACCTTCTCTGAGCACAGCATGTTGGAGTTGCAACACTTTCCGGCCTGGGCTCCTTTGCCAAAGGGTATTGTGTGTGCATGCTCAAATCTTCTTTTAAAATCCCAAATAGGGTTTTCTTTTCTCTTTTCCTTCCAATTTGTGTGTGTTTTAGCCATTGGTATCCATGGGACTTTTCCTCTTGTGGTTCCTTTAGAGGTAACAGAGTCTGGAGCTGGTTTTGTTTGTTGTTCTCCTTCCCTCCTCCACCCCACCATACCACTGTTTCTGGGAGGGTGGCAACTAAGAAGGAGAGGTTGTGTGAGTCTGTGACGTAGTAGGCACAAGTGGAGATCTTTGCTTTGAGGTCATTAGTTCAAACAGAGCTGAAGTAAGTGACCTCTGCAGGGTTTTGCCATCTGAGAGCTGGTAGCTGGATTTCCATCACAACAACATAGTGCAGGCAGGTTACTAGGGATTTATGACTGAGTTGGATTTTCTGGCATATAATAAAGTGAGTCGCCACTAAAATTTTTTCCAAGATTGAGACATTCCTAGTATCTGTCATGTACGTACTTTTGGGGATCTAATTAGGGCTAGCTCAAATCACAGCTGTGCCTCCTGGATTGTCCTCCAGCTGGCTTTTGGAAACTCTCAAGGCCAAGGTGTAATAGCTTTGCAGAGAAGGCCTGATGCAAGTAAAGAAAATGATGTTTCATCTGTTTACCCCAAGAACATGCGTTCACACATAGGTATTGTAAATATAAACCCGAATCTGATTAAGGTCTGTGATGTTATGGAAATGGAGACCCAGAGATAGATGGCGAAGAATGATCTGTAAGTGCATGTGAGGTTGATCTGAAATCCAGGTAAGCAGCAAAAAGCATTCTGAGGAGGAGATATCTCTACAAGAGCAGAGGTGGCTGCTGCTGCCTCCCTTCATGTTAATCCCCTGCCAGTTATAGTCATAGCAAAACTGGGGGGAGGATCTTCAGATTGGCAAGGATGCCTCTTTTGGTGACAACAGAGCTTAGTTGCTCAGTGGTTGGGCACATCTTTGTAGGAATCAAAATTCAAACCTGTATCTATAGCTTCCCAAGGCAAAATCTTGCTCCTCCAAAGCTCGGAGTCTTCCTCTTCGCTTGGGTGGATACAAGAGTTATATCTCCTCCCTTATCCTTTAAATAAGGGAGGTGATACAAGTCACTGTCTGGGGTAGGCCAAAAGCATCTATAATATAACACTAACAAGAGGGAGCGGTTGCCATGAGCGATTGTGTAACCTGCAGTATAGAGTGGTGCAGATGAAGTGCCCAGAAAGAGATTAAAATGCTGTTACTGACTCAGGACCAGTAGCAGTGTTCTGTTGAAAGGCAGCATCCAGTGCCGTCCGCCCTGATGCACAGGAGTAGCAGCTCCCGGCAGGGTGTCAGGGCAGTAATCCTCCACCTGAACCAGAGCCTGCCCTAAATCACCCTGTTTGGCTATTCAGACTGTAAACCTGGAGGCACTGGCTGGTGGTGAGGTTAGCAATGAGCTAAAGTGCACCACAGCATCGATGACTCTTCTGTGGCTGAAGAATGTCTCAGGGATCTCTTCTTGTGGCCTAATGATCACCTGAAAGGCTGTTCTATTTAGTTAAAGCATCAGTGAAGAGCTCTGTTCTCTCTGACCAGGGCTCCCGCAGTGGCTGTCGCTAAACAGCTTGAGTTTTCCATGCTGCAGTTCCCTGGCATGGGAACGGGTTAATAGTCTATTTAGCTGTATTTTTTTTTCAGACTATGAGCTTTGTGTGTGCATATGCTGTGAGAGATTTGTCAGAGCGTTTCCTGGAATGGGGTGCTGATTAGCCAGGGCCTCTTGAGAACTCATAATGGTAATCAATATAATGATTGTAATAACTAATGATAACAAAGTCAAAAATCACAACAAAAAGCTTCAGAGTACAGTGTCCTTTGATTTTGAGGCTTTTGAAGGGAAGCAGAAAAGAATGATTTGGGGACATAATAAAAGAACCCCCTCTCTTTCATAGATTCCCCCCTGGGAAAAATATTTTATTGAGAGAGGGTATGTTAGCCAAAGCAAGACATAAATATTTTACTTATTAGAGCACAGGCTGTTTCTCTTCTCGTTGGCTCCATTGCCAAGGCTGGCCTCAGACAGAAATGTTGCAGTGTCCATTTCTGTACTGTGTGAGGGGAAGCCGGGGGGCATGGAGACCCAGGCCATGGCTTGAAAGCCTGCCAAAAAGAGAAAAAAAAAAATAAAAAAAAAATAAAAAAGCCCTTCTTAACAGCAATTGTCTTGCTCATAAAATGTGACATTTGCATGGCAGCTGCCAAGTCCCTGGTTTTGTCTTCATAAACAGGGCTTTGGAGCAAATATGTGGAAAGCCCAGTGTGGATTGAATTGGGCAAATGGACCAGGTCTCAGCAGCCAACTCCACAACAAAACCAATTACCCTGTGAGGGCAGAACACATACTGCCACCTTTCCAATACATACCACCCTGGGTGAGTCCTCTGATGTCTAACAGGGCTTAGGCTGAGCATGTTTACTCTCCCTGGGAGAGCTAATAAGGTTTCTTTCCCCTCTAGCTGACTAGTTCCAAAAGGTGTGGAGAAATGTAGCATCACTGAGCTCTCCATCTCCTTTGTACTTCATTAGATCAGTCAATGCTTCAGAAAGAAGACAGAGGAAGGCAGAGACACTCAGGCAGCTGGACGCACGAAAAGACTGAAATCATAAGTGAATTTCCCTCACATTGGAGTTGTTGAATCGCTTTTTAAATCTACCAAGGCAAATAAACATCTGTATCCAGTCTCTTTCTCAGAACGTCCTTACACTGCAGATTGTGAGAACCTGAGTGGCAGGGGGCAGTTGCTGAGAGAAGCAGGCATGGATTTCTTTCTTATGCTCCCTCCTTCAGCATGAGCAAGTGTCTGGTTGTGAGCACAGATGGATCTTTGGCCTGACCCAGGGTGACAGCTCTTATGTTCTTATACCCCATTTCTTAAGGATCCTGTCTTCGCTGGTAGTTTATAGCAGATGTCCAGGGAAAAATATAAAGACAAGGCAGATGATATCAATACTTCCCCAAGGTGTTCTCTCTCAGCCTCTGGGAAATTGTGATTCAGAGGCTTTGAGCCAGAAGTGGTATCTGTTGTGTTTTAATACCTCTGCAACTGATGTTTCTTCCATGCTTTTGTCTAACAAACTTTTCAGCCCATGTAAATGGCTGACATGTGGAGAAAGCTCTACGGTTTAACTGCTTCTGCAATTGTGTAAAGGCCTATCTCCCCTCTTCTGCTCTGTACCCACCTCCAGCTGATTCCAGGTGATGTCCTACAGCTCTCAGAACTTGCAAGGTACTGTCCATCCCTCATCACTCACTCAATACTCCATGTCATTTTATAGACCTTGAGCATATCTGCCTTCAAGCATCTTAGTCCTTTCTCACTCAGTTCTCCAACCATTCTCTCCCATATACCTATTCCAGTTTTACTATGTCCTTTGATGTTCAGTGAAAAGCTGGATGAAAACTGCCTGTTTCCCAGGGCCAAGCCAGCAATTGTTTGGCTTGTAACATCACTTAGAGCAATTTAGGGTTTGTTCCGTGCTTAAATTCCTACTGGTGAGCTGAAAGAGGGCAAGAAAAGGTGATCCAGAACCAGATATGGCTGGTTCCTGCTCTGTTCTCTCATGTTAACTCTCCAGCTGTACCGTCTGGAATGAGAGCAGGTTCAATTCAATTAGAAATGGAGAAAGTTTGTCAGTGAGTTGGCAGATGAATTTTGCTTTACACCATGGAAACGGATATGGTAGTAGAAATCATTGCCAGTCAGTGTGCATTCTCTCTAGCTCTATTTGCCAGCAAGAAGATACAGCAAAAGCCAACTTTGTTCTTGCCTAGTGATCACGTTATGAATCTGCCTAACCATGTATTCATTCCCTGATATGTGATTACTTTTCAGTTTGATTATCCAGTGGTGAAAGCAGCTCAGAGGCAACTGGTTTCTTTTTAATCCCTGGAAACTGCTTTCAATGCTGCATTTTGTAGCCCTCTTTCTTCCCACCCAGGGAATTCAATTTGGGGACAGGGGTACCTGCTAGTGGTTTGCAAAAGATTATGGTCCGAAGCTGAGCATGCATTTTTATGAAATGCATGGATAGCTTTGACCACGCTGGGGGGAAATGCACTCTATAAAACTTAAGCCATTGCAGGGCAAGCTGTGAAGCTGGAAATGTTGTGTTGTCAAAAAAGACAGTCCCTTATGTCTTCCAAGGTGAAATCCTAACCTTCATCTAACTATATGAAGATGGTGGCAAATTTCCCAGATTTCTGCAGGCCAGGGTTTCGCCTACAGCTGTTAAGGACTGCAGGGATTGTAATGGGCTGGACAGAGTTAACTCTGATGTCATCCAGGCAGTGGGATTTTTCCCAGTGTTTTCTATATGTGGGTCCAGGAACTTGCTATTGAATTAGAATCTGTCTAGGAGGAGGGCTGGTAATTGCAGAAACGAATCCCAGGGGTTGCCATTTAATCTACAAGCTCAGTTTTGTTTCAATTAGCTGTAAAGTTGGCAATGAGCACAAATGGGGAACCATGAAATGAAAGCTCCTCCAGTGAACACGATGTCCACAAACTCTTCAAATTGCTGACTCTCATTAGAGAGCCAAGGGAGGGGAGAAACTAAAACCACAAACAGTGAGATCCAATTATGTTCTTTCTCCTTTGTTCTTCCTCCATCTGGAAATGGCTGGTTTATGTTCTAGAAAAGGGGCATGTTCTAGACCTGGTTGTGCAGTCACTCTGCAGTGATGTCGCCTGTCTGGATTGAGAGGCTACTAAGGTTTCATTTCCATAAGACAGAGATCCTCTCCCATTTCTTTGCCCAGGATTCCTGTGCCCATTCAGGTATAATCACAGAACGTGCTGTTTCCATGTGTATCAGCTTCAAAATGAGCTTCAAAACAGACCTTAAGCCACTTAATACTGTGTCCAGATTCCTCCAAAGAGCAGAGCCTGACCTCAACATATTTGAAGATGTAGGATCTGAGAGCTTTTCTCCAGTGACATTTACTTGTTGAGCCAAACTGAATGTTTAATAAAAATGGAAATGTTTCTCTGCTCATAACTCCTTCTGGGCTGTCACAAGCTGCTTGTCTCTAATGTCAGTGGGAGTCCGGCAGCCAGAGAGACCAGTGAGACCGTGCTCAGAGCCCTGTGTTTGGAAGTGACCATCCTTGTGATAGTTCAGCTTTTGAGAAGTATCTCTGTTTTGCAAATAGAAGGGACAACTTGCTCACTTGACTAAGCCCCAAGCTTGACCTTCAGTAAACCTAGAACTTTTCAAGTCAAGTAGGATTCAGGCTTACTGAAAGCTAAAAATGCTGCTTCTCACTGAAAGTCAGCTTTCACCTGACTTTGTTTCAAGTTACGCTTTTCAGGCATTTTGTGTCAAGCATCAAGGCATTCAAGCAGAACTAAATATACTTCCAATTAATAAAATAACTTGTATCTCCTGAGTTTTCACATAGAGATTTTCAGCTGTATATCTCAAAGGATTTTTTTCAGATGAGGGGAAAAAGAGGACACAGAACTAAAGTGAATTGTCTGAGGTGACAGAGCAAGCCAATGTCAGAGCTGGAATCAGGAATCCTGACCCATGGGAAGTGTTTTATCCACTAAACAAAGCTCTCTGTTACTGCTGCTGAAGATGATGATAGCATTTTCATTAGGCAATTCAAAAAGAACAATTGTTCTATTCAGCATTATACAGTAAGGGAATGTATATTCAAAACAGAGCCAAGGTCTGGCTGTTAATTCCTTGTTCTCAACCCACTGGTTGTTACTCCCTTATGAAGACACCTTTATTAATTTCCCTCACAGGAAAAGCCATAAAACCATTCTAATCATCAAAGATGTTGCTATTACAGTTCCCAAAGATAACTCCATCATATTATCTTTCCTTTTGCTCCAGACAGAATCTGGTGGAACTCATGGAAGTCTTCTGGCATGAGTTGGACCAGAGATTTCCAAAGGTGCCTTCGAGACTAAATTATTCTATGATTTTACAGGCTATGGGGCATCAAATCAGTCTCTGTGAGAAAGGTCCTGTGCCAGAAAATGCTTGTTTGGGAATACTAGTCTGTAGGAGCAAGGTTTATCTTCAAATAATGACTGCCAGAAACTTGCCTAGAAACAGTTCACCACTATGGCTTTTTAGAAAGTTTTCCCCAGGATCCTTTGCAATCAGAAGCACCTTTATTTTGTTGGGTTTTTTGGTTTTTGTTTTAAAATTTCACTTGCAGGCTGTTTACCCAGTACAAAAGTGGTGGGTGAGCTCATGTCATTCTCACACCAGGTTTTTTCAGAATGAGAGAGCTGTGTGTTACCTCATGTTCCCGTGGCTTTAACCAACGCAGCAGTCCCTGACAGATGTTAGTTCGGAGATCACAGGGTACAGAGCAACTAAAAAAATGTGGTTCAGGGTAGATTTCCCGTGTAGTATCTCAGATGTAGCAATGAGACTTTTGGGGGCAAAGAACAAGTGGCAGGAGTTGAGAAATGGTAAAAAAAATAGTAGACATTTCATGTGCCCTCTACCTATGAGTGCAGATAATGTTCAGAGAGAAATAAAGAAACACAGAGAATTTGCAGAGCTTTATTTCAATTGATTATAAAGTCTTATGGCTTTCATGGTATCTTATCTTTACCAGGACATTAAAGACAACCTAGCCTCTGACACTTTCTCCTTGCTGCATTCCTCTGTAGGAACGCTGTGATACCCTGCCCATTTTACAAATGAAACACTGCAGGGTTGAGGGACTGCCTCAGGGTCATGCAGGAAACCAATCTTAGAGCACAGAATTAAACAAAGGTCTCCCAAATCCCAACGAGTGCCTTAACACTTTTACCTCCTGACCTGGCATGCTTCGGTACAGAGCAAGTTTTAATTTGATGCTGAGATAGACATATGCACCTCAGGCACTGTATAAAGAAGTAGAGGGTGGGAGCCCTTTCAGAGAAGTCTTTCTCTGGTGAGTAGTTACTTTTTCAATCCCATTGACTTCCAAAAGTCACTGGTGTCAAGAGTTGCTCAGCATTGGCCTTTCTCCATAAACAGTCTCATTGGTCAAGATGATTATTGAAGTGAAAATGCTCTGGAGATTAAGTAACGGAATCAGAATCTGACCCAAGAGAAGAGAGAAATTGTGTCAGCACTTGTCAGGGAAACTCATCTGAACACCTCTGGCAATTTAAGGAAAGTCTTACAGACGTGCCAGCGAAGCCTTTCACTGGTTTCCATTAAAATAGTTATCACAGATCCTGCTTGCAAGCAGATCCATTTCTTAATATATAAAGAAGTTCGGGCACAGCCATTATGTATTTAAAAAAAAAAAAAATAATCCTTGAGTTCAGGAGCACTTGAGCAAAGCAATAAATTCTCCTTTGAACCATTAAAATTTTTGTTAGGCAACATCATAGTGCGAACACCGCCTTGTCTTCCGACAGTAGATTAGTCCCCCAAGCCCTCCTATGCTCTTCAGGTCACTAATGAGCTATTCAGCCCTCAGTAAATGAATTGTGTGGCAGTCTTCACCCGGGAATCTCCATGGCCCTTTCAGACACATAAATACCTTTATTCCCATTTTATAAGTGTGATAACACAGGTCAAGCTGGAAATAGGATTCTAGTTTCATTAATATAATTGGACAGCAAGGTGGATTAAAGGATTAAACTAATAAGTGGAGATAACAGACTTTTCAGCTGTTTTGGACTGCCAGAGCAAGTTCATTCTAACATGGCTTAACCCTGTAAACCACATTTTTACCACCTTGCAGCCCTCTGAGCTGATGGTTCTCTGACATCCTGCAATGCCATCTCGGGACAGCTCTGCTAATTCTCATGCCAAAATATTAGCTGCCGTCCTTTACCCTCTGCAAGTTACTAGGTCTCAGCCAAGAATCTGTCAGCATAAGAGAAGCAAAATCAGATGGTGCAAGCCTGATTACAGTCCGCTGCTGTCTCACCCAGCCCTCCCACTGGTCGTTTCTCAGCAGACTCACTGCTCCACCAGATTGTTCTCCTGCCAGCTCATCAGTCGATAACATTAATAAAAGGTGATAAAGATAAGTTCCATCTTATCCTGAAGGCCTGCAGGTGATGGAAAAGATCCCTGAAAAAAGAAAGAGGTGCAAGTGGTGGTCTCTGCTTGGGTATTTTTTTTTTTGGTAGAGCAAAGATAGGCAAGACCTCACTGGGAAGCAGGGTGCTCCATAGAATCAGGAGTGAGTGAGGCTGTGATGTGTGATTTCATTAAAACCCTTCTGTCTCTGATTTTTCTCTAATCTCAGTATCTGCATCCAATTAAAGAAGACTGTCAAACACCACACAGCTTGCCATTGCCCTGCTGAGTCTTTGCTCCAGCAGAGAGTTCTGGAGCAGACCCAAGTACCTTTTTTACTTCACCACATACAAGTGCCCTTGGTAAACATGGCTTTGGCAAAACCCAACCAAACTTATGTACATACCATCCCATTTACACGGAGTTTTAAGGTCTTCAGCCTTTGAGTGGACCATGTGTTAAAGTTTCCAAGATGCTCCCAGGCTAAAAGGTAATGGGGTCCTTGGATTACACAAGCATCATCACACTGTTCCCCTCTAAAACAGGACTTACCTTTACTGGTGGCTGAGGTAAAAGGGTAAACAATGTTGCTGAATACCTGGCTTTTCATCACTCTTCGTAGTACACAAGTTGCACTAAGTTAACAATACAGTTCCCTCAGAACCCCTTCTTCCTTGTCCCCCTCTAAATTGTTTTGGATAAAATTAATTTCATCTCTCATATAGGCCTTTCTCTCCTGTTCCTAGGAGGATTCCTAGGCTCACACTGCCCTTTCTGACTGAATGTTCATCCCTATGTATAAAAGTCAACGTGTTGGCCCATGGACCAATTCTGTTCGGGCTCCTGGAGCAAAAAATGTGCCTTGTAACATCCTCCCTTTCTGCATATCCAGCCACTGGGGCTGGGAATGTGAGAGGAAATATGGTGTTCCTGCATCACATGGTATACAGCTCCACATTCACTCTGCTCTTATGTTGGGACAGTGGCCAATCCTCCTCATAACTGCCTGATCTTGTAAGCCAAAGAGTCTTGGATCTCTCTCGGTTTTGGGTGGGACCAGATATTGAAGATACCAGCCAAGGTGTCATGTCCTAATGCCAGACCACAGGCATAGCATAAGGCTTAATTTAGTATGATTGTCATCGCAGAGCTGACAGACTAGGAATAACTCTGCTTGCAGGCAACGCATAGGAAGCTTCCACTGAGTCCATACAGGAAATATTCTCTCAGGCAGGATCCATTTCAGCCAAGCCATTTTTAAACGAGCGCCTCAGGAAAAGGCTGTGGTCAAAGGCAGAACCTCCACTAGCTCACCATAGGACTGGGGAGGTCTAGGCACAGACAGCAGAAAGACTTTTCCTCCCAGCTGGCAGAGACACCACCACAAATTTCCCTAAAGCTCCTGGAGCAGAGCTGAGAACGGGAGCCAGAATATGGCGGATGTGAACTCTCTCTGGGGCCTTGGCAGAAAAGACATGCTACTTTGTCAAATTATCAGAATCTGTGGTGGAAATGACCTATTAAACCTCTTTGCTCTTCCCACTGTCGTCACCCTGGGTTCTTCTTTCATAGATCTGTTAATGCTTTGTCAAAAGGCAGAAACACAGCTCTGACATAAAAAGCTGCTGTTTACAGTTGACAGAAAGCTTACATTAGACTAGGCCACCTGAACCCCCTCACCCAACATAAACAGCATCTATCAACACTGCTTAAGCCATTAACCCTGACAACTGAGGCTTTCCAGGGAAAGCCCTTATCAAAAGGGGGCTGCAAATGAAACCTGATGAGAAAAATCTTCGTTGCCCCAAATGTACTCAAATAACTTCCAGGAGAAGATGTGGATGAGCCTTGTTTAGGCTCACCCTAATCCTCTTGACAAGCCAGGGATTCCTTCAGGTTGGAACACAAATCCTCCAGGAATTTAGTCTTCAGCTTCTTCTGCTCTCCATAGCAATGGCAGTTATAATTTTTTAAAGATCATTATCTGATCAACGTGGGATAGGAATGTTTGGAGTTGAGCATCTGAGTCATTAGAGGAGAGAGGCCCTTCCATACCCAGTGAAGCCTGTTCAGGTAAAGCTCCCCATGTGAGCTCCCCACAAAGTTTGTGACCCCTCTCTTGTATGTGCTTGGACCCCAATAATTTCATGGAGGTAGCTTGAAAAAGAGTTGTCTGAGGGAACCCACATGGAGAATGTCTCCTGAAACTCTTCCTTCTCATGACTGTTTTGAATAAAGGGTGAGGCAAAGGGAAGGAGCCTGTAAAGAAAACTTCACATGGGCTTTCCAGATGTGATCAAACTCCTGTTACCTCAAACATTTGGCCCTTGTTTGTAAGACAGAAGACTTCTGGAAAAAAAACATTTTCCAACACAGTGCTGACTTTCCATCTCCAAACTGAGACTCTGGAATAAGCTGGAAATTAGAGACAACAAATAAAGAGTAATAGGAGATTTTTCAACTTCGTAATAAATTTTTAATTGTTTCCACACGTTTCCCAAGGATTCCAGGAAGACAAGGTGTTTTCACATCTCAAACGCAGAAAGATTTTCTTCTTCATTCCCTCAGCTGTGTTGAGAAAGAAACAACAGTGAGTCATAAATAAAGGGAAACAGTAGATCTCATAGGAAATATTGCAAACAGTTGTTTAGATGCACGTAGAATTGCTTTCTGAGCTATATATCTCACTTGTTCTCCCAAAGGAAATCTAACACACATCTACCTCCACCTGCTGGAAGAAGATTAAAAATGTTAATGATTATGATTTTCAGATTCCAGACTGAAGGTCTCCTACCTATTTTATGAAGCCTGAGGTGGAGAAAAGACAATTTCTTACAGTGAAGGGAAACTATACCAAGGCCACAGTTTCTGGATTTAGCAAGTCTTCAGTACATGGGAATAGTTAAATGTTTAGCATTGTACGGCAGGGGGAGACTTGTTTTTGTACTGAGTACATTTTCAACTGACTTTTCTCCATGTTGGAAAGATATTTCAGGAACAGTTTTGGCCTCACTGGACAGTGGTGGAAATCCAATGGAATTTAGCTAAAGGCAGAACCAGGCCAATGGTATGTGAACTATGGAAGGCAACTGAGCCTTTTCCTCTGTGCAGATGGTAAATTGACAGTAATTCAGGACAGAAATATTCTCATTTTAATGCTTTCACTGCTGGCTGCAAAAGTGCAATGTTTAGATCACAGAGTAATCTTTTTGATCTAGGTCTGAAAACCAAAAAAAATTTGCCTTTTGTAGTTTTAAAGAAGGTTGACATTTTCTGGCATTTTTTTTAACCTTTTACAGTAGTTGTCAAGAGTATCAGATTGGCCATGAGGAAGGATTCTTCATGATCGTACGCCAGCCTGGACTTTGGAAGATTCAGTTTTGAGGGCTTATTTCACCACTGATTTCCCTGTGGTGGCGGCGATGGCTGCAAACATTTTGTGAGATCAGTGACGTTTTTAGCAGGAATATCTTTCTCCCCCAATTTTTCCACAGGCATTTGAGCTAAAGATGCAGAATGGCAGAGTGAGATTATCCAGATGATGACTGAAATAGTCTAAAAAGAGATTTTCTAGCACTGTCCCCAGAATTAGGATTTTACAACTCCAAGAATATGCTTTCAACTTTCTGGTTTGTTTTTGAATCAAACACGCAAGGCGGGTGAACTGGGATACCTAAATTGGTAATTATGGGGATTGTCACTGGATTCTTTGACTGTATGTCTTTTATGTTGACAATAACCCTTTGTTGGTAACCCCAGCAATAAGAAAATACAGACCCAGAGGGAGAAGGGGAAGGGACTGGCAGTATGACAGAGCTGCCAAGTATCATTTTCAAATCTTATCTCTGCCCTCAGCAGCTAGACTTTTCCATGCGCATTACCAATGGAATGCTATATTTTTGCACAAAGCATCCATGGGTCGTTCACATCTTCTTTCCTCATCCCAGGAGGACACATGGAGAAACCAGAAATCTGACAGATTCTCCTAAATCTAAGGACTCTCCCACCAGATGGCTGGTCCACAAAGAGCAGTGTCCCACCACAGACGCTGAGCAATTCAGAAGGCGTGACAATGGAATGCTGATATTTTATTGCAGCCACATCCCACCCTGCTATTTTCTTTCCAATCAGTTAAACATTACATCTGTCAAAGCTCAGCTTAGGTGACCTTGAGTATCCACTTGAAACTGAGGCTCAAAAATAGCAGAAAGTGTGCATACTTTTTCTATTTTTTTTTCCTGCAAGTCTCCAGAGAATCTTCCACAAACCAAAGTGTGTTTTCTATTACAGTTTACATCACCAATCTGATCTTGGGGACTTCTGTGTGTGTGTGTCTCTGTTAATGATGTGTGTGTGTGTGTGTGTGTGTCTATCGTTGCCCTTGTTTCCTTTGGAGAAAGGAGACAGTAAAACCCACTTGAAAATTTATACACACAGTGTCAGGAGCCCAGTTCATTCATCTGAAGACGCTCCTGCTGTGTTGGGTAAAATGCCCAGAAATATTCAGAGCTGTGTTAACCACAATTCTCCACTTCCACGTTGTGTCTGATGCCATATTTGGAAGCTGTGATTCCTTTGCTCCATGCGGCTGCCTGAGGATTTGCATTTACTTGATACCAGCATTGATTTCCCGTCCCTTTGGGTAGCTGGAATGGATGGAGTGGCCAGAAAAAGTTCAGCAGGACAAGTAGAGAAAGTTAGAGAGCTCAGTGGAGCAGTATCAGATGTCGGCCAGTGACTGCTCGGATGTCAGTGATGCTGATTCAAATGTTGGAGTCTGGCAGATGCGTGACCCACGGGTTGCAGTGCGTTGTTAAAGAAATGAAACCTACCCCAGTTATTCATACTTACTCTGACATATTGCTATTGGCAGCCTCACGCTGGGTCTACCCTAATCACTTGCCAGCATAAGTTAAGAATGTGATTTCACTTTTTATGGTACCTCTAGACTAGCAAAAGGCTTCTTTGAGGGAGTGGCCTACTTTCCCAGCACTCTTGGCCTCACAGCAAAATCTTCATGTAGCCAAGAGCCACAAGACTCAAAGTAGATCTTTCAGAAGACAGAATTGCTTCTCAGAGAGAGACAGTGGCTCCCTTCAGAGTCCCACTGGGAAGCTGTCTTAAACTAACCCATCTTTTTCAGACTCAGCTGTCCCTGCTGGCTCATTTCCTGCCACAGCTAGGGATTTGGACAACCCAGCAGCTCTCACATGGAAAGCTGCACTTGGACTGCTTACACCCTAGAAGCATCTTGAGTCATAGGATACTATCCTTGTCCTGAGACCCAACTAGAGGAAAGCTTTTACCCATTTTGAGGGAGGAGTATTCCATTCACGGTAGAAGTTACAAGGCATGCTGTTGCTGATGCTGAAGGTAATTTACCATCAATCATGGTAATACTTGTAACTACATCAGAAACATTTTCCAGGGTAGGCCAGGTGAATGACAGAGATGAAAGCTGTGACTTTGGCTGCCATTGAAGCACTGGTGCTTGCCAGCAGCTGCCACATAGCTCACACCATTTTGTCTGCTTTCGGCACTTCTAAGGGCTTGTGTGTGCTGGTGGTTGCAGGATGTAGTTTAGAAGCCAGAGGTGCTGGGAGAGAGAGGCATTGTTGCATGGCTAGAGCTCTCAGAAGCTCTTGTCCTGGAAAAAAGCTAACTCTGCTGGTGCTATGTGATAAAGGTAGTGTACATAAAGGCAGTCCCTGCTCAAGAGTGAGATGAGAGACAACAGCAGATACAGCTGATGAAATAATCTTTCATTGTTTCCTCATCATAAGAGGCACCAGCCTCAGTCTGTCAGCCTATTATCAAAGCTTTTACATGTGTTGCAGCTCTGAAGGAAATCAACAAGTTGCTGTTTTGGCTTCATGGGTATCCCTAACATGGTGGCAACACACTGAAAAGACAAAGTCCATCTTTGGTGGGTGATGAAGGCAAAGACTTGTGCCACTGAATATGGAGAAGAGGATAGATGGGATGTTAAAAGACAGAAAACTATTTTTAAGTAGCAAGGTAGAGTAGGGTACTAAGGAAACACAAAGAGTAAGGCTACATGTTTAAAAAGTATGTGGTGAGAAAATAGTTGAATCTGTCAGACTACTGCTCATGGGGCTTTCACTCTAGGACAAGTTTGGAGGTTCAATTTCAAGCCGTATTTTTCCTGCTGCTTTTTTGTACCACAAAGCTATACAGAAGTTATGCCCAAGTGTCTCCCTCCCCAACATCCCCAAACCGTGTTTCCTTTAGTATACAGGTTGCCATGGCAATCTGCCTCCAGATCCCATTCTGGGTCTCAAAATAAATGGGAAAAAACTCTGAACACATCATAACATTTTCAGACTCACCCAGGATTGGAAAGAACCTCCAGGACAGAAATCCTGAAACAAAGAGAAAAGCAACATTTTATCACTTTTGGCAGAGAGATTTCCAGTTCTACAATAACCTGGTGGGTTTTGT
Organism: Nycticryphes semicollaris; assembly: GCA_013400055.1. Classification (NCBI taxonomy): domain Eukaryota; kingdom Metazoa; phylum Chordata; class Aves; order Charadriiformes; family Rostratulidae; genus Nycticryphes; species Nycticryphes semicollaris. Next base: position 1,331,026 of record VXBJ01000233.1, on the reverse strand, counting down.
TTTGGGTTTTAGGGAGGGTTGAGTTTTTTGTTGGATTTTTTTTTTGTTGTTTTTTCTTTATCTTTCCCAAAGTGCAGTGTGACAAAGAAGAGAGCAGAGACAAGGAAAATGGCTAGTATGTCACAAACACATAGGCTGGAGATGCAGAAAACCTTCTGGAGCAGATGGTTTTGAAAGCTTCTCACTGCATTTTACATAAGCTTCAAAAAAGTTAGATGCCCTGTCCCATTTGCCCTTCTATCTAAAATATAAAACACTTTTGGTTTAGTTAATGAAAATATCTTTCCATCCCACACTTAAATAAGCCTAACCAGCCATCCTATAACGTGTGATAAAATTCAGGCTCAGCTGTACTATGCAGATGCAAATGCTTGCAGTTGTGCTGATGAATGTCTCTCCAGATAGTCTTCGAGAGCAGTGCCTAGAAATGAAGAATGAGCCCAGTGCACTTCTGACTCTGGCAGAATAATCACAGCATTTCGTAGAGACTCTTTTCTCTCAGCACGGGGACAGCAGGACAGTCAGCAAATATTCTTTCTTCTTTTGTAACTCTGCACAGGGCTTCAGATGAAGGTTGTACAGGAAGAAAAGGTTGTATAGGAAGAAGGAACCATCAGAAGAGGGAGGAAAGTGTCTGAAACCTGTTGGGAACTGACTCTTCCATCCAGTTGTCAAATTTCCAGCTCTTTGTCTCATTTTGTCTTTGCAATTAAGTTCAATGTATTCTTTACATATATATATATATATATATAATTTTTTTTTTTTTACTATTCCTGTACATCTTCATATGAGGAGGATGAAGCTAGGCTGAGTCATTGACAGCTAACAGAAAAAAAAATTATTTGCTTCAATATCTGTAAAGGCCATAAAGCATAAAAATTCATGTGTGTTTCTTGCAGAATAGTCAGGACTTGCAAAAAGTCCGCATTAGAGACACTTCCGAACCTGAGCACACTGTATCAAATAGTAGCCAAGCTTTGAAACACGGTAAAGAAATAGCTCTTCCCTGAGAAGAAAGCTCCTCATGTGAAGAGCAAAGATAAAGCACGCCGCACTGGCATTCCTCGTGTGGTTTGAGAATTAAACTTCAATAGCAGACGAATCCCTCGGTGCTTCTGAAGAACACCACTGAACTGAGAGAGAAATGGGTCTTTTCAGAGTACGGTTTATCCCATCTTTACAAGGACATCCAGCATAGTTCAGGGAAGTCACAGTTATAAGTGCTCATTTCACCTTCTGGAAAAAGTGCAGTTAAGTATCTTTCACTTTTTATATTTTATTTTGTAGCTCTCTGCAGCAGGAAGAGATGATTCTCATTGTTCTTTGTCATCATTAAGTATTTAAATACCACTACGAGACTCATTCAACTTTTCAGGTGAAAAGAGCAAACAGGATGTTTTGACTGCTAAGCAATCACAATCTTTGTTTCATTTTTTAAAAAAAAATAGGACATTCACCAAGTGGCATTCATCAAAGTGGAACAAACTTTATATGTGAGGATTTTCACAAGCGTATCTCAGCCAGCCGCATCCTGATTCTGCATCAGATGCAGCTTCCTGGCCTTCAAATCAGAGATTGCTCCAATGTAATTAGGGACATCCGTGAAGAGCAGTTGGTCTTGGTGGTTTGTTCAGCATTTCAAGCCTTCAGTTCTTGTTCTATTCCCTCTGGAAGTCCAGATGGTCATCAACAGGACTGAGGTATCTGGGTGACACCTGAGCCTTCTCACTTATAGCAGTCTTTGAAATCAACATATCCATGCCATTTAAACCAACTAGCATTCTTGTCCAAACATGATAAAGCAACATATTCTCTTATTTCTCTTATATTACTAATGGATTCTTTGTGGTTGATTTGCTGTCAGGGCCTAACCTGCACAAGGAAGAGCAATGGACAAAAGACCTGCTTTTTAAAGTTGTGCCCCATAAGGGGAAGCCTGAGTGATCCTTTCCAAATAGCAGCTGGGAAAGCAGGGCCAGAAAAAGGCGGTCAGGTTCCTGCTAGCTGAGAGCAGGGCTTGTCCTCTCTGACTCTTTAATTCCAGTCTGCCAGAGTAATACTACAGAGAAATGTCTTATTCCAGAAGCTGCTCGTGCATTTAATGAGAGGCAACCACAGTCCCAGTAGCCAGGGCTGCCTTTCTTGAGGTGATACCCTGGCAGGTTTCCCACGGTAGTTCAGTAGCTTGGCTATTTCTTTTCTAAATTTACAAGCAATCTCCTGTTACATAGAGGGGCCAGCTTCTGGGATATCAAGTGGTTTTTCAGGTGTTGTGTTACAGTGGGCTGGAAGCTTTTATTCACCAGGCTATGCATGTAACCAGTGTATGTTCAAATGACTGTGTCTCCCGTGTTTCTTTCTGCTCTAATTCATTGCTAAGCTTTGCATCTTCCATTGCCCCTCTCTCCACTCCAGGTTCCCATCTATGAAAAAAAAGTGTGTGTGTGGGGAAATAAGGCTTAGTTCAAAGAAGTGACATCCCACTTAATGACAAGTCCCAGGAGCTCCTCAAAAGGATAGTCTTGCAGATGGCTTTAAAACTGGTGGCACATCCAAGTTCCAATTTATTACAAGGAAACTCAAAGTGTAAATGTAGTTCACAGGACTGCAGATCAGCGTCTGGTTCCAGGGTGATGAAGAGATTCTGACTCTAAAACATTTAGGACTGTTCTTGTGTTGTGAGTATCTGTCTAACTGCTTAGTTGAATTAAGCAAAACATCTGAAAATGATCAATCCCCCCCCCCATAACCGTCACTGTTTCACAAAAGAAGACGCTGACTTACCAAAGATTATAATATATACACATGTGTTTTATCTCTGCAAGATGTTTTCAAGAGGTTGAATAAGCCAGTCTATGTGCTGACGTGAACTGTAAGCAGAAGATCAGCTTGAAATATTAGGCCAATAATATGGATAATATACATCCAGTTGCACTGCAATCCATCTCACTAGGTGACTCGGGTCGTGGTTTTGCCAACTGAAGTTAAAGTGCACCATCTGGGAAAATCCCACGTTTCACATATTCTTGCTTTGTTTTCTTGTTGCTTTGGAGTTCTTTTATAACCCCGAACTTTGATAAAGCTGCACCACCGCCGTCTTTGAGAGGAAGACAGTAACTGGGCTTTATCCCAGCTTGGTCATTCCAGTGCTATCTAAGGGTCAAGAACAGCTGCAGAAAGAAAGCTCTCCCTTGAACTCTATCTCTACACGGGTGGCAGAGATTCCTCTGCTGTGAGTGTCAGCTGGCTATTGCAGCCTGTGGTTTGTATTTACCAAGGTATTGTTCAGAAGAAGACAATTTGTTTCAAAGGCCAGTTCATTTAAGACATATAAGGGTTCCAGTCCACCAGTACTGTTCACCATTCCTGTCATCTTGTTTTTGTTCTGCCATAATCACCCAGGGTGAATACTGTGGCCCCACATTATCTTCGTTCTAGTTTACAAGGAAGATCAGATAAATCAATGTAGGCTGGACTTCATCCTTGGGAACTCTTGAAGATAAGGCTAATTGTGCATTACATTATTTTTTTTCACATGAGTTCATGACAGCAGGCCTGTGAAATAGTTCATGATCTGGCATCCACTTTCCGTGTATCTATGGTACAGAGAAAAATGAAGTGTTATACCCATGACCTCTAACAAGGTAGATAATTCAGATAAAACTTGCAGTGAACAGAAAAGTCTCGTTTGTCATAATTCTGGCACAGACTCCATAGCAGCGGAGAGCTGATGGGTACAACGTGAACACATTTAAAATCTAATAAATTGTAGCAAGGAAATAGTTGAGTCATGTGAAATTCCACTCCTCCCCTCTTACCCATCCCCCTTACTGTCAGGAACAGTCTTCATTTCTTAAGCATATCTTGTTAACGTGATGTTCAGCAACCAGTTGCAGAAGGGACTTTTAGTTCAACCAGAAAACCAAGGAGCAATGTAGCATCTTTCCTTGAGTTACCATTTCTTAAGCTTTCAAGCTTTGTTTTCTAGCAAAACTCACTACAGCACTGGACTGGGTATTTTTGACAAAACTATAGGCTATTTGCAGCCACTTAATAGTTGTTGGTCTGCAATTAACACCGAGCTGATTGAGTTAAAGGTACAATTATTCTCCTAATGGATTTAGTGTAAAGCTTGTGTGGACAGTCTTACATAAATAAATTTCTGGTAATACCAATTTAAAAAGGTTAGGAAAAGCTTTAAGATCAACAAAAGTAATTTTAAACTTAACTAACTACTCACTATGTGTTGTTTTCTGCTCGTTTAATAAGTCATCTTAAGAACTCAAATGAAACTCAATTGTTTTCTGTGTGGACAGGTTCCATTCAAGACAAGGAGGGAGCGTTAGCTGCTGTGTAATCCATACAACCACTTTGCTTTTGATGTCCCCACAAAGGAGAGGTTTGGAAAACGCAAGATACTTACTAGCATCATCATTGTAACATATTTATCTCATTTAAATACACTGCTCCTTCTCGTAAGATTTCTGCCCAGAATGTTTTGGGACACATGCAACCAGAGCAGTTCCTGGGAAAACCACTCTGGGAAAGCAGCAACTCAACAGGCTGCTCCAGATTCTCAGTCAGGACTTTTCATGGATTGTTTGTCCACAGAAAGTCTTGAGAGTCAAACTGAGAGGTGATTTCTCTTCAACTGGGTCTATATCGTCTGTTCTACAGTGAACATTTTTAGAGAAGCAAGATCCTTCCCTTACTGAGACGATTGTATTTTAATGTTTTACAGTAATAGGCTGGGAAGCAAAACAGACTTCACATCTCTCTTCCCTGGTGCCACTGGCAAGTCCATCTGGAACTTCATGGGAAAACATTGTACTTGAAGGAGATTCCTAGCTCAGTTTTGGAAATGCAGGTGAAGCTCCAGGTTGAATCTTACTGGTTTTATAACTTAGTGGGGTGAAGAGTAACCACCAATGCCAACGATATTACTGCAGGACCAGGAGGGCTTGGCCAACATCCAGTCTGTATTACTATGCATTTTGTACAGCGACTGAACACAGACCCTCACCAGCCACTTCTTTTCAGGTTCCTTGATAATGGAGGATATGCCCAAGTAAACTAGACAGACACAAGTACAGGAAGAAAATAGATCTGTCCAAAGGAGGCCAATTACTGAAGTAAGGTTAGAACCATAGGTCACCAAATTCCCACGTCAGTGGCATCGTCCCTAGGACTGACCCCCTCATTCCCAGCCACTGTGAAATAGTATCCACCTTTTGTGACCTGTTATAGACAGACAGGGATAAGGAATAAACACACTGAGGATTCCTCGGTGTTAAAACTGATGTAGGATAAAATATGTTAAAAAGTTGTGTGCTATGTATGTCTCAGCACAACTGTCATCCATGGATTGGTTGGCAGGAGAAACCTTTTTTCCTCTGGACACAGTAACGTTTGGGAGTCCTGTATGGTGGTGAAGTAGTCATGAGTTCTATCTTCAAAAGAAGACCATAACAGGTATTATTTGAATGGGCTCAAGGAGGATGTTCTGTAGCAGATACTAATGAAGTCCCATCTCCAATGACAGTGGCGAAGGGTGGAGAGCCCTAAGCTTGGTGATCTCTCTGTCACTCAGAATTCATGGTGATGCAGACAGCTAACTGTTAGCACAGGCTGATTGACTCTTTCCCTTGCAGACCCTTTCAGTGGAGATCTGAGGGCAAACATCACTTTTTTGTTTAATAGCTGCAGATGGATCCCTCTTCTGTGAATTTCTCCAGTCACTTCCTGAACCTGTCTGGGTTCAGGTCAGATCCCTTCTGCTCCAGCCTGGGCTTCTGTCCTGTCTCCTGATGGTGAATTTTCTGATGCTGCAACACTCTGCTTTTCTTCAGGGACACCAAGTTTCATTTCCCAGAGCTGCAACAGTAGCATTAGCCCCCAAGGAAAAAAAAACATTTTTACAAAGGGAGAAGAAAGAGTTAGAGACTTGAACTGGAGGAGCAAAGAGATGATTTAGCAACCAGCAGCTTTTTCCTATTTGGTGTCCCAAAATTTTAGGAGTAGATGAAAACCACAGCATGCAGGTGATCAAATGGAGTACTTTCGCTCCTAAATCAGTGTAGGAAAGAGGGACTAGCTGGCATTTGTCACGCCCGCCAATTTGGTTGAGGTGGAATTTGAACCACGCTGCTGGAGATATTAGACAATTTTCTTTCATCTGGTTGTGGGTCGTGTCACATGGTCACCATATGTGTTGCTCCCCAGCACGCACACACACACCTCTCGCTCTACACAGCTGTCAAAACAAACATCAGCTGCCTTTTTTCAATCCAGGAGAGTTTCAGCTCTGGAAGCAGTGGAGACCCGTAGGCTTTTCTAACAGGATTTCACATTGTAGATTATCTTTAATCCAATTCATCTCTGACTGATACAGTTTTTGGAAGCCTGTGGCCCATCTGCAGAGATTGCTAGATGGAAACTTTTGTCAGCTGTGCTGAAACCACTTTCTCTGCTGGGCTGTAATAACAAGGAAAATCCTGTAATGAACTTCCTCTACCATTGAAGAGCTTTGTTGTGGTCATGAACAAATCTGAATTTATGGCAAAAGCATTAGATTGTATACAAGGAATAGATTTTACTTGACCTCTGAAGTCTTGCATATTAAATTGGGCTCTTCTCAGTTCTGGAAATGAGTGCCAGAAAAATATATTTTTTATTTTTAAAGTACTGCTTAGCCTTAGGATTGCACCAAAGACATGGAAATTCCAAGGCAAAGTGTTCTGTCATGATGCAAAAATATGGAGATCTTTCTAATCCCTCACTTAGAACAGAAAAACTGGCACAAACTGCTGTGTTGTCCTGATATCTCTAGGAATGGAAACAGTACCACAGTTCAGCCTTGAGAGGAGGATGGGGATGCTGGAGGATGCTGTTTTGATTCAGGCCACTGTGGGATGTAAAATGCAACAAATCCTTTCTTGCTCCTCAATTGCTTGCTCTTTCTCTCCATATTTTTTTTTTGCTCCCTTCCTTTTGAGGAAACAGCCAGCTCCCTCAGAAAGAAACCTGACCCACAAAGTAAAAATACTCTGCCTGGAAGTTTCCAGTCATGTTGCAGTCAAAGCAAGGGGAGTAGCCTGGGCTGATGGATGAGGTAAGATGCTGCTGGGCAGAAACCAGTGATCTGTGCTTTAGTGTGGTGGTCACAGCAGCTCTACTTTTAGTCCTAGCGCACTGGCTGGGTTCAGTGGCATGGTTTCTTTGGGATTTACTTCATTCCTTATTGGTGTTTCCAGACTTCAGTATGGGATTCCTCTTACCTACAGTGGGCCTGTGAGCAAAACCACAGTGGTTGTAGGAGTGCCGGGGGGAGGGGAGATTTAAGCAGTGCCAGTAAATGACACATTCCCTTCTTCCTTAAACCCCACCTCCTGTTTTCCAGTAGGGTATTCAGGAAGGAGGCAGGGAAGGCAGAAGCATCTGTCCTGAGATGCTACAGTGTCTTTCAGTTCCTCTGAATTTCAGATTTTTCCTTATGTTTTTTCCCCTGTTGCCATTTAGCATTGCCTCTTCCCTCTCTGGCCACAATCCCCATGAAAACACCCACACTTTCAAATGCATCTTGTTCCTTTATAGCCGTGTTTTCATGCCATCCTTATCACCACAAAGTTTTAGACTTCTGGTACTAGAGGTGACTTGTGTCTATGACTTGTGTTTGTTCTCTTTGTCTTCTTATGGGGGTAAATTATCTGAAAGCAGTGGACTGCCTTTTTTGATAGGGTTTTATCATACAAAAGATGTGTGTGGTTTATGTGTGCAGGAGGGTGTATGTACATATGCTGATCAGCTGTTTTACAAGAGGCCCCCAGTTCATAACAACCTGAAACTGCTGACCTCCAAGTTATGGTATGTAATCAATGGGTTTCCTCAGGGTTCAGAAGGGCTGAAGAGTAAATGGTCCAATGAAGCTTTTTCCTTGGGAGCAGGGCTGAACTCATGCTGCTGGATTTTGTATTACTATTGCTGTTTGTCTAAAAGTGAGGCCCACAAACCTTATACAAGCTCTAGTTCTAGCTGTAACACTTAGACAAGCTCTAATATTGTGCAAGGTGCTGTACTGTCCCACCCCAAGAGGAGATAACTGTGCCCAATGAGCTGGGAAAATGATAGTGACACCTACCTTTTTATTAGTTTATTGTATTTTGTCCTCAGAGATTTTCCTGTCAGCCATAATCATATTTTTACTTAAATCTTAGGTTTCATTAGAATGAAATAATATAGCAATGGGTAAAAAGAGCTAGCATTCTAAAGGAAAATGTGATTTGAAAAAGTGTTCTAGAAAAAACATCCTGGAAAATCTTAACAGGAAAGAATAATGGCAGGAATTAACTCAATAGTTTACTATAGCACTGTGCTAGCAATGTAAGAATTCATTTTCTGACAGTCACAACATACAGACTACAAGAGAGACTCAGTGTGATTATTCATCCTGCTCCTTATATTCCCAGGGACTATGGGAACCTTCCAGAGGGTAAAAGTTTTCCCTATAGAGGGAAACACGGCCAAGATAGGCAATTATATTTATACAGGAGGAGCAGAAGCTCGGAGACATTAAAGGTGAGACATCTGAAAGTGCTCAAACAATGCCCCCTTTGAAACATTCTTTGACACCATCAGAGTTAGGACAAGTAACATAGTCTTTGAAGATATCACTTAAAAAGCTTTCCAAAATCTGTCAGTAATTTGAACCTCTTCTGCCCTATCTCAGACCACAGAATCCTCTCGTTCCCTCTCTGGCAGTGACAGCAACATACGAGCTACTTTCTCTCTCCCATTCCTGTGGCTGTGACCCACAACACTACGGTCAATGTGCAGTTACTGCACTGTAACAAGCCCAGTAAGTGCTTTTTCAGAGCAAGATTTAGGATTCTCTGCACAGGCCAGGAGATGTCTCATCCCTTTGACAGCATTGGGCTGTGGGAGAGTCCAGGGTGGCAGCTGGAGGATGGTGGGGCTGGGCCCTGCTGACACAGAGGCCACTGGCTGGCAGCCGTTCAGACCCAACATCGTTGGCTTTTGTGTAATTACCCCTTCGTTCCAGGGATATCTCCAAGCTGGAATGGCATGAGAAGCCTTCTTCCCCCAGCTGCCTCCCTCCCCCAGCCTGTCCGAGGAGGATTCCACATTCTTTGGTTGCTAAAGTGGTGTGGGTATATGTGTGTGTGTGTGTGCTACTGTGCTAACAGATACATCAGGAAAGGAACCTCCTGTTAAGTTAAAATGCAACCAAGAGGCTTCCCTGCAAGATCGCATGTGTTTTCCTTAAGATAAGACTTTAGAGGGATAATATCATTCCCCGCAAAAAGATTTTTCAGCTCCCATGACACCTGAAGCAAACAAATGTCTTGTGTCCCAGCATTGATAGATGCAACATTAAAAGCAATTTGATACCCTCTCCAAGGCTAAAAGGAAAGAGAGCCTTCTCCCATCCTCTGCCAAGGAACTTGTGATGAGGGAGTTTTGTTCTTCCAGCTCTGGGATTCATTCTGTTCTCTTCCATTAATATAAATTTGCGGAGAACATGAAGAGAATGAAGCTTGCTGTGGTGGCAAGACCTGGAGGAATAGGGGATGAAAAACGTTCCCTGAAAGAATTGAAAATCTCCTTTAAACACAGAGAAATTGCTTTCATGTCAGCCTTCTGCTCCTGTTCCCTTCACCCCACATCCGTTTATCTCATGTCTTCATCTCAGCCTCTCCACACTCCCAAGCTTGACTTGTTGCTCCTCTGTGGGAGAAGCACCTCAGCCATTGATTCTTCTCCAGCCTCAGCTTATATCACTACTGCATATAGAGATGCAGTCTCATGCCAAGACATCTATTCCCTTCTATATATGATGTGCCTGAAAATGGCCTTCAACTCCTAAATCACTGCTTGTATCCTTTGCTCCTTGGGCTGTTCTTCTTACTATCGCCATGAAGAGCTTCTGTTCTGCCTTCCTGAGCTTTCCAATATATGATGCTTCTGTGACCCTTTTTGGTTACCCAGACTCAAAGGATCATAGCATGAACCGTACTCGACTCTCAGACAACCCCCACAACTAGTGCTGCATTGCAGAGTCTGTTCAAAGCACCATTCCTGGGAGAAACAATACCTCTGAAAGGGTGTCGTTATATATTTAATATGATAATGGAAATCCTCACCATGTGAAGCAACAGAAGTGAAAAGTTTATATAAGGGTCAAAAAACTTAGGCAAATTTATGGAAGAAAAGACCATCAAGTCCTTATAAAACCAAATACGTTTCCACTAGCTCCCAAATTGCCTGAATTTATGATCTCTGAAATTTGGAGAAATCTTTTAGAGAAGTAGGGCTACCTTTGCATGGGTCCTAGACTACTGTGTAGCTCTGCAGCTGGGTGCCCTGGGAGAAAGCATACCCTGGTAGATCACCCTTAATCCTGGCTGGCTCCAGATGTTATTATATCCACCTGGAGTTTCCTTTGCATAACCCTGCACAAATCCATCTCTTGCTCTCTTTACCCCACTGATTTTCAGTCTCCTGCACCGCTTGGGTCTGCGAGAACCTTCTTCCCCACAGCCTCCTTCCAGCTTTCTGCTTTCCTCCTCCCTCTGAGATCTCTCCCCCACACCGTGCTTAATAGCTGGGGGAGAAAACAATTACTTATCATGTAAATCTGCAAAACCTCTTAGGGTTCAAGACAATTTACATAACAGAGGCCGTGCACCTTAAAGCAATACCAAACCCTGGGGAGGGGAGCTCACGGAGGAAGTTACTCATTTTGTGGTTCAGTCAGTTTGCCCAATGATTTCACATTTCAATCCACAGTTTGCTAACCTCTCCTTTGGAAATGCTGATGAAAATCTTGTGGAGTTCAGTTTAAGGTTTCTGGATTGCAGTCCCTGCAGGTGACTTTTACTTTTCGGTCTGTTTGGCTACTTCTTTTCCCCGGGGGCTGTATTCTTCCCTCCCCACCACTCAGTTGTGCAACAGGCTGCAGTTATTTACAGGCTCCCTTTGCATTGACTCACTCAGTGGCTGGATTTGGGGCTGAGGAGCAGGACACTCCTCGTTGTTTGCCAGGAAAGCCTACCCTTTCCAACACTTGCAATGCCGCCGAGGGAGGGCTGATAAAATCACTGCATTGTTCTTCCTTGGGATCCCTAAGGACAGTATTTTGGGGAGGAGCTCTTGAAGGTATCTTTTACTAGTGAGCAAAGCAGCTTAAATAAAAGAGCCATGGAAGCTTCTGGCTCAAACTTAAATTCAAGCTTGCTTGCCCCCTTGCTTTATGTTGAAGGCAGTAAAACATCTCCTTTTGGTCTTTTGGTTACTTGCTGTTCATGATGATGGGCGTATACGAAAGAGAGGAATCAACCAGTTAGTTAAATATAGACTTGAGCCTTTTTTATTCCCCTTTATTTTCTTTTTGCTCTCTCTCTT
>VXBJ01000233.1:1299979-1319597 GCA_013400055.1 Nycticryphes semicollaris | reverse complement strand
CTTTTTCTCTTTTTTTTTTTTTTTTTTTTTTTCCTTAAGTCAGGACAGAAGCTTTCTGAAGCTGGCTTTCCCCTCTTTTATCTCAGTGTACAAAATGGACCTCTAAAGTTTCCTCAGAGCAGTTAATACCTGTTGATGTATATTCAACCCTACAAACTTTTAAAAATTCACCTGTTCTTAGTGGATATTCAGTTTTATTTTTTCCTACAAGTACAGTTCATTTCCTTTTGGATGATTAAAATAAATCATACTGATTTCAGTAACTACATTTAAGACATCTTTCACCTGAAAAATCTTGCAGCCAGAGTTCAGGATGCAGGTATCTGTAGATAGTGTGCATGTTTGATCTATCAGCAAGCCTTACAGAAATTCAGCTACTGTAATGATGCTAAACATATAAGAGGTGTAATATGGAATTAGGTGATTGTTTTGACAGTAGCCAGTTCATAGTGAAGATCTGGAACAGCTTCCTGGAGAAATTATGTTTGCTACACACCTACAGGGGTTCAAAGGATGACTGGACAAGTCTATGAGGAAAAGTCTGTCAAGGGCTATTAAATACAAAGCAACCAAGTCTGGCTCAGGAAGCCCTTGGAGGCTGGAGCTTTTCAGAAGAAGTGTTGTCATATATTTTCTCTGTTCTTATTCTTTTCCCAAGATATCCATTGTTCCCATTTTTCTTCCCCTTAGAAGCCCATCCCTAAAAAAACTGTAACAACAATACTTGACAAAAGGGGTTTAAAGGAAAAGAAACTCAGGAGAAACCAAACAATTATAGAGATAATAAATGAAAGAATGGGGCAAAATATTATTTAAAAAAAACCCAAACAACTAAGAACAGGGGAGCAGAGGGGGACATTGAAGAGGACACTCCTTATGCAGGACCAGCTGTTCTCTGAAGTAGTCCAAGGAGCCACAGCAGCAGTGAGGGTTGAAGATGGGTGGACTTGGCAGAGAACACTGGTCTGCAAGGCAGCTCTTCTCATGTCCGTTCTGCTGAGCTCATCTTCCTGGATATTTCATGAGATTCCAAACTTCAAATCCATTTCAGTGGAGGACTGCAGGACATTGTGATTGAATGACCTGTTGCAACCTGATGACTCATAGGTTGGTTGTTTTGTGTTGGTTTTTTTCTTTTTGCTTTTCCTAGAAGACCAGCTTTGTGGAAAACATCTTTTCATCTGACACCAGTTCCAATGTAATTTAATTTTAGTTTTGTTGACTGACCTCATCCCATGCTTCTCTGGCACTAGTGGCTGATTTGAAGCTCCATTGTGCTGAACATTTTCATATGTGACATGCACTACAGTCATCTCTCCCTTAGTCTAAAGCAGGAACCTCATTAATGGCAGAAGAAGCCTATAGGCTTCCAGGGAACCATTTCCACAAGAGATGTTTGCCTGAAGCTTATTATCTGCTTAATGTTTTGGGGTTTTTTTCTCCATCTGTCTGTCTCCTGTGTTTGAAAACATAGCCCTGAATGTAGGTCTTTATGTGGTCCTTTTGATGTGTGCTGGTGACCTGTGAACCTCACCTCTTGCAAATGAAGGGTTCTCTGCACCTGGGTGGCCTGGCAGACCTGTGCCATAGGTGAGGCAAGTCAAAGGGAAAGCACTAGACCTTGCAAATGCTGCTGCTTTATCCAGGCACTGGTACAGTGGTGCAACTTTGTAGGAAGTGGGGAGATGACTTGGCAGAAGAGACCTATAGCTCTACTGCAAACATGAGAGAAGGACGTAGCGTTGTTTCTTGCATTCAGTTGAGCTGCTGGATAGAAGTTCTGTGTGTGAGAGCACTGGAGAATGCAGTTGGGCTTGAAGGCAGTGGCTATGGTTCTGGTGGACTGGATGGGAAAAAACCCAATGTGCTAAGAATGGGTAAATCAGAAAAGTGAGCCTACCTGCTTTCCCTTTCAACCATGCTTAAGGGTCTGCAGCTATGTAAAAAGGTGAACACTCTTCATTGAGGCCAAAGCAGAAAGAGTGAAAACAGGGAAGGCAGTGGAAGAAAGATGAGAAATCTCTTTTGAAGGATGTGATAGTGCAGTGGTTCCCAACATGGAATCCCTGAAGGGAGTTAAGTTGGAACAAGTTCCCAGAGCCACAAATCAAAGTTTTAAATGGCTGTAAAGTGTCCCTGGGGGTGCAGAGAGCATGCTGCAGGAGGGGGTGATGTCCACATCCTTGTACTTCTTACTTCCTATTTGGGCCACTTAAGCATAGGTCGTAAGAAGAGGATGTAGTTCCAGTTCAACATTGCTCTAGAAGGATTCCTGTGCTGTTTCCCAATGTCCTCAGCCAACCCTCTAAGCAAAAAAAAAGGTTGAGCTATTGGAGGGGACAGGTAGGGACAGTCTAAATGGAAAAGAAGTCAAGGAAGCCAAATGCGAAAGAGAGAACTTTGGAAATTCAGCCAAGTTTCAGAGAAATCCCTGGCAGAAGGCTTGGTATTGGCTCTGTTGAAATGCTCTGAATATGCTGAAGTTGAATAGTCTGAAAAAGTAATCCAGAATATCTTGGTGAAGAACAAGGTGGCAAAATGAAAGATGCATCACTCTGCGATTACCTCATCAAAGAGCTTTCAAATGACTGTGGCCTTAGTTGCACTTCCAGACTGAAAAGAGAGATTAAGACCTCTGTATAGTTGGAGTTTGTGCAACCAGGAGAGTCTCTGCTGTGTAGATCTACTCTCTAGAGACTGAACTTTTATATGATGGCTGAGGAAAGATCAGCCCAGTGCCAGGAGAGACCCCCCCACCAGCCAGAGCAGAATCAAACACTCCCCTGGGAGAAGCTCTGTTATGCAACAGGGATCTCTGAGAAGATCTGAAAACTGAATCCTGGAGATTTTTGCTCATCAGCCTCAGAAAACATACTTCTGTTGGAAGGCTCCGCATTTAATTGCTGGGGAAACTTGATCAGAGCAGAAAGGAGATTCCCAGCCTCTGGCTAAGCTGTTGGCTTTTCTCAGTGGTTTCTATCAACCATGTGTTTCTCAGAAAGTTCCTTTCAGGTGCATCTTTCCTGAAAGATTAAATGCCTCTGTGCAGATTACAGTGCTGGGGATTAATTGCCCCCTGAGGCTGAACAACTGATCTCTTAGGCCATGTGCACAGGATGCAAACCACGTATAAAGCAGGAAGCAGAGAGGGTTTGCCACACAAAACAGTTGGGAAACATATTATTTAAGGATAATCTAATCTCTTACTTAAGGAAGAGAAATGGGGGAGGAGTACAGAGCAAAGCCTGTCCTAGCAGTAAGAAACACTTTGTCCTAGACAGACACCCAAATTCTAGCTGCTGCAGGAATCCGGGACTTAATCCAACTCCACTAAAGTGGATGAAAAAAATTGAGAAGGTTGCATCCTCCATGCTGCAAGAAGTGAAGAGACATTTGAAAGATGGGAGACAAGGGGAAGTGAAGGTTGCTGAAAAAAAAGAGAGAAACCTGAACAGAAATTCAAAAAAGCAAGCAGTTTTCAAACCCGGGGAGACTTGGAGGGTCTGGGATTAAGGATACTAGTTTGGACAGTTACCAAGAGAGAGAAACTACCTCAATATTTTGATCGTAATCTTGCTTCCAAGTCTGGTGTTCCTGCCCTCCCTTTCCCAATTTATTTAGGTTTACTGGGACCAACTTCCTAGATGCTGTTTAACTAGCTACATCCATGTTTGTGTAACGGTAAATCCTTATGCAGCCCTCTGTGTAATATTTCAGTCTTGGTAGGTACTTCAGACACCCTGTGCATCAGGCTGTTGTGGGACTGTCTGAGCTCCTGTTTACCCTGTCAGATGTGGAAATGAGCTTGGAAAAAGCTCTGCCTGTAGGACAGAGATCCATGAGCTGCAAGATGGGAGCAGATGTGTTAGATGATATCTAGAGTTCACTCGCAGATTAAATAAACCATGGTGATAATATACCAGGACTTGTGGTTATGGCAAACAGGACACTTCTCACATGAGAGTGAGTCACTGAGTGGGTTTGTTTTCTTCCCATCCATTTACCTCTCATTTATCGCTGGGGGTGGGTAAATAGTGAAATGGGTTTCTCAGAGTGTGATCTTTACAAAGGCCACTGGAACACTTCCTCTGGAGAGCGCTAATTTGAGACAACTGGGGCTAGAAGGGGAGGATGTCCTCTTTGCAAATTTTTTGCTGGCAAATGCAGATTCAGTGACACTAAACTGTAAAGTAATTTCATTTTCTGTTGTAGAAGTTAAAAAAAAAAAGGAGTTAGAACCGTTCTTTTTGATAGTTTCCAAATTATAGGCTTGGATTTTCCCATGTGAAGAGACTTTTTGTGTCACAGATTATTTTTTGTGTCTTGTTTGAATTCTTGAATTGGAAAAGAAAATATTTCGGCTGATTTTTTTCCTATTTTATCAGATACTTGAGAAAGAAATTTTGGATCAAGCCAACATTTTATTTTAGCATTTAATTTGGAAGTGGCAGGAAATTGAAATACCCATCATTCCGGCAGTTCAGATCAGAATTGTAGAAGTTAGTTTCCATTGATCTCCCACTCCTCATCCCGGGAGTCCCCAGCCCTCTGCATAGTTACTGGGGAGGACAGAATAAGCACCTGGCCAGTGCACTGAAAAATGAGTGTCTGGTGCCCTCTATGGGTCCACACAAAGCGATGGGCCTGAGTCTGACCCCCCTATTTCAGCTTTCGTGTCTCAAAACCGGATTTAGGAGACTGTGAAATGAGTAGTTTACCCTTCTGACCAAGGCAATGTTGAGGAATAACTTGCAAGTTCTTTTTGAAACAAAATTTGAACTTGAGCTGTAAAAACATGTCTTTTGTCCCAGAAAGCAGGAGCATGATTTTTTTTTTTGGAAGACAACAGCTGAAATAAAAAAAAATAAAAAGTTTATTGGCTCTTAATCAGGTCTAATATGGCATGAAAGAAATGTGACAGGTCACTCCCAGGGAAACTAGGCAGCAGGGTCTTGCTCCAGGACGTTTTCCTTAAACTAGAGCTGTACCTGCAGGTGAAGGTGTGAAGTCTCTGTATCCGCATACCTAAACTGGCTTAATTTATTCAGGTGGGGTAGTACTCGTGACAAAGCTGACTTTTTGAGCAGTCTCTGCTCAGAGGCAGCCTTTCTTATTTATCAGCTGGAGTCAATAAACTGATCGCAGCATCACCAGACCCCAAGAGATGCTTCAACCTGTCAGTGTAGGAACAGCCCTTGTTTTCAGTAAAATGCTCAAGGTGGAGAGAGCTGAGAGGTACAGTCTGCTGAGGTTTTTTGCACACCAGTTTACAAAGGTGCCAGAAATAACATGGAGTATTGGCTGGGATGAGAGCAATTTTTAGTACTGAGACTTCCTGTGCAGGGCTGATAAAATAAACTCTACTTACCTTTCCCTGCTTCCCTACACTGATGTGGCTTGTTACAAAGTTCATCTCTCCCACCCCTTCTTTCTCATTTATTTCCTCCAGTGAATATGAAGCTGGCATGGGAAACGGGATTGACAGACTTTTAAACTGAAGTTCTCTATGTTCAGGCCTGGCAAAGTCCAAATTATAAGCAAGTGTAAAAACTTCTCTCTTAACCTTTTGAGTTGTGCTCAGAGAAGTCTTTCAAAAGGGATCTAAGACCTGTATATCTCATTGGTACCAAACTCAGGCTCTTCCAAAATGTTGGTTGTGACAAGGTAATGAACAGGGTGCCATGAACTGAGTGTGGCCCTGAGCTCTGGCAGGGGAAGGGATAAGACAGCAATGGTGGTGGGACCAGTGTCTGTGACAGACAGATGGTTCCCATGATGGCTGCTGCTTCTCAGGAGAGTTGTCGCAAATCTGCCTGCTGCACCCTGCTCCTCAGAGCAGAGTGACCCAAATTCCCGAATTCTTGATGGCATCTAAGCTCTGTCAGCATGTGGCAACCTGGTGGAATTTCTGTGGCCACAGCCCATCTCCACGTTGCCAGCAGCAGCTTCCCATCACCCTGTGCTTTGCCAGCACCGGTCCTGAATGGAAGAGATTGTATATTCACTTAGAATTGAATTTTTTTCTTTGACAGAAAGCAAGAGGTGCATATAGAGTCAAACTCACAGGGCCTGATTGATTTGAAAAGAGAGGGAGGGGAAAAAAAAAGTCTTAGGTGCGGTTTGCCTTGTAAAGTATGTGTTTCCCTGCTGGTAAGGTATGTATATGAGTTTCCCTCCAATTCAAAGCAAGCTCTGTTCATCTCTTAAGCTCCTGTGTTGCCAGGATGGGCACTTTATGAGGGAGCAATCCATTCTATGACTGGAAGCAAGGAAGAGTGAGGTTGCAATGTGCAGCTGACCAGAGATGTTGCCCAGCTGCAGGTTGTTGGGTCAGATGGTGTGGCTCATTGCTAGGTTTCAACAGCAATGTGGAGACCTTAATGCCAGAAATGGTTTGCAAATGATTTAATCAGATCCCTTGCCTGTCACTGACTGATGGATCCCACCTTGTGCTGACCTGAATCATAGGAGAATTCACCACTTCCCCTGGTAGTTTGTTCAAAAATTAATCATCCTCTCTGTTCAAAACGTGTCTTTATTTCTCAGTTTCTGGGTCTGCCTTTCACGCACAGACTTTAACTATTCCTTTCTCTGCTGACTGAAAGAGTCCATTCACCTGTGGTGTTTTCACTGGGTGAAGATATTTTTATTTCTTCTAATCAACTGGCCTCTATCGATTTTGATAACCAATCAAGTTCTAAATCAACTGTTAAGACATGTTTTGTCTATCCCCTTACTTCTGGTCTTATTTTCTCCCTGCAAAATCCCCACCCCAAACTTAGCTGTGTATTTTAATTATTCACACAAGAACTCTCTTGGTATTGTACAAGACTACACAGGAAGAGGGAACCACCTGCCTACATGGCTGGTGGTTCCTCGGTTGATCTAGTCAAGTAAAAGTCATGTATTTAGTTCCTTTCCACTTTGTCAGTGTATCCTCTCTAGAGTTGTCTGCAGATCACAAATAATGAAGCTTTGCCTAAATCATGCCTTTTCCAACATGCTATTATGCCAGTTTGTATGTGGAGTGTTGTATTATGTACAGTCAAATACATACCCAAATTTTGCACATTACGTTTACCAACCATCAGTCCACCTGATACCAGGTTTGCATATCAAACTCTGGTTTCCCTAAAACTTTCTTTACTGGCACTAGTTTTATTTTCCACTTTCCGTTCTTCCTTTGTCTTTCAGCTGAATCATCTACCAACTTTTCTGTTTTTTGTTTGGATTTGGGTTTTTTTGCTTTTGGTTTTTTTTTTTCCCCTTGTGCTGGTTTCAGGCTCCCTGGATTAAAAATGGCAGGGTTAAAAATCTTTTTATTCTTTCTGAAACTCACCCTGTATTTGCCGTGTGTCAGTCCTCTTGAATTTCTCAGCTTTTTTATGACATTCTAATCATCTGCTGACATTTGGGTAAGTCTTCAGGCGTTCGCACATGCACATAGACCACACAGTCTAAGGTGAAACATCCTTCTCCATATTCCTATGCTCCTTTATAATTATTCCAAATTAAGAGCTAACCTACTTGCTGATTTTTTTTTCTTTCTTCAGTTGTCTCTTATCAGCAATTTTACATTCTCTTTTTACGTAACAGACAATTGTAAGAATTTCTGTTATTACATTCTTGCTTAAGCACTTGTCTGATATCTTTTGCCTCCTTTACCAGTTACCTGCAGTTCATAGCTTCTAACTGATATTTAATGCTATCTATTGCTTTTTTTTTTAATGAATGATTTCATGTAGCTTTTTCTATTACTATTGTCGTTTCGTCTCAGTTTGGCTTTTAGCCAAAGCTGTCCTTGTTCCTTGATTGGGAAATTAGTGGCTTATTAAAATATAAATAAATAAGGAGGAGGAGGTGGTTAATGATGCAAAAGTTGGCTGAAATAGTGATCCCCTGTAAAAATAAATTCTGTTCCAAGAGAAATATGCCAAGTGAGGTCAGAAAGACCCAGCCTCAATAACTGTGTTAGGGGAACATGTGAACATACAGAGATAAGAAGTTATTATGCATCCTAGAGTGTTTAGAGAATAGCTTAATAAACTTAAACCTTTGATGGAAGACAGCGAAAGAGCAGAGTGAAGCAGCACAGTCCATCTTCAAGTTCAGAAAAAAACTTGCAAATGTTGCTATTGCTTCTCTAGTGACATGTTCTGAAGTTGCCATACCTGAAGTTGATCTTCTTGTCAAATTGGATTTTTGCTTCTATTTCAATAATGAAAATCAGCAGTATGTGTTTATAAAAAGTTAATCTTGCCTGGCAAACCTGGTTTGTTGTTTGCTTTTTTTGGTGTTTTTTTTTTTTTGTTTTTTTAACAGATTACTTGGATTTTAAGGAAACATATAATCACAGTGTCTTGCAATGAAACTGCATAGGTAATCAGTGCAAAGTTGTCTTGGAAAGAGGTTCCGTTGCTGGGCTGAAAATGTTCTCTGAGCAAGTAATGAAAACAGACAGCTTTAAGATGCAGGGAGGGTTTTGGATGTTTTTTGGTCTGGATTCCTGACTTGCAAAGCTGATTTTAAATGAAGTAAAACAAATTTTCAAGAGAATTATATGTTCTTGGTCATGAAACCTGCTGCGGTCTTTACCTGGGAGATGGGATGATGCCTGATAAAGACAGAGACGGGTTACTAAAAACAAAGATAACACAAGAGGGAGAGAAATGAGCAATCAAGAAGACTGTGGAGAAAATAAATCTGAAACCAATCTATTTAGTAGAAAAAGGAAGCTTAGGCAGCAGCAGCAAGACTGGTGGAAGCATAGCAGTGTTTCTGGAGAGATCATTCTGGCACATGAAATGATTCAATGGGATGCAAAAACCCCTCCAAAACTAAAATTTTGAGGCTGCATATGCAAAAGGCATCATCTTACAGAGAAAGGAAGTAATAGCTTCTCTGTTGTGGCTATACCTGGCACGTGGGGCCAAACACTGAATTCCTAATATTGACAAATTGGAGACAGTTCAGAGAAGAGTAAGAAAAACCCTAAAGATTAAAGGAGGTAACTTTGTTGTTTTACATGACTAATAGCCCATGCTGAGTCCAGCGAAGTCACTGCATGTACACATCAGAGTGAGTGAGACCAGAGTCTGGGGCTTTCCTCTCTGTATGGGTCTTCTTTACTTCCACACGCAGAAGACATTTGTAGGCCCATTTGACTGTTCCTTTCTGACCTGGGCTAGTGTTTCTGTCTGTGAAAATTCATTGCATTTCCCTTTGTCAGCAGTGCTATAGAAACCTCCAAAAAAGCAGCTACACATGGGAAAATAGTTACTCCCCATAAAGCATATCCCCATCCACTGCAGGACATGTGAAAGTCATCACTGAAGTTTGCAAAGGAGCACATGTAGTTATTTTGACCCTTGTTGTTACACTCCCATGTTGGACCTGATCTGTAGGAGCTGATCAATTGCAGGCAAATTTTGGGCCTTGCTAGAACTAGTAGGATACCATTCCTGATGGCCAAGCAACCAGCTTGGTTAGAAAATTAAACTAAAAGCAGCAATATCTCATCAGAGCTACAGGAGTTTGAAACTATAGAGTAAGTACCCTCTGTACAACTTTTACTACGTGAGCCACAGCAGAGAAATAACCCATTTGAGGAGCAAAATGGAACTCGAAGCACACAAGGACAGTAGGTCCTGCAGGAGCACCACGTGCTTGAGAATATGTCACAGCATTACAGAGAAATGGGCAACAAAAGCTATTCCACAGAAAAACCTCTTCATAACACAATGTTTTCAAAGAATGGCTATTTTGGGAACTTAGGGGGTCAGGAGTAAAAGCTGTCATTAATATTGCATGATAAGGACTCTGAGATAGCAGGGTGGGTTAGTGGATCTGTCCCATCTACTGCTGTAAGCCGTGCCTTGGCAGATGACAGTGCTGGCTCCACCACTCGCTCTGTAGGTCCCTCAACAGGGTGGCAGTTTGTACTTACTGACTGTCTGGAGGGCTGGGACTTGAAAGTATTGAGTGGTCTTACAGGTCAGAAAGAAAACTGGCTTTTATAATCCTCCAAGGTAGCAAATGCTGAGGATTTCTGACTGTCTTACACCTGTTCTTCTGACTTTCTTATGCCTGCTTTCCTGTGTCACTGTTCATACTGAGCCGTATCGTTACTCTTCTTGGCCTGGAACAACTCAGGATGTCTTCTGTCCCAGCCAGAGTTGTCACCATTGTTCCCCATGGCTAACAGTCTGACTTAGAGCAGGGGTTGATAGCGTTTCTTCAGAGTCTTTCAACTTTTTACCCTGTCAGAGTGGGCCATCAGAGACAGCTTTGAACTTGCTGCTAACTGACACGTGCCCCAGATTTCCTGAAGAGCAGAGGAGGGACTGGCAATACTCTGAGACCACAGTTGTGAAGATCTCATCGCGCCCTTCTATACCAGCCAAGGCTCGGAGGCATTGCATTAAGAATTGACTAGACCCCTTGCCATGACAGCTATAAATTGTCCCGTCTTTTCAGGCGCACAAAAGACTAATGACAACTGTGTTGTAGACACTTGCTTTTGTGCGAAGTCGGATGTCGCCTTCATTCCAGACACACTGCATTAATCTCCCCAGGGCTCCCCTGGCTCATGCTTGGCTCTGATGCCTTTCCAAGACAGCACATTGCCAGAGTAGCTGAGTTTCTTTACCGATGTCAGTACTGCATTGTCAACTGCCTTTATACGCTTGCCACCGAAGCTATTTCCATGCCCTCGCCCCCCTCAGTGCTGGCATTTGGCCTACCAACCAGTAACGATCAGAATATTTCTGAGTGTGTGTACAACCAACAAATGATTGTTAGAAAACAGCGGATTGCAGGCCAGCAGCTCTGTGATTTTTTGCCATGGAGAGCCCTGTGAGAGTGGCTGTAACACATCACAGTTCCTCCAAACTCAGGAACCTGTGTCCAGTTGTGGCTGAGAGTAGAGTATTAACAAAGGGTATGAAAAAAGAGTAATTGCAGACTATCTCTCTCCCTAATCCATTCCTGACCTCTAACTCTTATCAATTTGAACTCGCTAAGGCAGGCACAGGCTGATGGCAACCTCAGTGGATTTCCCTTCCGTGAACTTGTTCACTCTTCCCTTGAGTCTCTGCAAATTCCTAGCGTCCTCAGTGCCATGTAGCCAGGGGTTTGGCAGCTCATCTATCTGGTGTATGCAGACACGCCTTTTTTGTCATTTTTGTCTTTGCTGCTGGTGACATTTACTGTCTTTTAGCGTTGGTAGTGTTGTACTCCATTGGGTACAGGTGGGAGTCTGATGCCCCAGTGATGTGCACCTGCAGAAATCCACTCTGGAGAAGCAGTGTTTATCTCCCAGTTCACCCACCTAGTAGAAAACATTACTAACTTCATATTTGTTATTTGAGATTTGCTGGCTATCATAGTTCTGCAAGAAACTTGTGTAGCATTCTCCTAGTGACTGCTAGGGGCTAGTGATGGTAGTCTCACAAACTTTACTCACTTAGCTAATCTAAGAAATGTCCTTGTTCTTTTAAGAAATATTCGGTAGAACAGTACAACACAAGCAACCGAAGCAGTAGGAGGACTGACATTTATCTCCAAATTCTATCAAATGATAATGAAGATATCTCAGTTGGGGGTCATGGAAACGCAGCTTGTTCTGGTCTAGCTAAACTTGTCTACTGATAATCTAGTTGTGGACTATGGAGCTCAGTCCAAGGTACATTAACTCTCTTACTGACTTCCAGGATCAAAGTATAGCTGTACTGTGTCTGTGTGTGCAAAGTCTCTTTATATTTTTTTCTGGAAAGAAATAGTTCATTTAATGAACGCCATCATTTCTTCATAGGCAGAATCCTCATGGTTTGCTCAGATGTCGTCTTCGGTCCTGAAGATTTTATTTGTTCACTCAGTTGGATTACTCCTAGCAGTGCAATATTTGAAATTTGAGCTGTGCTGCGATAAGCATATGATGTCACTTCTCTTCCTTGATTAAAGGAGTGTAATTCCCAAGATCTGAAGATTTGATTTCTGGAGTGCATAATAATTTTAAAATTCACTTTTAGGGTCAACGTCTTAGCTAGTATAAATCGATGAGGCTATGTTATCTTAAATATATAATAGACAGACAGGATATACCAGATAAATACAGCACTGTCAACTAAAATAACAATAGTTCTGTGAGTTTTAGGCCTCCTTTTAATCCACAACACTAGTCCAACATTTTGCTGGCATTTTCTTCAAAACCATATGGGTCTCATTTTCTTCTCACATATTCTGCTTACGTACAGATGCAACACCACTGAGTTCAATGAAATTATGTTTTGATTTAAACAGGTGCCAGATCTCAGCCTAGCAAAGCACTTAAGCACATGCTTAACTTGAAAGCAGGAATGTGCTAATACAACTTCTGTTTCTGACCTTGAAAATATACACTATCTGCTTGAATGCTTACTATCATATAATTGAGAATCAGTAAAAATATTACTCTGTTTCAGCCACTCAAGAAATCAAATAAGCCCTAAAATCAATCCATTAATCAACAAGGAAAACTGTTGTTTCACAAAACAATAGTAAAATTTAGGGTTAATCTAGACTCATTTATATGTATATATATATATACATACAATTCTCTTCAGGAAGGAGGAAATGGACTTAACCTGGGCAATTTTTCTGAGTGGCATGTTTTACCTTTTTTTGTCTTTTGACATTTCAGTTTGAATTTTTAATGAATCTTATAATTTTTAAAATTGTGTTTCTCTCTCTGACAAACTAATTTATTTCGATGCTACCAGAAATGACACATTGACCTGGTGAGATTTTAAACTGAGCTGGGTAGTGCAGTATGACACAGCTAGAATAGAATACTACTAATATGGTTTATCTTCTGAACATCTCCAGAAAACGCAGCAATACCTAGGCAAACCCTGCATTTTATTGGGAATTTATAAATTAGCAGTGCAAATTATGTCTTCCTTTTAGTGAATTCAAGAGTTTCCTATGTGCAAGCTAAAGGTATTTGATGCTTCAGCCTCCGCATACCATTAGCAAAACCTCTGTGCCAGTATAAATGTAAAATAGTGAACAGATATGAAATACATTAATTACATAAATCCATGAAGCATAGTTGAATTCCAGTGTAAAATTCAGAACTGAGGTGGATATTTTGACACATCAGGCAGAAGATCTATTAGACAGTTATGAAAAAAAACTCTACCTTCTCCTTTGACTGGAAATATACTTTAAAAATCCTAAAAAATACTTTCAGTGTGTCTAAAATTAAAACATTAATAGTTTAAGGGGTGGGGTTTTTTTAATCTTTTATTTGTGAAATTCTTTTGTGGATGAAGATGAGATGATTTCTTTACATTTACCATTCTTTTGGGTGGTGAAGGTTGGGTTGAAGTGAGTAACTCCCGCCTGATGTTCTACAAAGTTCTCCAAGAAAGTCAGCTTTCTCAGTTGTCTCTCTCTACTGGCAAGCTGTTTAGCTCCTTGTTCTGTTCCAGGGTCTTCCTTGCCTGGACAGTCACACTGTATACACATTAGCTTGCACTCAGATCCACACCCAGAAGGATCTGAGTGGTCCCCTTGTTGAAGAAACCCAGACAAGCAGTAGAAGCGAGTTTGCTCAAGTGTCATGCTCTATATTAGTAGGAGACATTTGTACCAACAGTTTTATGATTATATCATCAGGGAGGATAAATTCTCCAAATTTTTCATCTATCTTGGCTTAAGCCGCTTTATTTCTTGAGATTTTAATTACACCTTGTCTCGGTGAAAGCTAGATTCACAATGTTCAAGGATCCTTCTTTCAAACCAATAGTTGATGGGCGTGGGCATTTAAGTATGCAAATCCTGTTTGTTCAGAAACACAAGGGTTTCTACATGTGTAGAGAAGGTAAAGAATATCAAACTGTCTCCTTGTTTCAGTTGGTCTGGTTCCAGCTATTGTACTGCACTGAGCAATATTTCATGCAATTCTGGTTGTTCAACAAAACAGCTTAAGCTGAGCCCATGAAGCTGGACAACATAAAATGCCAGTTCAAAGTTTTGATAAAAGTGTTAGAAGCATGTTCAGTCCCCTAGTTCATCATCAGAAATTTCATAACATTGATCTGGCAGTTTATAATCCTGACCATAAATCTATAAAGAAAGCAAAATGCAAGTCCCTGCTCTGGAAGAAGCTGGACACCCTCAAATCATGACCATCCCTAAGGTTTTGCCTTGAGTTCTGTGAGCAAGGAACCTCCTAGTGCCCCATAGGATTTTGGTGTGGGATGAAATATGAGGAAGGAGGACAATTCACAGGACTCAATCACATCTCCACATTCTGGGAGCCTGATTACATAGGTGCTGTCTTTAGTCACTGAAGAGAGAGGAATTAGAGACAGCAATAATTTAAAAATTTAACATTGCTTACTAGAGCTCTCTCCTAGAAGGATAAGAAGGTTACTTAGAGCTGTTACATTAGGGGTCACCTTTTGCTGATGGGACTATCCCCTGCAGTTAAAAAGGCTCCCCCAAATACCAATGTAAAACCTTTCTGCTTTACTGGGGCAGGTGTATTTTTGAGCCTCTAGAAGACAATTTGCTAATCGGAGGATGGAGAATGGATGCCAGACAGTCACTGTCCTGTTGTAGGGACCAGTTCTGATGTGTCATTGCAGCAGGATGTCCTAATGTAATACTAACCCCTGTATCCACGGGTCAGGGAACAGTCTCTGGGTGGCAGTCAACAGGTGGGCACAGTAGCAACTACAAGCATCCTTATATCTCGGTGCAAACTTCTTACTCAACTACCGTGAACACAGCAGTTCTCATCTGGCCTCAGAAGCCCTCTTCTTTTATGTGTGGTAATTCAGATCAAATGGGAAAAGAGTGGATATTATATTTGCAGAGTTCATGTACAGTCACAAGGTAGGATGGGCTTTGGTTTTCATACTGCAGGCCTTGCTGTATGAACATTCAACAACAGACATGTCCCTGCTTCCATCTCTTCTAGTCCAAATGAGATAACACAAGGAATATTTTCAGGGGTGGCTCAATGCTTTTAGCACCTTTGGGACCTTCTTGTTGGTTTCTGCAACAATTGATGTGTTGGTAAGCCCGTCATGTCTGCTCTTTACCTTTGGTCTCACCCCAAAGAAAGGCAAGAAGGCAGCTCCATGTGCCAGGCATTAACCTGAGAACCTGACCTGAGGAAAACATGTCCCATTTGTGCAGTTCAGTGTAACAGGAAAACATCTGTCCGTCATGTCACATGAGATAAGGTGATTTGTGAGTCCGTTTACCTCAGGTGGATTCAATTTTTAATCTTGGAAGGAACCCAAGCCAGAGAAAGCATACTGCATACTCTGCTGTCCAGCCCACAGAACATGCACCGAGCAACTGGCTGCTGGAGAGATCCTGTCTCCTTGATGCTTTCTGGAGCTGCTTTGAGACTCCCAGCCCTTCCCTGCCTTCCTCCCATCACTAACAATAACCAGATACCCCTGTTTGCCTGCAGTATCTAAAATAAGATACCTCAATTAAACTGAATGTTTCCCAGTATTCAGGCTGATAGAGAAGTTTCTGTTGTTTCAACTTCGTCATGATTCATTTGTGCAATATTTTGTTTCTCAACATGGGTTTGTTTGGGGTTTTTTGATCTGCAAAAACTTTTGTTAATTCCATACTAGTACTCTGTTTTAAGGGAAGCTATATGGAAAAAGTGAGTCAGAGTAGAACCAGTTCCAACCCCAGCCTCACACACGACAACCAGACAGGGATGAAGTGCTGCCATACACTGTTGATGGCCAAAAGACCTTGCAGGTGAAATTCTTGATCCTGCCTTGCTCCTTGCTTTGGCTTGACTTAGCTTCTGCAGAAGCCAATGATAATTTTATCACTGACTTAATGCCAGCAGAGTCAGGCAGCTCTGTGGAACAGCATAGTCTCATAATCTCAAAATGCAAGTTTCTAGACTGCAGTTGACAGTGAAGCACTTACATTTTTTCAAGTCTTGAGCCGGGATTTCTTGAAAAGCAATAGAAATACGAGAGGAGAAAGGGAATTGTGGTGCTGCTAGAGGCAGTCAAACATTTTCCCTGGAGGATGCATGATAACTCTGAGGTGTGCTGGGGGCTCACTGTGAAGGGCTACTGAGAGGCAGAAGCAGGAATAAATGTGTCTGTGACTGTATGTAAAATATTAATTCCTCTACCCAGAAAGCAGTTCTTACAACAGAAGCCTGTAACTCTGAGCGTCTTAATTAATCTAGAGACAACTTTTCTTCAACTGCTTAGTGGCCAGGCTGTAAGTGAAAGAGGAGTATAGAATGTGACGTGCACGATTTTAGAAATCTTAAACATCAAGATGCTTAGGCAAATTGACAAGACAAAATGGTGTGGAAAGAAATTTACTCAAAGACTGTTCCTGTTGACGATATGTCTCCAAGCAAAGACAAATAAGAAACTGCTTTAATTTAGTGCAACCATCCAGGTAGCAAAAAGGAACAAGTTACACTTCCAGAGGAATTAAATCCTCTATTTAATTAATCCTGTTTAGTAAGAATATACATTGAAGCCCTCAGCCCACCTTCCTTGGGTTCTCAAGATGTCCTTGCACATTCGCAGTTGGCGTCAAAACAAGGGCAGAAGGGACAAGCACAAAACAAGCAAGAAAGGACAGCTGAGGGGGAAAAGGAAGGAAAATATAAACAACAAGAAGAAATACAGGAGCAGTACATCTCTGCCAAGGAGGTGGAAAAGCAGGAAGTCTGGGAAAATACCACCTGTAGGAGGATCCTTCATGCCAAAGAAAAAGCAAGAACAATCTCTCTCTATTTTCCACCTACAGATCTCGAACCCTTTGCAGACAGAGTTACTGTAACTAGGACAGAAGGCAGGTTAGATTAAGTGGACTTCTTAAGTGCAGCTTTTTCTGCCTTACTTGGACTTTTGGCCAGGACTGCAGTCATTCCCTCCAAATTAAAGTCAGGTATGAGGTCAACCTCAGTCTCAGGCTAAAAAGCCACTGGAATGCCTTAGAGACAGCTTTACTAATGGGAGCTCGCTGCAGTAAGGAACTGTGTGCAGGCTTGCACAGTCTCAGATAGCCAACACAAGGTGCAAAAAGAAGGGAATTTGGCCATAATTTGCTGCTCTTACTTCATACTAGGCAGAGCAATTCAGGAAGCCAAACCCACTAACAAAACAGCCATGCTTTTGAGCATACTGTGTGCCTCTGTAGCCAGAAACTCTGGCCACAGAAAACCTGGGTACATTTCTTTCTCTGGAATCAAGGAACTTTCACCTGGTCAGATTTCTCTCTCTCTATCAGTAAGACAAAAATGTATGGAGTTCTAGGGTATGGCTTCTTTGTGTCTCACGGTCTAAAACACCATGAAAACCCATTGTCCACCCAATGGCACAAAAGAGCTGATTGTAGTCCATGTTCAACAAATGATTATGTGTACAGAGGTGCAACTTAGAAGAGCCTGGAAGCTCTTGTTCTTTGGTGCCTGGAGTGTTCTCGCCCAAGAAGAAAGGGTATTTTCCTCTCTAACTACCCTTCTTCCTTCTTCCCCACAAACACTGTAGATGGTGGAGAAATCAGAATATAACAATAGCTGGACATCACCCTGCATTTTGGTCTCTTTCTCCCTGAATTATGCTGTGCTGGGCTCCACAGACGTCTTTATGAGTGGACAAGTGGGAAGTTCAGCCGATACAGCAGAAAATTTGGTGCCGTGCATAGACCTGGTGTATTGAGTGTTACCTGCATGTGAACTCCTTTATGACAGAGCCTTCCATTCCCTGTTAGAAACCTCAGCCTCTCACTTAAATACTCCAGACTCATGTTCCATAGCTCACCAATGTGATCTTGGCATTCCTATACATCATAAGCTACTTGGCATATAATCCTTCTCAGGGCTGCACACCTAGCAAAGGATGATCTCTTTAAGAAGAGGGGGAGACTAATATAAACTGGGAATAGACTCCATCTCTTTAGAGCAGGAACTGCCTGTTTCATCTCTTTGGAAAGCACATGGCACGCCAGGAGCTCAGTTGTTTACTGTGACCGCAGCAAGTCAGTGAACAGCTGTGTTCACAGCATATAGGTAACATGGTTTTTTTTAGCCCCACCTAATTGTATTTGCAACTGTGAGTTTGTGTTGACAGTTTTAAAGTAGAGCAGCTTTTTCTGGCAAATCCCAATCATGTTGTTAATTAATTAGTCTTCAGTATCTGCTCCAATATCTAAGCACGGGACCACAGCTGTCAGGCTTCTTTGATGAGTGAGAAAGGGAGATGTGGCTTTGTCTCAGTGTCTGCCGATGACAGGATTTCCCAGAAAGAACTCAGATTTGCTGACCTGAAAGGAGAAAAACAAATATGAGAAACCCAGTATCTTTAGCCACTGGCAGCTACTTTCCCTGTGGTGCTCCTTTCTGAAAGCTGCAGCTTAAAACCCACCCATACAGTAGCAATACAGTAATATCCACTGACAAAAGGTTGAATTGTCTCTGCAACCCTCAGGTTTTGGGCTGCTCTGGAGATCCAAAGTACTCTCTGGCACCCATCACAGTGAACCTCAGTCCACTTCTAGCACTAAAAATTGGTGTCTTCTTGTCACACTCCATATCATGGTGCAAGCTTGAACTCTGGGGGCTTGTGCATGGAGATATGTAAGGGAAGACCATGTAGGTCAGTGATTTTCAGCCTGTGAAGCAGGCTTCTACAAATGGGGCAAAATCAAACTGTACCATGTGATACAGGATTCCACATGTGAATTTTCTAAACATTCTTTGTCTTTACTGGACAATTTTTTCAGAGTCCTCAAAGAGAAAAAGTATGAAAACTTCTATTGTAATATGATGCAAACAATTTCATATCTCTGTCCCTGTCCCTGTTCCTACTGGCCAGAACAGAACTTTTTCTACAGCAATAATAATTTAAAATTATATTTGATCATGGTAATGCTTTAGTCTAAATAATGGGCAAAGATCTGTGATTTTTTTAAATCTGCGTTGTTAATTAAAGTAAGATACTGTGATGCCAATTTTACCAAAGGGCTTTTTATTTTTTATTACACAGAAGAAAAGGAAAGCCCTGTTTATAGGTTGGAGAACAGAGAAGTAGAAAGAATCGTTAGCAAAAAAACATTTGAAAATTTATTTCAAATGCAGGTTCAGTTATCATCCTTCCATCAAAGGATCTCAGAACTTCTTTAAACTGCTGGCAACTACCCCACAACTTATTTTTGCTGTAGGCATTACTAAGCCCTTGAGAAGCTGAGGTGCAGGCAGTAGGTGACTTTTCATTCAAGGTTATTCTGTGTGAGAAGCAAAAATAGGCAGACTATTCTGTATGTGTTTTGGAGAAGCATTAGGCTATGATGGTCATGCATGTGGCAGGGGACAGAGGCAGGAATTCTGTAAACTTCATCACAAGAAAGAATCCCAGCTTTGTGGGACCCCAGGCAACACAGAAAAAATTCCTGATCCAACACAAGACATGAGAAATACTGAATTACACTATTAACATTGTGTTGTTCCCTCCCACGTGTTCATTCCTTTTATCATTCTGATTTGTCTGTGCTTATATCTAATAATTTGGTTTTGATTTTTAATGAACCTCTTTTCCCCCTATTTTTTCTGTCTCTCTTCCAA
>VXBJ01000233.1:1249685-1299810 GCA_013400055.1 Nycticryphes semicollaris | reverse complement strand
ACAATCATGTCCCTACTTCTGCTGGTCACACTATTTCTTATACAAGCCAGGATGTCACCTGCTGGCTCATATTCTGCCGGTTGACAATTAGAATCCCCAGGTCCTTTTCTGCCAGGGAGCTCTCCAGCCACACTTCCCCAAGCCTGTAGCCATGCATGGGGTTGGTGTGGCCCAAGTGCAGGACCTGGCACTTGGCCTTGTTGAAACTCATACCATTAAGCCCATGGGTCCAATCTATCCAAGTCCCTCTGCAAAGCTTCCCTGCCCTCCTTCAGATTAACACTCCCACCTAGCTTAGTGTCATCTGCAAACTTACTGATGGTACACTCTATATCCTTGTCGAGATCATCAATAAAGACATTAAACAGAAATGGTCCGGTCATGATCAAGCATATTTATGCAATGATAATATGAGTTACAAGGAGAAACAGTATTGTCTCAGTGGTACTATTAAAAATGGGCCGGTTCGAGTGGACATCTTAAAAAGTGGGCTTTGGTTTCAGATCATTAACATCAGCCCCACTGATGTCTCCGAAACTGTGTAACCTGGAAATCAGGCACCTCAGTTTCTAGTGGTTTGGAAATACACTTGGTATTTACTTTTTATGAGTAAGCATGAGAAAATGTTCATTTCTGTCCAGACCCCCTGTAAAAATCTTAGAGGTAAAAGAAGCAGTGCCAGTGCTGAAACATCTTCAAAGCTGAGAGGTATGTTTGAAGTTTAAAAAAAAAGAAACGCAAGGCCCTAAATTCAGCAACTGGTTTTCAATAAAAACACTTACTAAAGTATTTTGGGGTTTTGCGTGTATTTAAAGAAAAGCCATGGGTTTGTAATGAAAAATGACATCAAGTTCTAGACAGAATTAGAAGCCCCTTCTGACAGCTGGGAGATGAGAAACTTCGCAAGGGCAATGGAAGATCATGTGGTCACTGCTGGAAGAGATTTTGGCTACCCAAGGTCCCAAACATACCATGCGTTCACCAAACATTGGTAGATGAAGGCTGAGTATCCCAATGCACATTCCCTCCATTCCCCTAAGAATTTATTGTTTCACTAATTACATGACTGCAATTAACATTTTCAGTGCAGAAAGTGGTTATATGTGCATCCAATGCAGCAAAAGCAACTTTTTTGAAATAAAAAACTATTTTTCAGAAGGGCTTCGTATTTTGTGTTACGCATGTGACTTGCACTAAAAAAATCCCCGGTGCTACTATATGTAAAAAACAATTGCTTGATGACCTTGTCCTGTATCTTCATTACCCACATAACACCAGTTTTTGTGTGTCATGGAAATGATTCAGGTCTTAGGGCAGCAGCACAAACGCAGTGGTGCAGTGTTTTCTGTTCACCTGCAGATCAGAGAACATCGTGTACTTGTTTTCAGAGGTATCAACCTGCTAAAGAATGGCTTTTCCTCAGCACATGCTGATGCTGCTGAATGGTGAAGGCTGAGACCTGCCCACATAGGGAGGGTGAAGCAAGTCATCCCAGAGTAATTCTGATCTTTGGCTGCCTTCAGGGGGTGTTGTGAAAGGGAATTATTCTCACTTTTCTTCCAAATGGGCTCCCCACCCATGCTCCTAACTGACAGCTCAACTTGAAAGAGTTCACCCGCAGGAAACTATTAAACTGATGATCATTCTTGTGGTTTGTGCATTGATACAAAAATGTTTCATTTCATAAAGAAAAAAAATGCTGCGGTAATTTTCATAATAACTTTTTCCTCCTCTTAAATAAACTTGGGCAGGATCCCAACGAAGGTGGTTGACTGTGTTGGATGAGTAAAGGAAAGATCTTTTTCAGCATAACAGATTTGTGAACATTAGGCAACTGAAGGATTGTGCCTCACAGCATAGTCAAATACATGGACAGCTGCCTTAGGATAAGGCCCAGCTCAGCCAAAATGAGTGCTAGAATTCAAAACAAAAAGCTTTCTGCCTGGGTTTTACCAATGTCAAACACAGCTGTGGCATTTTGTTGAAATCTCCCTGGAACCAAAGTTGTCTCACCTCATCAGAAGGCTGTGCGTGGTGTCTGCTTTCCCAAGCTCTTTCTAGGGGAATAGGAAAACAGCAAGTTCGAGCTGAACAATTGGGAACTTCTCCCAAAAGGAGAGGAGTCAGGTAAATGTTTGGGAGTGTGTTTGATTGTATCTGAAGTGTAGCAGTGGCAGGGAGCCAGGGACAGCTTGCTGTGCCAGGAGGAAAAGATGGTCCTTTCACCAAGCATATCTGGCTTAAAAAAATCTGATTCCAAAGTGGACTTCCTTGGTCTAAGAAATGAGCTGGGTAGCTCCTGGGAGTTTCCCTGGAAGACTCTCACCTACCTCTGGGCCATGGCCAGGTCTGAGAGAGCTAATGTCTTTCCTTATCAGTCACTACCTCACTCGCTCTCCCACTTCCTCCTCCATCACCCCATGGCTGGTTTTGTCTTTTCTTGCTGTTGGAAAGTAAATTGTCTCTGAGACTGGACCCAGACCAGTTCAGATGCCAGATGAAAGGGCGTTTAACGGTATTAGACTGACAGATACAACAGTCACAGATGGATTGAAAATCACTGGCTTGACCAACAATTTTTCAGAAGTTCCCATGGCCTCATTTTCCCCTTCTGTTCTTCCTGTTGGTTGTCCCATTTCCTCTCCCACCTGCAACACCAGGGCTCTGCCCATTTATGGCTGGATTGTTCTCTAGTGATGTGGGAGTGGACTGAAGGTACAGCTCGTCAGTAATGTTATTCGACTGGAAACACTGTGCAACACATAGACTCTGAATATGGTCCAAGTGTTGGCTGTTGGCTTTAATACTGATCTTTGCTTTCCTTGTGCTCCTCTGATGCATCCTGTATCGGAGGAGCTGGCACCAAGGTGCTGGCACCAAGGTGCCATTGGCATAAGAGGTCCACTACTGACACCAAATAGTGGGAGTGATACTGCAGTAGTGAGCTAGGCACTGCCAAGGAGAGCTGGCTGACATGGGAACTGGAGGAGATGGTTTCTGTGGAAATAAAATCTCCTGGCAGAAACCTGTGATTCCCATATTCCTATAGAGGCTGATCAAAGCATCGTTTGGGTGATAAATAATAAAATGCAGGAGCACATCTGTCTAGCTGCCAGCCCTGTTCCCTTGCACACTGGCTAACTCTTCCAAGGACTTTCAAGGAAAGGATGAGACAATGCAGTGACTTATCTTTTACTAATATGTAATCTCATTTATATTTGAGGTTGAAATGCTGGTGTGTAGAAAGTCCATGTGAAGCCTTTCTGTGTTAGTTTGCTCTTTTCAGTGCCAAGCTTCCTCCTTTGATTAGAGAAAGAAAATGTTTAAAATGCTTCAGGGTCAGGACTGACCTTGGGGATAAGCAGTTGAACCATGAGGAGGTAGAGCTAGACAAGCATATCTGCATCATAAGAGTGCTCAAAAAAGGCCCTCAAATTCAATGGCTCACACAGACTAAAGTCTTGAAAAAGACAAGACTTAAAAAATCAGACAGAACCCTAGAGCAAGGTCTCCTAAATGTCCTGCAAATGTCCAGCATTCACAGACAGATACCATGAAATATTAAAAAAATAAATAAATGCTATCAAGTTTATTATGGAACCATTGTTGTGCTTGATTAATTAATACTTAGCAATACATATCAAACTTAGAAGTGTTTTGCAATGTTAAAAATAATTTGTTGCTCCTGATGTCTTTTTCTGCTTTAGTTGGGGAATTTTAGCCCTTAAAAAATATATGTATATTCAGTCTAGATTCAGTCTAGTCTCTAAGTCACATCATGGAATCATGGAATCACTGAATTGTCAGAGTTGGAAGGGACCTCTAGAGATCATCCAGTCCAACTCCCCTGCTGAAGCAGGATTGCCCAGAGCACTTTACTCCAGACTGCATCCAGGCAGGTCTTGAAGGTCTCCAGAGAAAGTTCCAGCGCTCTGTCACCCTCACCCGTAAGAAGCTTTTTCTCCTATTTGACTGGAACTTCCTGTGTTCCAGCTTGTGCCCGTTGCCCCTCATCCTGTCACTGGTAACCACTGAGAAGAGTCTGACTCCATCCTCCTTCACCCCACCCTTCAGATACTTATAAGCATTAATAAGGTCTCTCATCAGCCTTCTCTTCTCCAGGCTGAAGAGTCCCAGCTCTTTCAGCCTTTCCTCATCAGGGAGATGCTCCAATCCCTCCATCATCTCTGTTGCCCTACGCTGGACTCTCTCTAGTAGTTCCTGGTCTCTCTTGAACTGGGGAACCCTGTACTGGACACAGTATTCCAGTTGTGGCCTCACAAGTGCAGTGTAGAAGGGGAGAATGACCTCCCGTGATTTACTGGCTACACTCTTTCCTGTGCAGCCCAGGATTCCGTTGGCCTTCTTGGCAACAAGGGTGCATTTCTGGCTCACGGGTAATTTACTGTCTACCAGGACTCCCAGATCCTACTCCTCAGAACTGCTTTCCAGCAGCTCCACCCCTAACCTATATCAGTGCCTGGCATTCTTCTTCCCCAGGTGCAGGACCATACACTTGCCCTTGTTGAATCTCATTAGGTTCTTCTCTGCCCAGCTCTCCAGTTTGTCCGGGTCATGCTGGATGGCAGCACAGCCATTAGGAGTGTCCTAATTTCACTGAGCTTGTTTACAATCCTCTGATATATAACTTACTGCAAACTTATTGATAAAAAACTGTCAAGGGTGTGTGTTGTGTTGTTTTTTTCTCTTCAAACCAAAGCGCTCCCAAGGAAAGTGTTGCCAGGTAAATTACTAATGTGTGTCTTGCAGTGACAATTTCAGGAATGTTCCAACTCCTGTCTTCCTTTTCTGTATTTTCAGTAGGTTAGTAGGAAGATGACTTGAAGAGGTGGAGTCTGAGATAAAAGAGAACATAAATCAGATTATGAAAGTGTACACAGAGGCCTTTCCTTAACTGTTCCAATTCTCTAATATGTTTAACCCCAGGAAGTAACTTGATGGGTAAACCTTAGATCACACTCAGAACAACTAATTTTGCCTGAATCCGGTGTTGAAAAGGGGAATTATCCGCTCTAAAACTTTATCCTCATCATCTGACTTGCATTTTAAGAAGTAATTCATCTTTTTCTTAGTTTACCTCCAACAAAGGTGTTAGTTGCTGTGTTGTTTGAGGAGCTGGATAGAGATGACTCATAAAAGAGCAATAAGCTCTTTTTCTTACTTTAGTAAGGGGATTTTCTTGACATCCATCTCACCAATTAAAACTCCACTTCAGCAGAATGTGGTAGGGCTCTGCCATTTTTATCTTTTAAGATTGGTTTCCTAAGGAAGTGAGAAACATGCTATTACATGCTCCGTACGTTGTGTCTCTCTGTCATCCCCTATTCCCCTTGCCTGCCCCAACAGTGTTAAACTCTGCTGATTTATTTTAACCACAAGCATAACAGAGGAGCGCAGTTTCCAAAAATATAAAGCTGCTAGAAATGTCATGGAAATCAGAGGCTGGGTAACATGAGACCATTTACAGCCCAAACTTACTCTTGTTAGACAGCAAAGAAATTTAGCCTTAGACATTCATCTCTAGGTAACCATACGAACCTTCATGATTTTTGCTACTCCTAGAAATTCATGTTTATTTCTTTGATTCTGAATAACAGTTATGTCCAGAGGTCACATTTTGATATCATGCCAATGTTTAAAAGTGAGCTCAAACTGTTGATGCTTCAATCCGCAGACAGAGACCAGTAGTGTGAAGACCTTCTTTCAACAGCAATTTACCCAAATTCCTGGTGGGTGTTTCTTCTACATTTTTGGCTATAACACTACGCAGATGACCATACAGCTTTTGTAATTCACAACCTTAGATTAGCTCTGAAAGAGCTACTTTGCCTTGTCATCCCCCGCTTTGGACAACCACCTTTCTCCAAGGAAGGTTTTCAATTCCTTCTCAATAAAGGCAGAGAAATTACGCATGGTTATTTGAAATTAGCAAGGTTATTTGGCTTAATGGTCCTAGAAAAGCTGCAGAAACTTAGACTGATGTTGTTTAAGTAGTTGAGTTGAATTCCAAGTTTTAAAAGGAACTTCTTTCAGCCATGTCTCAGACACCGAAGGTGGCTTTTGAATGCTTAGTTCAAGATGAGAAACATCCTATGCTTTTCCTGTCACGTAGAGTACTGAAACGATTCAGGTTCACTCTGTTAATTCAGAGAAATTCAGAGAAAGGATTTTGTTCAGGCAGATACTATAATGAAATGGAGCAGACAAATCATGTTAGACCCTTTCTAACATTATTCTGATTCAGGTGTTGTCTGTCTTGTTACAGCTGGTGTACTGCCAGGTTAAACATCATATTGCATGCCCATACAACAGTGAATTTGTATCTGTTCTTCATCAGAAGTGTTGTTTTTGGGAACTCTAGTAGTGGGCACCAAGACTGGTGGAATCAGTCTACTGACAAAAAGCTACTAGGCTTTTTGTCAGCAATAGCTCTGCTTCTGAAGGCCTCCACTCCAAGGAATGACTCCTGGCTGTACATAGAGAAAACTGGTTTAAACCCACTAAGTTCAAAGGTAGCCTTCTCCAAAGTGAGTGAGCCTTGTCTAGTGCTTCATGATATTTTAATGGTCCCTTCTGAGCCACGTGTACGTCACTATGGCTTTGAGATACTAGAAGAATTTATTTGTATGCTTATTTCAAGTAGTTTTGCATGGAAAAAGAAGCAGAATGTGTCAAGCCTTTAACAGTAGCCATGTTTTTGTATTAAGGGTATGGTTCACATAATGGGGCTTGTAATGAGGGATATATTTCACAGTGGCAGTGTTCAGGGAGCTGGACAACGTGCTCCTACCTTCTTAATGGCAGGAGGTGCTAGAACAAGCTGCTTCTAGAGATGCACTGAGATTTCTCTGAAGGAGTTAGCTAGTCTACTCCCAAAGGGATCCCAAGGGGAAGCACTATAGACAATTGAGGAATCAGGATCTGACTATAAAGCAGGGAGCTTAGCTATTTGGCAGCATAGATGTTCTTAGTGCTGTTATTTTTGAACCAAATCTGTTTTTTGTTGTGAAGCAGTGGGAGTTGACTCTGGGCATGTTGCTCCTGTTCACAGCAGGGCTGTCTCATAAGTGCAATGAGAGGAATTTTAAGTGATCTCCTGCAGGATTATTCAGTTAATTGTTAGTGAGGACAGCTGGGTGACTTAGGTCCTCTCAGCAGGGAGCAATGTATGGTTTCACTGTGCTGGTAAGCCAGGCACTTTGCACTGTCCTCATAGTGAGAGTCTGCAGTGATACTGGCTGTACAAAAAAGGAGGGAATACAAGATTTCCTGCAATAATGCAGGGGAAGTGCAGATGGGACTTTTGTGTAAAGTATTCCTTGGGACCTGAACCCAAATCAGATGCCATGATGGAGAGGTCTTGATCAATTGCCTTGAACTGAAGTGGTTATTTGTTCCAAAGTTCACTGATTCACAAAGGAATTGTACAGGGGGTGTCTTAAACTCAATCAAGTGGTTGTCACTCAAAGCCACAGTAAGTGGACTTCTACCCTGCAGACTTCTCAGGCTCTCCTATGATGACGTGCCCTTTCTACCTCGTCTTAGGTAGAGATTGATCTTGGCAGTTGAATTCCCTTTTGATTGAACGTGTAGTGGACCAAATGAATATTGTAAAGTTAAGGCTAGAATTAGGATTTAGGATGTTAGAATGCTCAGAACCAGCATGACTCAGTGGCAGATTCAAACGCAGTTTCACGCCAAACGATTCACACCTGCTCCCTCAGCCCAAGTCAAGTCATGCCATAACACAGGGCATGCCCTTATCTTTTATTTGGAGGGGTGGGCATGAAAAAACATACCCTGCTCTCTCAAACAGCGATATGAATGCCATGAAAACCTACTGAATCCTGATGCTATACATTAAAGCCAGCATAAGCCTCGCAGAAGAATTCCAGCCTCATGGGAAATATTATATACAAGGATGTTTGAGAACTAGGGCTGAAGGGTTTAGTTTGATGTCTTAATTGGGACCTGATGCACAGCTGCCACTGGGTTTCTTTGCTCCCTAATCTTCATTTCTTTTGCTTGGCAGACACCCTGCAGACAAGCAAGCCTTCAAAAGCTGAAGAAAGTGTTCTAGGTGAGGGTCTAACAGGTTATATCTCAGAAACCTTTGCAGGATGTGCATAGTTAAACACTTTCCCATTGAGCTATAACCAGTGTAAAGCCAGGCAGAGTTTTCTTTGGATAAGGCATGCATTTCTGTCCCTCTCCTGATCTCCAGACCCAGGCCAGGAACACTTGGGTAACTTTTTTTTCCTTTTACGGAGTCCTGTGACCTGCAGGAGATTTATAGCTGCTGCAGAGAAACAGGTGCCAGAATGACCATGGTATATTGGGAAATTCCATTCCACTGAGAGAGTGCAGATCCAGGAGATGGTCAGAGCTGGTCCAGGACTTTGAAGAAAGCACAGTCAACTTGAATGCCAACTTCTTTATTATTTTTTCCCCTTTCTTTTCTTTTGTATTTTGTTCCAGAAAGCCCAGGATTTGATTAGCAGAGTTTCTTATGTCTAAGTGGTGATGACACAAGAAGGAATACAGGGGACCCCTTGTTTTTGCCAAGAGTGAAAAATTATTTGCATCAAGAAAGATCAATAGCTTTCTTGTAAGATAGGTTTTTTCAAGGTCAGTTTTCAATCTTCTTTCAAAATGCTTGCCCTTGCCAGAATCACCACTGAGCCTGGAACCACCTGGATGTCTGAATGATAAATATGAAACATGGAAATTCACCTGTTCCAAAGTCACTGTGTCCAGGTGCCACGCAAGTGCAAAGAGGGAGGTTGTCAGACAGAATAAACCTCCAAAATGGAAAAGCAAAGCAAGAAGTTTAGAAGAAAGATTCTCTGCCTATGAGCTAGACTTATCCTAGAGAAATTCTTCGCTTGCAGACTTGACATCTGGCTGCTCTAAAATGTTGGGTTTGGGCTGTTTCAGAAGTTGTCATCCTCACATTGTGTACTCCTAATTTCCCCAGGAACATTCTTCTGCCTTGACTATTTTGGTTTTACCACTTCCTGGGGTCATATTTTCCCATCTGACTTGTGGCCTGGTCTCCTCCTAGTTCCTCAGTGTCAAAAAAGAGATCAGAAGCTTGGGCATACACTGCTTCTCCCCACAGTACTGTTGGCTTCATGTCCCCTGAAGCTGTTTCTTTCATCCAAGAGGTAGTGATGTTTGCTTTTGCCTTTCCTGACACAAAAAATGACTACCCCTCAGTCAGCTGCTTCCCCAAACCAACCAGGCTGCTTTATGAAGTCCTAGAAATATGGGTGAGAAAATGCCAGCTGTTCAAGCAGCTGGGGTTTTCTCTAATTATAATTTGTTCTTCTATTCTATATCCATAGCAATGTGTCTACCCTCAGTTCTCTATTCATTGGCCTCCTGTTACACTGGGCAAAAGAAATTTAACAGAGCATACTCTCTGATGGACTGAACTCCTTTTTAATTTATTCTTTTAATAAAGTTGCAGATGAAAATTTGGGGAAACAATGGTGAAACTTGTCCAAAATGTCAGACTGTGGAGCAGAATGAGATGCTGAGATCCAGCTGTGAAATACCACAATGGATCTCCTCTTAGAGATCTGCCAGAGATGGGCTGGGCTCTGCTACTTACAGCTTCAAGTTAACTCTACGCTGAAAGTTGGCACAAAGAGGAAAAATGTCCCTTTTTCTTGCACTTCTAGCATTTTCCCAGCAGGGACCAGTGGCCAGTAGCCAGAATTCAAAAGGAACTATGATTGATGGGTGAATATGTAATGGGGAAAATATCTTGCTGCTTCCTCCTGTCTAATTCCCACTGCTTTTGCAGGCTGTATCCCAAAGCACTGCTGGGAATAAACAAGCAAGTTTCCTTTCTTGGACATCTTGATACTTACAAGATGGATAGTTCAATATGAAATCAGTTCATGCTCATTAAGTGATGATTTGTCATTTGTATACAAAGGTACATAAGCAGAGCTTCCCAAATAATCAGAATTAATAAAGACTCATTGTTAATGGGGGGAAATATGGCTTCCAATGTCAGATCTAATGTGGGTGGAGATCAATGTAAGTTCTATGCAGTCCTCCTATTGTCATTGAAAGTGAATCTTCTTTCATTCCTGTTGTGACTAGATAACAGGAGGCCACCAACAGCCTCCTTGCAGAAAGCCACGTGGGCATTTACATAGTTTTTGCCTGTGACAGAAAGTCATTGAGATGTACAGGATAGTTTTGTTGCTTTTTGTGATTTTTGGTATGGTTAAGACTTCTGTTATGCTGGGCAATAGTTTCTATGTTGCGTTTTGAGAAAACCTACTTTGAATTGTAGGAGTGATCATTTTAGGACCAAAAGGGCTGCTTGCAATAAACTGATAAGCACAGAATGCTTCTAACTTGGAAGAGAGTGTTTAGTGTGTATTTGCATGGTGCCTGTCCCACTGGTAGGTTTGTTTCTGTGCATCTTCTGCAGGGCATCTGAACAAAAGAGTGAAATGTCTGAATAGCTGAATGAGTGGTAAAAGATGGAACATAGAAGTACAGGCATCACACAAACGAAAACTTTCTTGGTGTTCATCTAAAATAATTTGTCGGCTATTTTTTGAGGGCAGTGGTTGATTTGTTCTCTCTTGCTAAAAGGAATACATTCTAATGATTTCCCCCCAATCATTACATTTTCCATTACTCAAAAAGAAACGTCAAGATACTATGAATAAGTGAAAAAATACACCAGTGGCAGGAAGGATCTATTAAGAATTTCCCCCCACACACATTCTGATTTCAGTGTTTCTGTAGTGAGTATTTGGCCATACAATTTCTTTTTAACCTTCAGATTCATTGAGTGCCAATGATAAGTTGTAAAGGAAAAAAGTCTTCAGATGCCTAGATAGTGTTCTGCAGATGTTATCCATTGTAGGTGATGCTGTCTTGAGGTTAACTACAAAATAATAAAAACCTCAACCTTGGAGAGAGTCAGAGAGCTCTTGGGAGTGGTAATGCAGTACAGAGCCTTTCACCCTGAGGTCAGCAGGTCAAACCCATTCCAGACCAGGAGTGACCAGCAGTTACTACACATCTGCATTTGGATTTGCAGAGGTAATTTCCAAACTGTTGTTTTTGTTAGTGCTACTGGAAGGTGGTTCATGCACCCCTGCTGCAAAACCTGCTGATGTATATCAGTCTGCCTAGACAACAGGGGAATGAATGCTTTACAACGGTTCAGAAATATGGACTTATTTACAGTACAAAAAGCATCAAAATTATTATCATTTGCCCTTTTGTGGGCCAGCACAGTAGAAGGATCAAAGATGCAATTGACCGCAATTAAGGACTTTATACTCTTACCTCTAAATGTGGCCCCTGAGGTCAAACTCAGAACACTAATAGCTCCCACCACAAAGCAAAGCCATTCTTCATGGGTACTTCACTAGAGATGTTTATCATCAAGAAGTGTCCAATAATCTTAAATGACTGCAAATAAAACTGTGCGCAGATTGGAAGAGCAAATGCAGTAAAAGGCTTAAAGAGTAAAGTGAGAAATAACAATTAAAAGAAAAAAAAGAAAAAAGAAAAAGCTGAGAACGTAAGAAAAACTCATCAGTCTGTGTAAGTCTGTCAGGGGCAGCGCTGACACACACTCACCTTCCACAAGAAACATCGCTGCAGGCAGTACATTAGACATGTGGAAGGAGTATTGCATGAAGTCGAAGAAAATCTAAGCTTCTTTTCCTCTGCCATAAATCATAGCATGTGGGGTTTTTTTTCCAAGGCAAGGTGAAAGATTGATTTTTGTGCAGTGTAGGGCTGCATATATTAGCTTCTGATTTTCAAGGAAATGGCACCATTTCTGAATTACGTGACATGCATTATGTTGTCAGTTTCAACATGTGCAGTAATTCCTAAACCTACTCCATCCTGTAACCCTGTTCTCTTCCCTAGCACACCATCCCATCTCCCTGGTTGCTGCTTTTCAAGCAATTTCTCTGAAGCAGCTTTCCTTTTCAGTTTTCAACTGAAATTTGAGGCTGTGAAAGATCTTCACTGCTCTGAGGCAGTGGATGAATGAAATCCACCCTCACGCGCCACC
This sequence comes from Nycticryphes semicollaris, assembly GCA_013400055.1. Classification (NCBI taxonomy): domain Eukaryota; kingdom Metazoa; phylum Chordata; class Aves; order Charadriiformes; family Rostratulidae; genus Nycticryphes; species Nycticryphes semicollaris. Next base: position 1,287,722 of record VXBJ01000233.1, on the reverse strand, counting down.
CCAGATTTAGGAGGCCAAATGCTTTGACTAAAGAAATCAGAGCATATCACACCATACACAGCAACACTATATAGATGTGCTCAGGATGGCACTGACATTCTAACGAGTGGTGTAACTAGATCAGACTAATTAATTCAACTAGGAGCTAAGCATTAATGTCAACTTTGTATCACAGGGAAATCTAGTTTTGGGGGTTGTGCATTGGTCATTTGCTATGGTAAACAACACGGAGGGATAAAGGAGAAATTGGTCTCGAAGACCAGATAATGACAAGGAGTAACTGTGAGGGTTAAGATGTTTTAGGAGGGAAAGGAATGGGACTGGGAGAGCACAGAGGACATGGAAATCCTAGGTTTCATTAAACTTGACTCTACTGGGTTTTCTGCCATAAAACCAGAGGTACCAATGGGCCACAAAGTGTCCCTCCTTGGCAATATTACCATAGGGGCCCAAAACTGTAGCAATGTTGGCAGCTTTATAACTACTTATACACTGGTGTTTTTGAGTTCTTCCTATCCCACATCTTGCCCAAATGTTGAGCAAAAACTTCCATTCGTTGTAACAGAGGAACAATGATAGAATTGCTTGCTAAAGTAATTTTCACTGGAAAGTGAATAGAAACCTTCTTTCTCCATCTCAAGGGTTAAAATAATTCCCTTGTAGTCAGTGGTGCTCTAACAGTAGGGGCCTTGAGTCTATGCCTAAACCACCTGCCTTTATTAATTATAATCATCTATCACATCTATAAGGATAGTCTCTACAGGCAGACTTTTTATATTGCGTACAGACTGATACGATTAATGGGAATCTCCAACTCAAGCAGTGGAACGCTCCCAAGTTAATTTCATCCATTTCTCCACCTCTGCATAAACCCCACTTTAACCCAAGCTTCGCTATTGCCTGTAGTTTGTACCATGCAATGATCTGAAACATTTGGAGACTGTTAGGCAGTTTCATTCCAAGTTGGCTTTCTCTGAATCCACATCAGTTGGGAGCTGTCTATGCCACAGAGATGGTGTAAAAAGAACTGATTAATAGTAATCTATTTTCCTAACTGATCTGGAGTGATTTGGGGTTTTCAGATCTTTTGGGTTTTTTTCCCCTCCAGTTTCATGGATCAATCTCTGTCACAAAACTGGACAGAATCCAATGTGTGGGCACAGAGGAGCCTGGCACCCAACATTTAGTCTGAAATTTCTCTCTACCTGCTGCTTTTCCCACCCAAACTTCAGCTCTGCTGTACTGGCTGTGTGAAATCTGCCTCTTCTCTCAAGCTCTGTGAGCCAGTGCTGCCTCTGAAAATCTGGCAGAATGAAGTGGGTATATTCATGTGCTCATTTTTCTGCTCCAGCCTCAGCTTTTCTTATCCTCCCTCCTTCAGCTGCTGAACGGCCAGTTGTTTAAAGAGCTTTTAAAATGGTGAATTTAAAGAAACACAGACAAGGTAGAAACAAGATTACGAGGTCACTGAGGTGAGGGGAATTGACCCCATCTGTGAATGAAGGAAATGTGAGTGCAGAGTAGATGCTGACTGTGCTGTGGAGCAGTGACCCTGCCCTGTGAACTGTCTGACACGAGCCTGCCCTAGAACACGCCGTTTCAGCTGATTTCACTTCCCAGCTCTTGAATGCCAGTGCTATGAAGAGGTGCACATAATCTTACCACTCAACCCCTAGGTTTCCCACTTTCTGATGGAGGGCTCCTATGATCTCTAGTAAATGTGGGAAGCAAAATCTTCGGGAGATCTTCTTATTTGTGGCTGTTTGCTGTAATGCTAATTACTGGCATAAGTTTTTTTTTGCTTAGAACTGGATATGTACAGTGTGGCAATGGTTGAATTTGGTTGTTGTGTTGTGGTTGGTATTTTCTTTTTTTTTCCTGTGAGGTTTGGAAACAGAGCAAGGAATATTTAAATGCCCCTTAGCAGGAAAGCCTGATCTGCTTGGGTGAAAATCCCATGAAAACATTTCTGTTTACACAAAGCAGGGGGGCAAGGGTAAGCCTTGATTTCTGTCTCAGCTAATGATGAAATTCATCTGAACAGAGTATTACATATTAAGTGATGACTACTTGCTGCGGTGACTTTCTCCACAGTAGTAAATTCTCCCCTAACTATCCATTGGATTAAACACTTTACACAGAGAAAAGTTTAATTTAGGAAAGCCACAGTCCTCTAAGAAATTGAACTCATATTTTCCTTTGAAGCCATGAGATCTGCAGGAAGAAGTCTCTCTGAACCCACCACGGAGAAGATAACATTAAAGAAATGAAAATTAGTATGAGTGCCTCAATAAAACTATGTTGTGTGGAGAGAGATTACCAGGCTGCCATATCCATTCAAAGGCTCACCCGCTACCCTAGGACTCTTTAAAAGGGAAGATAGATATTCAATTAAATCAAGGTTACTGCCGTTATTCCAGTTATGCATTACTCTTCCCACTCTAATTACATTAATCTTGCTTCAGAAGAGGCTTAAAGAAATTCATTCCTGGTATACTGTAGTTGAGGGCAGGGTGACCTGAAGAGTTCCTTCCCTCACTCAGTAAACATGCTTCTTATGGTCAAAGAGAACTAAGTCTTGGGTGGATCCCAAACGTGCAAATGTCAGACAACCCCAACTCCTCAGGCTGGGCTCCTGGGAGTCTTTTGTGGTTTAAAAACAACAGAATTTACTTCCCAGTTGCAGGGTTTGAGAGAGCATATCTGTTTGTGACAGATTTCTCTGGACAGCCCTAGATCTCTACTACTTAATTTCTGTTCATGGATGGACAGAGCTGGCATCTACTGAGTTTATTTCAAGACTGCAAACTAACTATTTCACAGATGCAAGTGTTATTTTCAAAGCTTGCCCGTTGTTTAAAAGACTTTCTGGGCTGTGAAGTTGAGTAGACATTATTATATCCTTCTCTGTTGCTCTAGTAGTGACAGCTCCGTTCCTCCTCGCTGCAAATTGGTATATGTCCTCTCCTTTGCAAGGAAACTATCTGAGATGGTCCTTTTCGTCTCGTTGGATGATCAGCTCTCCATCCTTCTCCCATTTCCCAAACAAACAGTTTTTCATACTTAAACTCTGAGTTATTGTTTCTCTGCTCTGCACCGATATTGAGGGACAAGGCTTTTTAGCTTGTAAGGATTTCTATTTTTTTTCTCCCCAGCCCCCAAATATTTGGCTAATTTGGACCAGAAACTATTCTCCTTTTAATTCTTAGTGTACCAGAAGTTCCTCAGACCCTACAAGTACCCTGGGAAATGATCATCTGTTTAGTTTCTGAGCAAATGGCAGCAGCACTGGTGATTAGAATATAATTTTACAGAGCAGCTTCTTAGGGGTTTTCCTGGTCTGCTGTCTGAAGGACAGATCCATTAACAGAAGGGCTACTGCCAAGGATCAGCACATCTAAGGTCTCCAGCCTCAGCAGAGACCCCCAGGAATCTGGGCAGAATTCCACTGGAAGCTTGCCTTGCAATCAATAAAATTTCATTAAACCCCTGCTGTGCCAAATGTAGCATATAAGGCTCAATGAAAAAAAATTCACTGGCTTTCATAATTTTCCCAATACAGTTATCTGGCCCCTACTTTCTATTTCTACTGCCTCCTTGCACTTCATAGTAAACTTAGCTATGGCAGACAACAGCTGTAAAAAAATCAAACAAACCCTAGCTAAACTATTAGGCAAAGGCCACTAATTACTGCAGTTATGCAGTTATGCAGATGAATCAAAATAACTCACAAATTACCCTGAAAACCTGATAGCTCAAACAGATTCTACCATAGTTGACAGTTTTCTGTTGTAGACTTCTCTGNTTTTTTTTTTTTTTTTAGGATGTATCAGCCTATACCAGTTTTCCTTTTGTAACTTTTAGTACTAGATATGTTGACATCACAATATGGCTACTACTTTGGGAGATCCCATCACAGTCCCTATATTGTCAGCAACCTTAGTCAAACCAATGGTGCCAAAGATATTAATAGCAGAAATACCATTATAAAAGGCTGAGAAAGATATGAGAAACAGCAAAATTGGTCAGAATGTGGAGAACATTCACTATAAAGGGAAAATAAAGGGTTAGCTCTTCCCTGGAAACTTTTCCCAAAACAGATGACTTGGTCTATAACCTATCTAAGCTTTCTACATGGAATAAGTTCTTTACTCTACACCACCACCAAACCCCCTTGCTACATGATTGGAAACTGCAACTTGTCAAATTCAGTCTGAAAATAAATTGCAGAACCTCAGTTTTGCAGGTAACTGCAGAACTGAAATAATGTACCTGAAGGCATTGGGAACTGGCTCTGGTTTGCTGGCTGGATGTTGGGATTTGTATCTTGCATGGTTGTGGGTTTTTTTTTTCCCAGCTCGGAAATTATAATTGTAGTGCAAGGATTCTTGAGTGACATGGGATTTTTGTTTGGCTAGTGTCTTGTAGAAGGGGCAGATTAGAACAGTCCCTCCTAAATAAAAGATTTAAAGTCTAGGAAATGTTTGTAGCACCCATGCTATGCAAGCTATTTCATGGTTACATAAACCAAAACCCTGGGGAAATTCAATCCTCACATTTCCTTACTTATTTACTTAGAGGAACACCATGATCAAACCGAGAGAGGTATACAAGAATAAAATAATAAAGAAGGTACAATGCAAGAAGGTGTAATTAATTTCCCTTTGAACTTAACTTGATATAAGCAGTGAATAATTTTATTTTTACCAGCAGATTTTTTATAAATAGACTTAAAATATTTCTCTTTAGATTTGTGGCTCCAACAGCTGCAGCTGAAACCAGCAATCAGCAAAGCCTCTTGTTTTTATTGGAGTTGAAGTGGCTTGTTGAAAATGGATTGGATTACGGGGATCAATCAGCAGCAGGTCGAGGATACAGAGGGAACTCTGCCAATGCAGCAGGCTGCCAGGAGCAGTGAAAATCCTTGGGCTAGTGGCAAGTCCTAATGTACTGGAAAATCCATTGTTTTACTAGGAGCTTTGGAGATAGGAAGCAGATAGAGTTGTAGAAGAACACAAAAATAACAATAATTCTCTCCCAAGTTCTTTTTGTTCCTTTGCACATGGCTGAAAAGAAAACAAGCTTCATGGAGATGATGCCTAAGTGTATGTCTAGCCAGTGCCAGGAGATGATCAAAAAGAGGACAGATGCTAAAGTATGACCTTCCCCACATCATGAGTTAGGAAATGGAACATTTCTGAATTTCAATAGCAGTCGTATTAGAAATTTGAAAACTGCCTTATGGTTCTCTCCTGTGCAGTTCTGGACACTCCCAGAATGGTGACGATTGCTGTTGCTTTCCATTAAATTAGAGTTGAATAATCTTGTCATTGTTCTGGAGATGGTCAGTTCTCAGAGTATTATGCCTTGGTTAATGTCAGGATGAGCTGACACCCCTTTGTGTCCCCAGTTACACAGCAGCTTCATTACACAACTTGCTGTGAATATTACTAAATTACTAAAAAACAGAGTAATTAATAACTTCTGCCTTTGACTCATTTAGACTTCAGTGATGGTTCTCTACTTGTCATTTATGAATTAGCCCTCCCATTCAGCTGGATCTGTCTCATAACCATATGAAGTTGAAACCACAGATGGCAGAGAGACGGTCGTGAATCCTGCCTGGCCTTGTTGACACAGGAATCCGAGTTTCTAGATGAAAGACAGGCATTTGCTGATCTACGCTCACGAGTATTTGGGAATATCAACCACCAGCTGGATGCTGAATAGAACAGTAGTTCACAATTCCAAGAAATGTTTGCAGCGTGTGGCTTGTTCTCTTGAACTCTAGTCACATGGCAAGGTAACACAGATGTTTTCCTCAAATACTGGCATTATTAAAAACAGGTAGCTCTGCTAGAAGCATGGAGGAGGAATGGATCTATCTGATGACAACATCTATTCCTGTGTCAGTGACAGGATATGGTTCCCATGAGACTGTGTGCCAGATATTAAACTGATACTGCTCTTGAACTTAGCCAAATGTTCAGCATGAAAGGGTTAGAAAATCCACTTCATGAGCAGAGTTTATAACAATAATAAAAGTTCTCAAAACTTGGGAGCCTAATGAAAATTCACACAACAGTCCAAGAAAAGCTCAACAGTGGAAAAAGTGAGGCATTTGAATATTCTCCCCCTTTCTGTATTGGACTCTTGTACCCTGATGCTAGGGACTCTTGTGTGGGACTGACTCTTAAGTGTTGAAGAGCTACAGTTCCCCTTGGAGGAATGTTCTTCTCATCAGCTTGCAAGAGAAAAGATTTTACATTGTAAAATCAAGCAGAAACGAGAAAGTGTCAGAAATTTGTTATTTCTGACTTAAAATAGCAAATTCTTTGGGAAGGAATTTGGGGAGTATATTTTTGGGGGACAAATGGAAGCATTTCATTATGAGGAAATCATTGTGTCTGATTTTCATGCTGATTCTTAAAACCTCATGGGATGCAAGATTAAAAAATGTCAAAACAACATGGTGCTTTGAAAGGAAGATGTGAAATGTTTCTTTCTCAAACTTGAAGGCTTCTGAACTTATCCGTCTCCAAAATAAAGCTCCAGCAAAATGGAAGACAGTTTTTCTTTCTTTTCCTAATTTTTTCCACCACTTTACTGCTTGTTATTCTATATTTAGGACATAAATGTTAGATGATTTGGGAAAGGAACGTCTATTTCTAGTTGCTCAGTGGAATGCCTGAAGCACTTTTAAACATTTTTGGACAGTACGATAGTATAATGAAGTTCAGAGATCTCGGGATATAAGGTTTAAAGTGGAGGGGATTATTTCTGTTTCATGTCATGTCAATTTTCCAAGATTGTGATATCAGTGTCTCAAAGCATAAAATATACAGAAATAAGTAAAAGGGCTATGTTCTGTTGCTTGTTACGCTGAGGAGAAACAGAAAATCGTTCTTTTCCAAAGTTTTGTGGTAATGCTGCCAGAAAGAAGGGCATTACAAGGGAGCTCTATCCCCTTTTTTGGAGGAATGTCTCTCAGACTGTATTTCATTTGAACTGCTTTGTCATCCCAAATATGGGGGCATCTTCTGGCAGGAGGCACACTTCCAAACAGTGAAGTACCTCACATATCCTCCCACCATACAGTGCACAAACAGTGAACTTCTGCCTCCTGCCAGGACTGACTGTTCATTTATTTTTTTGCTTTCAGAATACGCTGTGGGCATCAGCAGCTGTCAGAGAATATATCATGTTCTCCCAGGCCAAAGCAAAAAGCTCTGCTACTTTAGTGCTAAAGAGCTAAAATGTTATCCTTAAGTAAGGAGTCAAGAATAAGAAGTGCATTCTATTTTAGGCCTTGAGTGAGCCTTCTGGAAATGTGCATGTAAATTACCAAACCCTGGTTACACCTGCTGATACAAAAGCATCGTGTACCTGTATCCCATTTAGAAAGCTGTAACCACGGTATTTGGATTTCATCAGTTAATATTCCCTTTGCATTTCAGGCCTAAGCTGCTGAACAGCAGAGTGGTTTAGCCATCCTTCTGCAAGAGTCTGTGAACATGCAAAATACATATACATATTATTTTAATTTTGCAAACAAAGCCCACTTTATATCGAAAGATTTAATTCGTGCAGCAAGGTTTCGAGTGGAAACATAGCTCGTCTATGTGTGGTAGGATGAATAGCATTTTAAGTGACTCTTCAATGGCTCCCATGACATCCTCTTAAACAATCAGAGGCACAATAAACCAGTGATTTAGATGAAGAAGTTTCTTGGTGAAGAAATAGATCAATAGACTTTAATGGAAAAAGTCACTAATTTTTACTCCAGAGTAAACACTGATGATGTGACTGGAAACTGGATAGTTCCTAGGTTGGATTCTCAAGCATCTGACATATTCACGTGCAAGATATTATTCATCTTTGCTCTGACAAGGATCTTCCTTTCTGCATTTCCCTCATCTCTCCTAGGAATCAGGTTTGGCTAGCAGGCATCTACCTGGCTTGCATTTCATATTTATCTTGCTCCAAAGCAAGACTCGGCTTTGTTTACAATGGCCAATTGATAAAACATGTTTACCAGTGCCTTTGCCAAAGAATAAAGACCCTGGAGATTTCACGATGGTGGAGACTTTGTGTGATAATTAGGGCTCTGCTCACCTTTTTCTGCATCTTTCCCCATGCAATGGAAACCTCTGAGTTTTCAGAAAATGAAAATAAACAGAGTACAACTATGTCTACTCTCTACTCAGGCCTCTTACAACTTGTCTTGCCAGCTCTCCAGAACTCCTGATGCTTTCCCCTTTATCTGCATGAGCTCTGAGGATTTTCTGGGGCTGTTTGTTAAGCCCCATCACCTGGCTGAATGCACCGCCCATGTTACACCAGAGGGATGTAAATCCCTCAGGCTTTTGCCTGGACAGCAATGTTCTTTGCAGCTACTTTGAACAGTAAAACAGCAACAGCACAAGCAACGCGTAAATGGTCTCAGCTGGCTGCCTCTGCCCATAGCAGATCTGGCTTCTGCATCTGCATTTGGGTTTCACTGAACCCGAGACTCCTCCATCCACATCCTGTGCTCTACCCAATACAGTGATCACCCACTTCAGGATCGCCTCCCTCTTGCAGCAAACCTACATGCCAGATGGGAGGAGATCTTTGCGTCTCAAAGGACATGATGCCGCACTTCTTCTTGCAACAGGTGTGAGAGGGGAGAACAGACTCTGCTGTTTGCCCTTTGGGACTTAACAGATGTATCAGCCAATCTATTTATGTTTTTAGGAGTGCAGCCTAGCATGAATTTGGCTGCTAAATTTCTGTAGAAGCCACGAACGAGCACACGGGGAGCCCGCATGTTGCTCTGGATCTGGGTGATATTCCACATCTGTGGGGAACTCAGACACCCTGTGTCCTTAGCAGGATTTACTACATGACAGGCTGAAAGATGAGAAAATTTGATTGTCCGTGTCTGCCCTGCAAGGCTGAAAGAAAGCTCAAGAGGGGTGATAAACATGTTCAGCTGTGATCTGTGTGCTCTCCCTTGCACTGTTGAGTGCTGGTCTGGCTGCAGCATGGGCTGAAAGCAGCCACAGCTGTGTGAAAGCTGCTAGGTCTGGACTGTCTCCTTTGAGGTTGCTCAAAGGTGCTAAAGGTGTTCGGGTCTTTTCTGGAGAGCTCTGCAGCTCAGGCTGTATCCTGAGCTCATGGTTGGCAAGAATTGTTTTGAGCCTGTGTTTGCAGACTCTGGATGCACCTCCATACATGTTACATGGAGGGAGTGAAAAAGTATTAATATTTCTATGTGGGAAACCTGTTCTGTTCATCAGTACTTGTGTCCAGCTCTGGAGTCCTCAACACAGGAAGGACACAGACCTGTTGGAATGGGTCAAGCAGAGGCCATGAAGTTGATCAGAGGGCTGGAGGAGTACCTCTCCTATGAAAACAGTCTGAGAGAGTTGGGGTTGTTCAGCCTGGAGAGGAGAAGGCTTCAGGGAGACCTTAAGGTGACCTTCTGGTATCTACAGGGGGACCACAGGCAAGTTTGGGAGGTACTCTTTGTCAGGAAGTGGAGTGATAGGACAAGGGGTAATAGTTTCTAACTGACAGACTGTAGACTTAGATGGGATACGAGGAAGAAATTCTTTACTGTGAGGGTGGTGAGGCACTGGAAGAGGTTGCCCAGAGAAGTTGTGGATGCCTGATGGAGGTGTTTAAGGGCAGGCTGGGCGAGGCTTTGAGCAACCTGGCCAAGTGGGAGGTGTCCCTGCCCATGGCAGGGGGATTGGGACTCAATGATCTTTAAGGTTCCTTTCAACTGTAACCATTCTATGATTAAAAAAAAAAAAGAGAATTCTGAGATGCCTACAGCCTACTGGAGTCCTTGGGAGTGCAGTCCAGGGCAATGCATTCTGACAAATGTTGTGAAGGCCAGTGCAAAAAGCTGGAGCAGATAATAGAAGCTGGAAAATGGCATTGCAGCGCAGAAGAGTTGTGAGAGAAACGAGTGACTTACAAGGTTGGTAATAAAATGCCCAAATCTCTCTCCAGGTAGCAAGGCTATGTGTACAGCCAGATGTCAACCTGCAGCTAAGCATAATTTGGTAAATTTCTTCCATTTTATGGCATGAAAATCAAGCTAGCAGCACAGAGAAGGCCTAAAACTGGATCTGGTTAAATGCATTGCATTGATAAGGTCAGGCTTGGGCTGGTCAGACAGGAGCTGAAGATCTGAGCAGTTCAGTTTGCAGACCTACCCAGCAGGAATGACAAGACTTTGGTTGCTCTTCCCTGCAAATGAGCTCTGCTGGTTCTTTTTCACTTGGCAGCTAAAAGACCTCTGAGGTTCCAGGGTTTTACAATTTAAGACGCATGTTTTAACTGCTCACTCATATAAAGCACAAACCTGGCTGGAAAGAAAAACATTGCAATCTATTATTTGTTTTGTTAATTGGTTCAGACGGCCAACAGAGAACTCATGTATGGGGAGAAACAATCTAAATCACTTTTATGAGCAGAGATAGTCGGCAGGGAATTTTGTATTTACTCTGATGCAGTTGGATATTTGGTATCAGGCTTCCTAAATGGACTTAATCTCAAGATTATGATTCTCTGTGGAGCCATTGGGGTCACTCTGTAATTACCCAGCTTTCCACACTTTAGGTGACGAGAAGGACATGCACGTGAAAGGCATTCTTGCACTCATTTCGTTATGGGAGGAGCCTTTCCACAAATGGAGGAGGTGCCAGTTTGCAATGACTGGGGTGAGGAAGAAAGACCAAAACACACACATCTGTACATTTTTTGAATTTGCTATAATTAACCCTGGGAACAGTATATATGTACTCTGAAATAATTCTTCTTGTGGATATATCACTGTGCTCTGGTTGGATTAATTACAGCCACAACTTCCCCACTTAAAACCATCACTGCTAAGCCATAGACAGGACAGCTGGAACAGATAACAAATTTTTAGCTGACTGTGATCAGCTATCCTCAAAATGTATCTCTGGGAAAGGTTGCCAACAAGTTAGAATGGAACATTGACACATTAGCTTTGCAATCTAGCTTTATTTCTGTGGCTTAGAAACTTTCCTGTGTCCTGAAGTAGTATTTAGGAAAACAAACAAACAAACAAACCTAGAAAAACAAAACAGAAAGTTGAAATAACAATATAAAAAATCTCACATGAACTTGAGAATTGACTGGGGAGGCTGTAAGCCACAGCACCAGTAATCTTAGATTTACTTTTGCATGCACCAAACTAGACCAAGGAAAAGAACTAAACAAACGTGTCCTTTCCAGAAGTAGGGAGCCTCCTCCTTGTTGTTTAACTGCAGCTCTTTGTGCTTTGTTAGCATCATGTACGGGCATCATACAACTGAACTATACGGGAGTTTAATGGGAGAGAAAAAAAGCACAGAAACTGAAGGTAGAGGGTGATCTACCAGCCTGTTTCTGCCCTGTTTCATTCAGCTAGTGGTACACACACTCAAGGATAAACACCTTCAAAAGGGTTTGGGCACATTAGCAGAGGGGAAGTTCAGCACAGACTCTTAAATATGATTCGTCCAAAGGCAACTCTTACTTAAGAAGACCATGAACTGCTGCTTACTGAGACCTTGAAGGGTAGAGGGGAAACTTCACAGTAGTTGCCTTTTTCTGCTTCTTTGCATGCTTGCTGCTGCACAAGGCAGCGTGAAGGACCAAAGGGCATCTTTTTGTCACTCAGTATAGCTGCTCTTGTCATCTCTATTTGGGCTTTGTACGATTTTTTTTGACAGACATAGAGGTTGGTCTTCTGAGGAGGACAGCACACGTGTATGTTGCTGCTCATTTAACAAGGCCTTCCTATCAGGAAGAAGGAAAAAAGTTCTCAGTTCATTTAGTTGCACTGTTTTCTCAGTGAAACTTTTCTGTTGTTGACTGTGAATACTTTCAAATTGGATTTGTCTGAATTGAATATTAGAAAAATTAATATGGAAGAAAATTGATGTCTGAGATGGATTAAATGCATTTTTCGTTGTGAGGCTTCTCAACAAAATAAAAAGAGAAAGCAGTTAGCTGTCTCTCCTCTCCTATGTGCATATGTAATATTTAGTATATGTAATATACTGTCCAATTACATGTGACTGCGTGACTTTCTCTGGTCACCTTGCATTGCAGGTTTTACTAGACTTCTGATGAGTGATCTGTGTTTTTAAAGTGAGAGTTTCTGAGTTTTATCTTTATCCATGATTCTGAAGTTTGTGCAACTGTGGAACTGATGAAAAATTAAAATCACCATTGCTGGAATGTAAACTCATAGTCCATATCAAGATGGCTTTTTCAGGACCTCACTCGAAAGGCAAGCAGTACTCAGTTTCTCCCAGGAGACTGACACAGAAAAAATGACCAAAGGAGATAAGTTACCTCTGCAAGTTTTCAGAGGGGTAGTGCTCAGGTTGGTGTGTAGATGGTGTATTCCCATTGAGTTTTGGAGGAGAGCTCCACAGAAGGCTATTAAACTTGCTGGTTAAAACACAACCTCTCCAGTAAGTCTGTAAACCAAGAACTGAGAGGCAACACGAGGGGAAGGATTACTCTGTACTTGCCTAATTACACTCTCCACTCAACATCCGCAGCTGACTACTGCCAGATGCATCTTGTGCTAGATGGACCTTTGGTTTGACCCAGTATGGGTGTCTCTGTGTTCTGCTGCCATCTACAAAAAGCATGATTACAAGTGAGGTAGTGTTGTTACTACACAGTTCTTGGAATAGCAAGCCTGTCAGCAATTTTCAGAGCAAAATTTTTACAGAAACCTTTTGAATTTTGGTCTGTTTTGGAAGAAAATTAGTCCCCAGGTCAGTCTGTGAGGTCACTCAATCACTCAGCACTTGGATGCAGATAGCCTTCCAGAACACACTGCAAAAAGCACTAGCAGAAAGCTGGCTATTCGTTCGTGTTTCACACCTCCTTAATTACCCACCTGTGTTCCTTTTATTATCAAACCTTGAATAGGATCGCTCATAAAATGGAGGCTGAAAGGAAATTGCTGGTTTGCTCAGATTGCATCAGCAGTGTAAAATGGAATCATTTAATATCTGAACACTCTGCCCCTTTCATTTTCATCTTCACTTTCCTTTGTTCCTTCCATGCCACTATGAATCCTTCCCACCCGACACCTAGGATACACTGAGCAGCACATGACTATTAGGGAGAGGGAGACATAACTTTACAGTTGTATACCTTTTTCCCAGTCACCTAAATGTCGCATAAATTGTCATTTTATCCTGCTGAGTTACTGGAAAAGTAGTGTCAGGTCTCCTCAGCTGTAAGGAACTGCTCACATATCCATTTCCAGTCAAGTTGCTCTATGAGCAGTATTTGAACAAACAGCTTGGATTAGGAGGTGTGTAGAGTGTCCTGTCTTTCCTGGAAACAAGTGGCTTAATTCTCATTGGTGCATTTCTAGAAGTAGAAGAGTTTGTAAAATGTGTAGTTTTTAACTAGTATGTAGCATATCTGTAACCTGGATGTGTGAATATGAGTATGTCAGTGTCCTATATTACATTACAAAACTTGTTGCAGTTTTATAACCCAAGTATGTGGGACTAAAATGATAGATATTTTCCCACTGTGCATGTTTTACTCAGTTAGGGGATTTGTGTGCTTGTCTTCCATGACCTCAAGGATTTACTTTGTGCTGTTTTCACGCATCATATTTCCCATTACATTTGTATGGAACTGGTTTGGACTGGCCTTACCTTTTAGTATCTTCACTAAGGTCAAAACCCTGACATCATGGAGAACACATTTAATGATCTACATCTGTGTGAGTTTAAAATAGATTGTGCCATGCACATCACTTCTGATGACATCCTCTGAATTTGTGCTTCAAGGGTGGCACACTAATGTGGATTTTCCAATGGCTGAGGTGGAAATAACCATGCAGTCCTTCAATGACTGATTTGCCTCTACTCAGTGACCTCTGCTCAAGAAATAGGCAAGAACATAATTTTTATTCTTCCACATCTGTGCTAAATTTGGTTGGAAGAAGCAGACAGACTTAAAAATTGTTGGGAAATACTATCATCTATTTCATGTCATGTACAGAGGCACAAACAGGACGGGCTCACAAGTTTAATTTCCTTGCGAAACCAAGCTAAAACTAAATCCTTCTGACATTTTTGTTGGGTTTTACTTTACCCAGCTGCCCTGCCTTTGCTATTCTATGTTAGTTTGGAAATGCAATCAGTGATGCCTGCTTGTTTCCTGACCTCATTTTTCACTGATCAGGTGATCTCCTAGTTTTGTGAGAGCTGTATGTTGACTGCACACTTGGCCCACCTCAGCCACATCCTTTCATTGTGTTGTTCCCCTTCTTCACACCAGAATGTTGCCCTCATTCCCATTTTCCTCAGGAGCAACAGGTCCTAATTTTCAGCTTTCTTCCAAGTAGAAGGGTATACATGGGCTCTGTATATGATGTAGGGAGACACAAAATATACTAGAGATATAAAAATATCTCTTAAAATATTTTTTAATCCATGCCTCTGCCAAAATAGTGCAGCAGAAACAGCAGCATGATCTCACCGTCTCTGTCTATGACAGGACAGCAACAGTTACCTTTAGGGCATAATAGTTGTTCATGAATCTGGCTCTGGATGTTAAACCAGGGTCAGCTTCAATGCCAAGCAGTTCCTTTTGTGATGGCTTCTCCAACAATGGGCTTTGAACAAATTCCCCCCAGAGGAACAGGAAATGGGAGTTTTTCTTAAAAAAATAAGAAAAAAAGAAAGAAAAACCAAGCAAACTATGCTTTACTGGCACAGTAATTGATGAACTTGAAGTTGGTCTGTGGCAATAGCCTTAGGGTTTTGCCTACTTTACTCTTTGCTCCTGTTCTTGCCCAGGCCATTGCATCCGGCGTTAAGGGAACATAGAGGTTCAGGCTGTGCGTGTTCCTCTGGGGTTCGCATTCATGAAGCATCTGGCCTGAGGTGAAAACCTAGTGGAGACAAGTTTGTTGTGTGAACAAGCGTGAGCAGGCCACAATAAAGGTTATGGGGAGAAGCCAACATTTACCTCTCACCACATACTTTTACGACTGCTGCTCCATCTTCACTGGCTTTGTCATTTAACTTCCCATACTGGTAAACTCAAAAAGACATATGCCTCTTCCCTCAGTGAAAAACAAGTCTCCGTGGCTTTGAGAAAACACTTGTGTAACATAAAACCCTGCAGTTCTGCCCTTTGCTATTACTTTTGCTATAGGTAAAGCCAACCCTTTTCATTCTCAGCTGAGGGCCTTGTAAATCACTTGAGGTGCAACCTAAGAGCTGAAAGCAGTGACTGTTTCACAGCGCAATGACATAAATGCCAGATTACATCTGTCTAGGTGGTAGCAGGTCCAAAAGAAGTCACCTCTCTTAACTCTCTTTTCAGGTACAGGAGCAGAGGGGCAAAAGTCAGAGGGTTGAGTCTGGCAAACTGCAAAGGACAAAGCTCTGGTAATGGAGGGTGGAGATAAGAATCTGACTCTGTGCACGTTTTGGCAGGTTTGTGTCATTTTATCCATGCAGGGTGAAGGAATAAAATCACAAAGGGGACATGCAGCAACAGGGAACAACTATTTTCTCTTTCAAACTCCTGTGCTATTCTTCTTGTCCATTTCAGCCTCCCACTTTCGTGAAACAAAAATGATGGAAGCAGATAAGAAATGAATTCAATTAAGGCTAATTCTTTCTTCCCCTTAAAGAGGAATCCAGGAAGCTCTCCACAGCCTTCTTTCCCTCTTTGAAGTGTTGACTTATCCATCCTCCTCCCATTAAAATATAATGGTCTAGCAGTGGGTGTGCTGAGATTTGACACCCAGTGGGGAACCGCACCTAATCCTACACGATCATCTGATCCGGTTTGGCATATTTTCGTGAGTCACTGACCCCATCTTCACCATTCAAAGCAGAAGAGGAGGAAGACCAAAGAGTTATTGTGGAGGACTTAGTCCAAACCAGCCGGTCTCCGCATAGTTGTCACAGAAGAGGGTTTCAAAAACGGCAGTGTAAACAGAGGCCTGCAGGAGGGACTGCCTACAGACCCTCCATGAGGAGGAGAGAGGGAGGGAGGATTTTATCAGGTGTCTGGGAGCATTTGATCACACAGTACTCTGGATGCTGCCTTTATCTTCCCAACGCAGTGGGTTGCAGTGACTCACCAGTCACTTAGTGGAGTGGAAACAGCTTACGGTTCACAGCAACAAAGAAAAAAGGAAGGGAGGTGGGGGGACAGAAGACATCTGCCCTAACACCACTGGCCTTATCTCTGTCACTGGGCTGTGTGAACAGTGCCTTGGGTCATGTTAGCCCTGTAGGTAGCAGAGATTTGGCAGAGCTGTCATGGAGCTGGGAGTGTGTGATGGAAGGATATGGAGAGAAGATGGCCTTTATGCTTTCACAAATGGCTGTGGCTTCCTTAGGAGACAGTCTGCTGTTACTGCCTTTAGAAGCCTTCCTGTTTCCCAAAGAGAGTGTCTTGAATGACCTTGACTGATTGTTTTTCCATCTGGGCTATGAACAACACTGGAGCAGGGGTTCACCTTCCTTTTCAGACTTCTCTTCCTTCAGCAGTAGAAAGGCAACATGAACCGGGGTTGTCACATCATGCACACGTGCACTCTGTGCATCTCTTTTCTGCCATGACAAAGCCAACCTTATGACAGTGCTCACGAAGGACAGCTTTATAACTGCCTCCTGTAGAAAGAAAGGTTGCTCCTTCTTTTTACCTGCTATGTGGTAGGCGATGTGTTTTACAGCCCCATCTAGAGGAACAAATCTCAAATATTACACAGGAGACAATCTGCACAGACATCTGCTTCACTGATCCTGATCCACCGACTGCCTCGTCACATCATCCAGACATTTGTTCTGGTGGCTGCAAAAGGCTCAGATAGGGCCGAGTCTGGAGTTGTTCCCCCCATGGGTGAAAATAAGAATGAAAAAGATATGAGGATTTTTTGAAGAATGTCTGTTTTCTCCTTCTTTTGCTTAGTTTTGCTGGCCTATCCCTGGATGTTTGGGAACATTTTTTTCCAGCTAAAATGGAATTAATTCATCTGAGCTGTAGATTAATAACTCCAATCTTTGCAGTCACTCGTCACTACTTGTTCACAGATGGCGAAAGGAAGGGCAGAGGCAGGTAATTGCAGGCATTTGGCATACCTGGACTTTTCCCAGGCCTGTTTCTTCTCTCTTCTTTTCTCTCTTTTGTCCAGTCAAAACCAAGGCTGTGCTATTCACTCAACGCAGCCTCGATTTTATGATTATGAAAACAGCAGCAGGCAGAAGGTTTCCAAGAAGAGCACAGTCGCGTGCACACGCCTGTCTCATATGTGAGATAATCTGTAATGATTTTGGCTTCTGACAGTGGCTGTCTGCAGTTGCAGAGATCAAAGTCCATAAAGAAACTGCACCTAAATACACAAGACTGACTGGTAAGTAACACCAACACCTCATGAAAATCAAAGTGAAATATTCGGATTCTTCACTTTCTGCAGGACTTTTCATTTCAAAGCCAAGCTAAGAGAACCAGAAGACAAAAAATAATGTGCACTTTGTGCTGGATCATAAGACTCGGTCAAAAATGTAACTGAACTGAGGGAAGAAATTCCAATTGGTTCTAGCTGGCATGACTAAGGTGCACTAGCCTCCCTGACGTGCCATAAACAAGACACGACCAGCATTTGTACTGGGCTGCCTCTGGCTTCCCACCAGGACTGAGCTGGTATCCATCACACCTCTGTTAACAGGGGACAGTATTTCTTAGCAACCCAGAGCAAGCCACAAACTTCTATCTGTTGAGATATGGCAAGACATCAGGATGGCTCTTTCTCAGGATCATTTTGACTCCATGTCTAGGAGCTTGTTGCTGTTGCTGCTGCATGTCTTGTTGCTGTTCACCTCGCTGTCTGGAACACAACAGTAACTTAGGCACATGAGCAGTCAGAACTGAGCTGGAAAATCAGATCCAAGCACCATTTCTGTCAGGCTGATCTTTTTTATCTCTTTTGGTGATTTGAGGGAAGGGCTTCCCATCTACAGCTTGTGTTTTGGTTGTTTACTAGTTGTGTTTTCTCCGTAATGAGTTGACCAAAGGTTTCTAAATGGAAGACTGGCTACAAGTGGCCATAAAATTTCATAACAACTTTATACCAAGTAACTCTATATGCCAACATCTTTAAAACTTTCAGGAATAATTAATTTTTACACAAATAATGCTGGATTTCCTAATAACTTCAGCTAACGTGACATGATGAATAACGGGGAACTGCAATCATCAAGGAAGTAAATTTGTTATGGACTCAAACCAGTTATTCCTTTGGTTGAGTTCTGGTCCAGCTACAGAGAAAGTTTTGCTTTGTCGGTTGGGTTTTTTAGAGTCCCACATAGTCTTCAAAGTAAGAGTTTAGGTTCAGTTCTGGGTTTTAAAAGAAATAACAATTCAAATCAGTTTTCAATTTGGATTTGGGTTTGATTCAAAGCTGTCAAGTATATTCACAGAGTGATTAAAACTGTTCCAACAGCTCTGGCCATGAGGAAGCTAAAGCAAACCCAGAGGACATGCAGATCTGGACAAGTACTCTTGTTATTAGCTAAATTTTCCTGTTAACTAAGTGTTTGCACAGACCAAAGCCCCTTTGTTTTAGGCAGTGCAAGAAACAGGTAGTAAGGAATCACCGCGGCCAGAAAAACTTCCGTTGTGTAGACACAAAGCTGGTACAAGATGAGAAAAAAGGAGTGGCATCTTCTTTCTCAGATGAGGAACTGAGGCATGGAGAGGTGAAGTGACTTGGCAGAGACGGAGCAGGAAGGCTGTAGCAGAGCTGGGAGGTGCATCCAAGATCTGTGAGCCCCTCACTGCAACCGCAGGCTGTCCTTCCTGCCTCTCCTTCCACCTCTGCTTGGCCGGCTTGTACGACACCCGTTCAGATCTCCAGAAAACAAGACAGAACAGTGACCTGAGCGGCTGGGGAAAGAGAGGAGAAAGAAAGCCCATTTATTTTTCTTTCTGCTACTTTATCTCACTTCAATGGGAGCAGTTGAAAATGTCGAGGATAAATGAAAACAACTGTTGGGCATCAGTCCAAGTGGTTAACAAAGAACCCCAAACTCTTTTAAGTCCTACAACTAAAAGGTGCTGGCATAAAAAGAATAACATTTTTCTTTGTAGAAATCATTTCTTGAACTCTCTAATTCTGAATAGGACTCCTTACCTTCTCCCTCTTCAATTCCCCCTCACTTTAAAAACAAATCACATGAAAAAGTGATATTGCCCCCCATTACACACTATGTTACATGTTTCCTGAGAAGCACTGTGTTGTCATCTGCATGTGACATCAGTCTAAGGTCTTGCCTTAGGTGACATTTATTAAAAACCCCGTATGAGGGTCCCCCTCCCAAAATAAAATGTTACTCTGGAGTTGGGGTCAAACTCCAGGGCAGGGAACAATTTTCATCCTCAGCTGGACAGAAGATTTCCTGCTTTTTGTGGGTCTGTAGTGTGTCCAAAGGCACCTGTCCATCTCCGACAAGTAGGAATGCAGCACCAAAGAAGGAAGATGAGAGGGTTCAGTATGAAGTTTTCTCCTGATAGCATGGCAAAAACGCTTTGGAAAATTAAATCAAAAGCCAAGGGAAAATGCTGGGCTTTTGAAAGGTAATCGCTGATGCAATGAAGTAGAACAGACAACCAGAACAGGTCTAGTAACCCAGTAAGAGGCTAATCTGTGTAATCTGGGCTGTAGAAGAGGTTTGCTTGGTGAGAGAGACTGTGCTTTCTGCAGCACTCAGTGTCCGGGCAGAGCATGCAAGGAAAAATTGTCCTTGAGGCTTTGATGTTTGCAGTGGGGAGAGCTTTAAAATGAGGAGGCAGCTGTGAATTATGTCTTGGTCTGCATGGTGAGGCTGAAGTTGGTTTTGTGCCTTCAGTATTGCTTGAGGAAGGCAGTCTTTCACCTGCCCTGTAGTTGGTACAGGTGAGGGGGATGAGCACAGCTGTATTATTAGGTTGGGCTAGACCTTGTCCATACAAAACTCTGTTTTCATATTTTTCTAATGTAGTTGAACTTTGGGTTGATATCAAAGAAATTGGGTGCCAACATTGACCTTATTCCACTAAAAGAAAACAAGAAAAAAATCCCAGCATGTGGGTAGAGGGGAAAAATCCATTATTTTGTCTTTGTAAAACCCACAAATATTCATCTCAAAAAATGTAAAAAGCATAAACTTGGGGGCCGTCATATGGAGCTGGCACATTATAGTCCATGAATACCTCTGCCATCTCCTCCCTCCCCCTAAAGCTTCCCCCTTCCAGTTCCAGTAAAGTGAAAGAAATAGCTAATTTGACATTTCCAATTCGTCTTTTGTTTTTAATTTATGTCAGGGGGAACAGAATGAGGAAAACTGAGAACTCTGGAAAGAACAAGAAGAAGAGACCACTTACAACGCCTCACTCCTATACAAGCTTAGAACAGGGCCGGTAATACCTGACTTTTCCCATTCCTCAGCTGCCAGCAGAGACCACAGGTCCAGGGGCAAACTGCCTTTATTAAGGTGCCTTGCTGAGATGACAACTTGTGGAGCTGGCTGATCTGGCCTTTTTTTCAGATGGCTGAAGCCTGTATCATCCAGATAATGCAGTCTCTGTATTACTTTTGTTAGCTGATAAATAATGAAACCAAATGCCCCCAAAAATGTTGATTCGGCCTCTTTTTATGACAGTCTTTACTATCTCAGATGATTATATACATGATCCTCCCAACTCCCAGTTCTAGTGTTTTTCTTAATACACAGGAAAGTCTTACTCTGCAGCTTGAAATAATTTATCTTCTGGACACATCTGCCTCTGCTGCCTGCAAAGTCCTAACTGGGAAGGTCAAAACCCCCTCCAAAACTAAGAGTTTTATTCCCTACAGGGTGCCAGGCACCACTTCCATTAGAAGGACGATGTAGTGAAATAGAAGGCAAACTCTAAAAATATTCATGGGGTCAGAGATTCAGAGCGGGTTTTCCATAGTATGGCAACCTGAACCACATCCAGTACTCCCTAGGAGACTCCAGGGAACCAGTGGATGCCACCTGCAAAGCAGGTGTCAATTGTCTTCTCCACAGTCTTAGAGATGCCTGTTTTGGCCATGCTGATGCAGAGATCTTGTAAGACTGGAGATGCAAATGTGAGAAGGGGGCAAAGAAAGTGCAGCCAGAACCTTGGCTTGTGGTTCTGGAGGAGGCAGAACATGCTACTATGTTGTGAAGTGGCTCAGAGAAAATCTTTAAATCATTTTCTCATAAGGAATTATTTAGATGGGTCCTGGTTTCACAAAGTTTGGTCTTGAGAAAGTCCTGAGCTTTCACAGTTTTATCTATGGTAAAGGTAGTGAGAACTTACGCAATGAACCAGGATGCACTATCAGCTGAATAATCAAATCACAGGCCATTTGACTATCTCAAGCTTGTGAGAAATGTGGAACTTAATGCTTCTTTACATCCATTTCCCATCCATAAAGCAGCAGTGACGCCAGCCAAACTAACTCCTCACTCCTCAGAAAACTAAGAGGGAGAGGAAACAGGCCCAAAAGAGGATTCACATTTGTCATGTGTGATGGTAGTAAAGCCCATTCAGAAACTGCCATTCCTCTTGCTCCTTTCTGCATTCAGACCCAGGAGATCTCATCTCTTCATAGGTCTGAGTGGTTCTTTTCACTCTGCTGTGTCGGAGTATGGGAATGAAGCAGCAGCAAAATCAGCTGGCCTGATTTCCCCTTCTGATTTCTCAGACCGGAGTAATTCCACCAAAGTGAAATGAATTGAGAAAAACAGTGAGCAAGATCAGAATTAGTTTCTAAACATTTATTTAGAATTCCCTGAGGATGAGAGAAGGGAAAAACTGGGGATGTGCTGAAACATTGCCCCAGGCACATTCAGCAGTTATTAAAAAGAATTCACTTCCATGCAAATTGTATTTCATCAGCTAATTAAGAAGGTATTTATCCTCTGCTTTAATTAATATCTTGCATCTTCCTTCCGAAATACTTAATCATGGAATGAAATCATCAGAGAAATATTGCCCTGAAGTTAGCATCGGCATTTTATATCTCAGCAAACCTCACACGTGTGTGTGTGTGTGTGTATGCATATATATATGTATGTATCTATGTGTGTATATTTTAATGGCAGTAATTATAAACTACTCTGCCAACTTATAGCGCTGCTTTACATTTCTGGTTTGCTGCCAGGCTTTTTTTTTTTTCCCCAGTGCCTGATGAATAGCAACTGTTGTGTACGCCAGGTCTGTGCTCCATTTAAGCAATATCCCCAAAGAAATTGGTCTTCTTTGCCGTTAAGCACAACTTTGTTAGGCAGTGCCTGGGGCAATCGACAAAAACCATTTGTTAACTAAAAACTGTAATCAGTGGTTTGTATATCAGCAGCGTATACTTTCAGTAAGGCCACATTATAATAGATGGAAAATCAGTTATTTCCTGAGCATCAACAACCAATTTTCCACCAGTTAGGCTAGAGATGTATATCCCAGAGGAATGTAGGAAACCGAATTAACTGGCATCAGGTTAAGCATGGGAAAGATACTAGCAAAACATGATAGCAGACTTTCTAAACAAACAAATTCCGTGCTGGAATGTTGTTATTGCCACCTGTATTTCAAGTACAAATTACAAATCTTGCTAGACTATTAATGTCACATTGAAATGGAAGACATTTTCTGGGAGAAGGTGCAGTTTTTGGCATTTGGAATATCACAATCCAGACTGCTTACAGTCCTAAGAGGTGTTACAATTCAACCAGAAGTTATGGGCTTGACGCAGGTGCTGCTGAAAACTTTTGTCACACAGGAGACAGTCTGAGGATAATGATCCCATCTGGGCTTAAAAATAAATTTATGAATTTACGAGACGAATCCTCACTTCCTGAAGCAAGCCTTACTCTTGTCATTAAATCAATGGGCAATGTTCAGTCTGCTCTGCCAGTGGAGCACCACTCACATGAGCACTGCCTTCCCATTCATCTTGAAGACATTCCTCACCCAGAATCCTCGATTCAGCTCAGCTAATCCATTAATATAAATAAAAACAAATACCAGCAGGATGTAGCTTATCAGTTATTTCTGAAATGTTCTTATCTCTTCTAGAGTTTCTCACTGGGAAATAATGTGCAG
This sequence comes from Nycticryphes semicollaris, assembly GCA_013400055.1. Lineage (NCBI taxonomy): Eukaryota > Metazoa > Chordata > Aves > Charadriiformes > Rostratulidae > Nycticryphes > Nycticryphes semicollaris. The sequence continues at coordinate 1,264,559 of VXBJ01000233.1, read as the reverse complement.
TTTTTCCCCCTTCTGTTGCTGTCAAATGTCTGGCTGGAGTGCACTATAATTGGTAAACTGCAAACCAACAGTCACAAGGCTAATTGGAACAATTCACTTACTTCAGGAGTCTTAGAGATCTTGGGAGGGTTGATTCAAGAGCTGGAAAATCAGGTCCCTGATGCAAGCGATTACACGTGTCACTAGCCAATGCCACAAAGAGGTCACAGGACCCAGGTTTCAAACCTTTAAGTGGAGAAGGGAAAGCTCACTATGTTAACAATTCCCTTCTTTATTTCTCTACTTAACATGATAAATTATTAGAACATTATTAAGTCAACCCTTTGTTAGAGAGCATGACAAATCCCTAACGAAATGAAAGTGGGATACCGCTGGGCTGAGTGGCCTGTGGATCTTGCTGTTATAAAGAGAATGATTGCAATTCCTTGTGACGTTCTTCACTGAAAAGATGGATTAGTAAGCAGGCATGTGCTGGAGCTGTAAGTTACAACTTATCTCAGAAAGTTTTAACTTTATGCTTTTGCATGCCTAAGAAGTCATTTTTAAAGGCAGCTTTAGCCTTTACGAGTCCCTGTGGATTGCTGCACAAATCTGTAGCTGCAAAGACTGTCCAGGCTCTTTGATGAGGGCCTGGGAGTTCAGGCAGGACAAGAGGAGTCAGGACTCAGTTTCCGTTCCTGAGAGTGTCACCAACTCCAGCTGTGTCATTAAAGTTCTCCAGGCTCCAGATTTCCATATAAAATAGGCACAGTAAGATCTGGAGTCTTTTAATGTTTTGTTAATACTTGAGAAAGGGTTTGCTAATACTTGAGAAAGGGTTTGCTAAACGGCACCATTGAGAAGTATGAAGAAGTATTTCAGATCAGTGCTGAGTTACCAGACACGCAGTGTCCGCGCCTTTGTCTTTCCCTTGTGCTTGTTGCTGAAAACAATGCTATAAAGAGCTCAAGGTCTTGGTGGGGTTGGTGTGAGGTCTGATGCAAGGAAACTTAAGGGTCCATTCTCTAATCCACTCGCACCCATGCCTTGTCCCTCTTCTTCCTCCCTTTCAGAGCTCAGTCCATGGTGTCCTCTGGTCAGTGAGTCCCACATCTTTTAGCTAAAAAACAGTTAAGAAATTCACGTCTCTAATTCTGTGCCCATTAATGACATTTCCGATTAATATGATCAGGCTCATTTTAACTCCTGTAGCTAGAAATTGGCATTTATTACAGAGGAACAGTCTGAACAACCAGAGTTTCATCTCCTTGCCTAGGACAGATGGGAACTATCCAAAAATTTTCATCTGCCAAACTCAGAAAAACAGTAAGACCAAAAATAAGAATTCTTGGGATTTATCCTGCGGACAGACATATTGGCAGATCACCAGGATAGACCCACCACTTTGCAGCCCTGGAACAGTAGAGTACTTCAGACATCCTAAAGGCTTTCTTGATTTGTTCAGGAGTCTTTTCAGATTTGTCTTGGTTCTTGTATTATCTGATCTGCTTCACCCGATCAGTCGCCTCATTAAGCAGTGGAGATAGATTCTGCAGGGAATTTCCCTAGGAAATTAGTATGTGGCAAGCATTGATTGTTTTACTTTTCCTTTTTCAATCACAAGAATGACATTCAAGTACCAAGGAAGAAAACACATGAATGTTCAACCATATGATTGGAATGGCTGAAGTGGAATATGCATGTGTATACAGAATATATCTGCAAACCAGGCTGTGATTTACTGCTAGGCTTAAAAATGCTCTAAAGACTTCTAAGCACAGGAAGAAATATGCTGTTAGTAAAGCTTCTGTGTTATCAGCCCAGCTAAATAATGATGTGCAATGTGTCATGTGTAAAGAATATATTAATGCTTGGATAAATATTTTCCTAATGTCTGCTTGGTTGATATCTCCTTGGCATATAACCAGCGGATAGTAAATAACACTCATGACTCTGTTTACTTAAGGTCTATTTTCTCTCTTGTCTTTTACATGGGCAATAATTTTGGGGGCTACAGGGGAGGAAAAGGCAGAGGGAACTGGAGCCTTATAAAATGTTTGTTTTTCTTACAAATTTCACGAGAAATAAACTGTTTATGCGTTAGTGTTTCAGTGCCAGGGAAATGTTAGATGATTTTGTGTGACCATCAAAGTGTTTAATATGTAGCCAAGCAGTAGCATTATAGAGAGTGGGAGGGGAGGAAAACGAGAAACTAAAGGAACACAATGAAAAAAACAAATGAGTCCACTTTACCTCGTAGCTCCTAGCACGTTATTTTTCCTTGCTTGTGGGCATGACTTAATGCTGTTACTCCCCTTGGCTTCAAACTGCATTCATTTTAATAGTCTGTTTTGACAACCGCTTTCCCCCTCAGGCTCATCTCTAATTGAATTTGACATGCAATCCTCACCTCCCCTAAAATTGTTTCTATGGGAGGGAGACCGAGAGGCAGCTGGACCCAGGTTGGTTTCTGTAGCTTTACCTCCAGAAATGAGATTGTTCCAGTCCTGCCTTTGGAGCTGTGAGGCTTGGCATTCAGTCTGGTATCCCACAAAAGAGGCTGTTGTACTTCTAGGTTTGATCTGATACCTTCACACAGGGCTCAGTGGACTTTCAGGTCTAATCCCTACCAACTCCTGCCCTTCTCTACGGCCTTACATGTCACAGGGTAGGCATGCCCTTAAAGAGCTATTTCTTTTGAGAATAAATTTCTCCCTGCACTCCCAAAAATACAGCTTTCCAGCTAAATTCTGTCCTTTATGATTTCCTTTTATGTCAAGGGATGTCAGTAGGATGCATAGAGTGGACTTTAGAGTCCTTCAAGAAACCATGAAGACTTGAAATACTGCTGTTTGTTTTACAGACCTGTGCATCAGGTATGCAGGCATGGCAAAATTTGGCATGTGATGTTTAGCGAGACCCCAGCTCTGATTTGTGCTAGTGGTCAAGGTGGAAGTTAAGAATAGTATTTCTTAATTTTTCTCACTCCAAATGTTCTCAAGCCTGTCAACCACAAATTCTTAACAAAGGAAAAGAACAGGTTTTTCAAAAAAAAACACAACCTGAAAGCAAGTTCCCATGCAGATACACTTTTTTATATAAAAGAGCTAGCTACCTCTTTGTCTGTAATTCTACAATAACTAAATGAAATTCTCCTCATATCGTAAATAATGGGGTCTTTTTGGTTTGTGACATTTCTATTGCTGAATTAATCCGAGTGCTTCCATCTTGGAAGTTCAAGGTGATAGTATTAAGTGTGCTGGGGGGGGATTAACATAAGAACACTCATATTGTTCGTTAGCACAAGTGGAGCCATCATGTTGTCTTCATCTACTCAAAAGTGCTGTGTCAACATGTCCCTGCAACAAAAGTGTTCATGGTATCTAGATAACACGTCACGTGTTTGACACACCACTATGTTATCTCATCTGGCCAAACACTAAAGATAAAGAGTGTCATGGAAGTGCACACGTGCTTTAGACAAGGTCTGTGATCAAGTCAGCTTTACAACTTTTGTATCTCACTGCAGCAAAACCAATAAATATGACAGAATTATATATTCTGTATTTTAAAGATAACCTGTAGGAGAAGTTCCATTATAAAACCAGAAGTGTTACACTTGGGAAATTAGAACATTTCCCAGCAGAATCTACACAATTTCCTACCTCTCCCTATGGGGTGCCTAAGTACAAAAGAGATACCTACTAGTTTTGTAACTAAATGCTATTTAAGTATTTGTTTTGTTTTCTACAGGCAGACATCTTCTATGTGTTTGTCTAAAAATCATCAATTTATTCCACTGATTTCAATCAATTCTTTGCTTTGAACAGCAAATCTCTCCCTCCCCTCTTTGGCCCCTTCTCAGAAACAACTCCTTTTTTTTCCTTTGTATTGCCAGACTAGAAAGGAAATACTTTGAACCCTCCAAAACCCTGTTGTTTCACTGATGAATCAGAGAATTCAGTGCTGGGCTAAAGAGGTTACTTTTCCTACAGCAGTGCAATCTGGAGTAGATGAGAAATCAAACTACTTATGGCAATGCCACTGTAAAGTGGATAAATATTTCCAGATAGTGGATTTCAATTTGATATATTATTTTCTTTGCCTTTCTTATATACAGATGATGTGAGGGCCTTGAAAATAAAGGATAAAATGTCAGAGGGTCAGAGGTAGGAAATGGAGATTAGTTTCCTTTTCTTCTATCTTCACCTCCCAGGGAGAAGTTAATTTTGGCTGTGCTCACTCTGAGTTCATAGAAGGGAGAACACTAAAAAGCTTACTTCTTGTAAAAGTCCATTGCCAAATGAAATGGAAAGAAGAAACAATAAAAGAAGAAACAATAATAATAATAATGAAGACCAAATTTGAATGTGGGAGCGGGGGGGCAGGAAAAGCTAATATGCTCTCCAGACTTCAGCTCTCTCCCCTTTGGCATCTTTATTTGCCAACTGATTTGGGAAACAACTTCTCAATATTTTGCTGTAATTTGAGTGAACAGATGCTCTTTTTCCACAAATGGAAGTGGTATGAAGAAGCCTGTCAGAGTTAGTTTGGCATTTTGTTTTGTTGCATTTCATGTTTATTGACCATTTTTTTCCTTCCCACAAATGAAGTCAATAAGATAGACATGAGTCCCTTGGCAACAAGGCAACAGAAATCATGCTTGTAGGCATAAACCCTGGTCTACAGTCTCAGAAAGGTATGCCAGGGACCAGGTTTTACAGATCTACATTACATATGCCTTTTACATGCTGGCAAGAGTCTTTTTTATTTAAGATAAACTGCATGATGAGTAGGTAGAAATATTGAGGCTTAACCAAGATACAGCATGGAAAGGCATGGCCAAATGGTATTACGTGTACACCATGGTGCAAAACATCTGAAGCTTGTGAGGTCCCATGGTTGTAACTGGCAGGAAGTTTGTGAGAAAACCAGCCAGCCCTGCTCTGAAGGCCTAACCTCATTCTCCTCATCTTCTTGGCCCAATGGCAGGAAACTCTGGGTGAGGTTTATGGACTCAGTTTTGCAGGAGGATAACCGAGAGGCTTGTAAGTCCCTGATGGCCTTGGAATCCAGCAGAGCAGGACTGGATCTGGTTCCCATGACTCTGCTTACTGGCTGTGCTGAAAATTAAGTCCAGAAGCTTCCAGAGCAGTGTAAACAATAGATGTTGTCTAGTTTATGTCTGGCCTGGATAAATATTCGCTCAGAGGCTTGCATTTAGCACAGAGCCAGGATACACCTGCATCCAGGTGGAAACCAAACAGGATTTCTCCAGAGATGAGCTCTTCTGAATGGGACGTGCAGAGGATCTGGGAGGGCCTCCAGTGCATGCGGAGTGTTGGTCTGAATCCCGCGTCGCTGATGTATCTAATTACCCCCAAAGTCACTCTCTGTCTATTTATTCCTTGTCACTTTGATTTGACCTCTTCCCTAAGACTGCCTCGTGTGCCTGAGCGCAGCCTTGCTGAAATCACTGTTCTGCTTTAGCAGGCTGCTGGAGCGTAACGGCCCAGTCCCAACGGCCCATCAAAATCAACAAACGGATTCCCCTGGGCTCACTGGGGCATCACAGTGACTTCTCAACATATGGCCCACTTTTCTGCCTGCAGCAAGCTCACACAGTAAAGCAGCCAGTAGAGCTGGTTTGGAAATTGCAGCTAGCAATGACTGACACGAGCTCACCCTAATCGCAGATCAAGCTAATTGCCAGAATCACTGCTGCAAACTTCACCGGCTGATTCCTGTCAAGGAGAGTGAAGCTGTTAACCCGAAACATCCCCCTGCACCTTCACACACACTGTTTTATTGTGTTATGTAAAACAGCAGTTAAATCAACAGCCCTCATCCGTTCTGTGTGAAGGAAGAGCAGGCTTATCCAGGGAGGAGAGCTGTAGATTTTCTCCTTACAAGGCTACGCTTGCCCTCAAAAACGTTCCTCCATCATCTGGCAAAACACAGCCCCAAAAGGCCACAGGAGAAAGCAGCAGAGCTAGGCATTTCTTTCTAGGACAGACACGAGGTGGTGCTCTTCTGTCCATGAGTGGTGGTGCCTTTATGTCCAAAAGTCATTGTGCTTTTATGTTTGTCAGTCGTGGTGCTCTTATGTCTGTAAGTCGTGGCCGTTGGGGTGAGGAGCAGAGCCTGCAGCTGCCTGTGCAGCATGGCTGGGGAACAGCGCTCTGCATGGGAGGCAGAGCATCACTTCAGCAGTTCTCTGTGTGTGTGTGTGTGTGTGCCCAGAACTGGATGTGTGGAGATGGAGTTAAGGCAGTGCAGATGCTGTGGGGTGTGATGAGGTGATGCGGAGCAAATAAAGCTTAATTAGCGCATGGTGACCATTAACAGTAATTTCCTGTGTGATGAAATACCCACCGCAAGTGATCAAAACAAATCACTTAATCATACAGCATTTTTCCTGGAAATACACATTTACTTTGAGCTTTCATCTCAGGGAAAGGGTAAAACATACCTCTCATACAGACTTGAATCTGCAGTTCCCCCTCTCTGCTCTTAATTCTCATGGCCAACAATGACTTTTCCCCTCTCTGATTTTCAGGAATGGCCCTGAGAAGTTTTCCAGTGTTGGGGGGAGAAAAGAGGATGCAGTAAAGTTTCAAATGACTCATTGAGAAGGACTGTTTGTGCATCAGTGAAGGGTGCTACGGTCTTCAGAACACCTGTATGAAGACAATGCAGGACTCCCCTAGCCCCCCAAGGCAATGAATCTAGTGACCCCGGGTGAGTGATGCCCAAAGAAAGAGGGACTGCACAGTGAGGAACAAAAATGGGGCACGAGTAACACAGGAGAATTACTTCTAGCCTTTATGTCTTTACTTCTCCACTTTCTACCTTCATAACACACTAAGCTGACCAGCTTAGTGGTCCATGGGGCAGAACATGTGGGGAAGGACCAAAAATTTGACTGCCTCTCCCTTTCCAATCCTACTGTGAAGTGGGATGACAACCTAAGTTGGGAGAAAATTAAAAGGACAAAATGTGGCAGTGCTGCTGCTTCACAAGGAAGAGCAAAAGTCACTGGTTAGAGCAAGATAGCCACAAGGCTCACTGACAGAGGAGGAAGAGAAGACATCTTTGTATGGGTGTTGGTAGGATGAAGGGTTTTGAGAGCAAGCCTTGGTGGCATCTGACATGCAGACTCTTGTGGAAGGGGAACTCCAGCAAGGAGTACAGTGAGGTCCACCTGGCAGCGCAGGCAGACAGGAAGACCTTGCCTGGAGATAAAGTATTGAGTTTGGGATGGAAGGAGTTCACTGGAGAAGATTGTGGCTGGTTTTGCAAGAAGGAGTGGGCAGAAGGAGGATGATACTTAGTGTGCTTCCTTTTACTCCAGGATACAACATGCTTAAACGGCAAGGCAGATATTTGGAGAGAGTCAGGGATAGGAGTTATGCCTAGGTATGGGATCAATTACAGAATCATAGAATGGTTTCAGTTGGAAGGGACCTTAAAGATCATCGAGTTCCAACCCCCTGCCATGGGCAGGGACACCTTTCACTAGAACAGGTTGTTCAAAGCCCTATCCAACATGGCCTTGAACACTTCCAGGGATGGGACATCCACAACTTCTCTGGGCAACCTGTTCCAGTGTCTCACCACCCTCACAGTAAAGAATTTCTTCCTAATATCTAATCTAAATCTACCCTCTTTCAGTTAGAAACTGTTAACCCTCATCCTATCTGTCCACTCTCTGATAAAGAATACCTCCCCATCTTTCCTTTAGGCACCCTTTAAGTACTAAAATCTCTCCCTGGAGCCTTCTCTTCTCCAGACCCTCCTCTGGACTTGCTCCAACAGGTTCCTGTTATTCTTACATCAAGGTCCGCAGCACAAACTATCAATCACAAACTATTGAGAAAAGCAAATGATCAGATGAAACTATCACAATGTCTTTAAGTGCTTCTATTCTGTATCATCCCAGAGCGAACCTTCATGGTGACAGACTTGTCAAACACAGCATCTTCTTTCCTGCCCTGAATCATTAGGGCTCATTAATGAAACTCACATATCTCTCAGCACTGTCCTCAGCCATTTCCACTTCTCCTCAGTCGCTGGTGTGCTCTGTCCCACATCTCCTTTCAGATTGTAACTCTGTGGAGCAGAGACTGTTTTTCAGTGTCGAGACTCATGTGGCAGACCTGGGTTCAGCTCCAAGCCCTACTTCAATGCAAAACCATGGCAGTTTGGGACTCTGGGTCCTGATGTTAGGTTCTCGGATGTCTCTAATAAGATGCAGATTTGATTTTCTTTTGCAATCAGGGCACTTGGACTCCTCTCAGAAGACAGATATTGTCTTAGGTACATAAGAGCTGAGATTGTATTGAAAGTATTCTCCCAGGAGGGGCATTAAGTGCTCCTCGCTTCTATCTGATTTTTTCTATCCCGTTCTACCTTATTTTTGTGAGATGTAGGAACTTAATATGCACAAGACTTCTCCCCTGTGTCCAGTTTTGTTGAAAGTGGCCCATGGTTTCAGAAGCTGTAAGGGATGGGGTGGAATAACAGAAAAAGAAAGACAGGCTGTATGGATTCATTAAAAATTCAGCTGCAAAATAATGCTAATTGCACAATCCCTTACTGCCATAAGAATCGGGGTTTCCGTTAGCAAATTAAATTCACTCCCAGATGACATACACCACAGATGAGATTCAGCCACAGCTCTGCGCTCTCTCTCTCTCTCAAGCTTTATGAATATTGCTCTTTTCATTTCCCTTGCTGACAGGGCCTCAAACGACAAGGGCCGCAATTGCAGAAGACGCTGCAAGAGCCCGCTGACAGGTGATTAACAGCTCCTGGATGCTGAGAGCCTGACCACACTTCTGACCACGGGAGCAGTTAAACAAATTATCAGCAGAGTCGTTTTGTGGTTAACTAACCCTTTTCTCTAAACGACTCTGCTAATGACGTTCCCAGGCTTGGCACCCCCATGAACTTTCGAGCCAGGCACTATGTGCTGAGAAATACTGTTTCTCATCTCTTAGGGACTCCTTCAAAACACAACAGTAACAACAACAAAGACCAAACTGGAAGGCAGAAAGAAATCAGGACCCGCGGTAACATACACAGCAAAAACTGAAGAGTGCATTTTAATAAACTAGTCTTTGGGGAATTTTTCAGTCAGGTAAGGAAGCTACAAATTGTTAAGGCAACCCCAAGCACAAATACAGGCTGGACAGAGAATGGATTGAGAGCAGCCCTGAGAAGAACTTGGGGGTGCTGGTTGATGAGAAGATCAACATGAGCCAGCAATGTGCGCTCACAGCCAAGAAAGCCAACTGCTTCCTGGGCTGCATCAAAGGGACCGTGCCCAACAGGTTGAGGGAGGTGATTCTTTCCCCCTACTCTGCTCCAGTGACACCCCACCTGGAGTACTGCATCCAGCTCTGGGACTTCCAGCATAAGAAGGACACAGACCTGTTGGAGCAAGTCCAGAGGAGGGCCATGAAGATGATCAGAGGGCTGGAGCACCTCTCCTATGAAGACAGTCTGAGAGAGTTGGGGTTGTTCAGCCTGGAGAGGAGAAGGCTTCAGGGAGACCTTAAGGTGACCTTCTGGTATCTAAAGGGGGACTACAGGCAAGTTTGGGAGGTACTCTTTGTCAGGGAGTGGAGTGATAGGACAAAGGGTAATAGTTTCTAACCGACAGACTGTAGACTTAGATGGGATATGAGGAAGAAATTCTTTACTGTGAGGGTGGTGAGGCACTGGAAGAGGTTGCCCAGAGAAGTTGTGGATGCCTGATGGAGGTGTTCAAGGCCAGGCTGGACGGGGCTTTGAGCAACCTTGCCTAGTGGGAGGTGTCCCTGCCCATGGCAAGGCATTGGCACTCGATAATCTTTAAGATTTCTTCCAATTCTAACCATTCTGTGATTCTCTGAAATTTTTTGGCTCCAGTTATTTCAGGGCAGTCTTTAGCCAGAGCATCCTGTCAGAGCCCATACTGTGCTCTCTATCACAGCCAGAGCTTGAGAGAGCGGGGTAAGTGCCCGACATTTTTGAGAACTGTGGAGGTGGTGATATCCTAAACACAGACAGTAACTGAGCAAACACTTCTTTCTACTTGTCCAAAGCTCTTGTTGGAACTGATCTGGGGGTGATGGGACAGGGGGGTCACACTGTGGGACAAGAGGGAGAGGAATTCCTGGTCAGCACTTTAACGTGTTGACTGTATGGGAGAGGGAAGGGGGGATGCCTTTAACCCACTCTAGGGTTATTATGGCCTTTGTAGAGTAGGGAGTGCAGAGATCTTCACAGTAAGTCACTCAAACAGGATTTGATTGCAAGTAAAAGTCACTGCTGTGGTAGGTAAAGGAGACAGGTGAAGATGGGATATGCAGATGGCATATGCAGGCCAATGGTCTGGGGTCTCTCAGAGAGGAATTCTTCAGCTGGAGTAGCAGGGGGCTCCAAAGCTGCTTTTACTTGCTGCTTGAACTATGCTCATTATTTGGCATTAACTCACACTTTCATTGGTGAAAATCAGTTAATTCTCAAGCCTTCTCCAGGTTGGTTGAGCTGCAGCTGCCCAAAGGGCTGTACCACTAAGATGCTCTTAACACCACACACTACCTTGTTTGCCTGCCATTCCCCAGATGATTCCCCAGTATGTCACAGGGGTTTGTTCTATCACTACACCTTCGCCTTGAACATGAGAGACCCCTCATATCCAAGGGAATGTCACTTAGGCTCCAGCACTACCTTGAAGCAGTATAGAGTCAGACTAGTATCTTCCTTGCATGCCTCCCTGGTGTATCTTACTCTCTCAAAGTTATATTTAGTCAGCAGAGCTAGCAGTGGAAGAGAGCTGAGGAGATTCCACACCCTGAGGTTCACATCTAGTCATGTGGACATCATCTTTGTGACTTTGCAGAGGCATTAGGTTCTTGGAACTTGGGTATCTTTGAGAGTTTATTCTCCTCAAACAGGGGATGCTTAGGGCTAATCTTTGCACTTCATTTAGAGCTGTCTGGGTGAAACTGAACATATAAGGATGGAGGACACAAGAATACCCTCTTGGCTTTACTCTGTTAGTTAAGAACATGTGGTCACGCTTTGGGAGATTCCTGCCATACGGTCTGTCATAGAGACAGTTTTTAGGAAGCTGTAGTGATCCAAGGCACAGCAACAGCTCTTACCCTAGCTCTACTGAAGATCCAAGTATTTTTCAAGAAGCCAGGAGCTCCGGGACTGCCACTCATTTGGACTCCTCCCCATGCTTCCTGGGCTTGTCTTTTCCAGAGACTGATGGGAGAAGAGGATGCTCCAGAGATCATTGGGTCACGTGTTGAGGGCGTAGTGAGGAATGTGCCTGGTGCCACCCTGATTGTTTTGGGTTTGAGGAGATAGGAGTTACCAGGAAACATGGAAAGTTGTAATAACACAGGGAGTGTGTCCATTTTAATCATAACCTCTCCTCTTTTGTGTCTGCTCCTCTTTTGTTATAATACAGGCAAGGAATCTTTGTCATGACAATGAATTCAACAGTTCTCCAAGGAATAAAAGCAGATGGTTTCACACTCTTACAGTGTATTGTGTAAGAGGGAAGAGCCATTAAGGGCAATCACTGGTGAGAGGTTTTCAGCTCCAGTAACCCATTTAGGTGTGTTCAGAGAGCACAGAGAGTGAGTACTTGTCATATTTAGGCAGATAGTATTTGCAGTGAAAAACATTATGCGAAAAAACATTTGCAGTGAAAAACATCATGCCTTTTTTCCCTTAGAGCTAATAGAAGCAGGTGGCTGTGCAAAGTCCAAGTCTGAAGTGCTTTTTCACTTTGAAGGCTTCAGGATACAATGCTTTCTTTTTCTCCTTGAGGCATGAATGAGAAGTTAGGTCTGCTTGCAACCTGGCCTAGAAAATGCATACTTAACCCTATTGAAAATACTGGCTATATTTGTTCAGAATTGAGAGGGAGGAAGACAGCAAAGCTGATGTTACATTCAGGCTCTTCTGAGCCTCTTCTGCTGTGTCCTGCCATTTTCATTTCAGAGAAAGTGTGTTATGCCTCCAAATAAGGCAAATAATGTGATTTTGAAATCATGCAGTGGCTTACACAATTTATATAACAGCAAAAGATAGCTTTTTCTTTAAACAACAGTTATTACTATTTCTCTAAGTAGCTTTTTTTGTTCCCCCCCAAAAAAAAAGGAATAGAGTAAGAAAACATCGTGGGGAAAAGCTGCAAGTAACTTTTGTTGTTTTAACTCAAACAGTAGCTGATCCTACTTCAGGAGCAAGGTCCAGAATAGGCTGGAGCAGCTGCAGAGTCCCTCCTAGTGGAATGAGCACATCAGAAGCTTTCTGATTTATCTAGGTTAAATGATGTCATGAGGAGCAAGTGTTTCTTCAGGTATTTTGAAAGACAAAATCCTCACTCTCTTGCTGGTAGGAAGAATATTTACATTATTCTTCTCTGTAGTCTTCTTCTCTCCTGTCTCCTTACTCTGACAGCCTTCTGAACTACCTTCTGTTTGCCAGTCATTCCTCCCATTGAGGAGCAGAAGTCAATGCCCAGCAACAGAGTGTGAGGTAGTAGCAAACTGACTTCTGCCATGCAACTGAGAAGAGTCCTTCCAAGTCTGAAGGCCGATTCTCAGTTTCCTGAGATGTGCTGAAGTCAGTGAAGTCCTTATATACCTAAACACTTCTTAAATGCCTTCTTCCCATCACAAAATTCAACCCCCCAGGCATGAAAAATCCTCGACTCTATCTCAAAATCTACCTTCTAAGTAAGGAAGTAATCTACTACTAAGGAAGTAATCAAATACTGGAAGTATTTGATTTCCTACCCCACTCCAAAACTCAGTATGGGACAAATGAGTCTCAGGATCTCCTCATAAGGGGAGACATTAATTTCTGTTCTTCACCAGATCTCTGGGCAATCTCTTTTTTATTTTAAAAGAAAACAGCAGAACAGCAAGTCATCTGCTCACCCAAGAGATTCCTCAAAAGACCCTCCACTTCGCTGTGGGCCACTTGTCTCTTCTGCTGAAGCTTTGCAGAAGGGAATCCAAGACTGATGGGGCCAAAGGTCAAGAGAGAAGTGGTGTTGGGCTGTAGCAAAGCTGCAGGTGTATGAAAAACTGCCAAATCTAAAGGGAAGACTGGCAACTTCTAGACTTCTACCGATTTAGGTGCCTGTAGAGTTTTCAGACTGCAGTTTTGGTCTTAGCACCTAAATACTGCTTTAGCCGTTTCTGCTCTTTTTTGTTTTCCTTTTTCCATCCCTTTTGTAACTCGGCTAGAAGGTGGATGAAACTAAAATTTATAATGCAAACAAGTCACTAGCAGGGGGAACAAAGAGCCATTTCAACAGTACAGCCTATGCCTCTGTCATGAAATACTGAAACCATAACTGAAGAGCAGCTGTTGTGTTATGTGATTTGTAACAGCCCTACAGTCTCTCAGAAAGTCTTTCTCCTTTCCAGGGGTCCTGAAACCTGTCTTCCTTTCCCGTGTCCATCTTGTATCATGAAGGTCTCCTTTGCAAAAGACATTGCAGGTGTCTGCTGAGAGGTGATTAACTGCACCAGGACATTGCTGCCTGACCACACTACTGACCACAGGAGGAGTTTAACAAATTATCCGCAGTACAGGTTTGTGTTTAACAAGCTCTTTTGTTCTAAACAGCCTGCTAATGAAAGCACTCATTTTAGCATCGCCTTGTGCTCCTGCTTTTGGAAAAGGGGAAGAGAAGGAGAAATATTTAAGGCAGCTTTGTTACCCCTTCCATATGACAGTGCTACTAAAGATTGAGGGCTAAAGAAAGGCAAGAGAATTTGCCATCTCCTCAGGAAGGAATCCAGCAGATACCTTCTAACCAAGAGAAGGGACTTTACAAAGCCATTCTTTTCTAATTAAAAAATGTGTGACCATGATACTCAGTGGGTCGCAATAGAATTCAGGTATCTAACTATCTAGTACCATAACGTGTACCTGGGGCTTCCAGCTGCCATTCAGGCAAATGTGGATCACTCTTAGGCTTTTGTGATGTCTGCTGGCCCTGTGAAGATGCTTTAGAAACCACAGGGAATCTAAAATGTCTGGTCAATTGAATGATTTGAAACTGTTTTGGTTCTTTTTCTGTTCGTGACAACATTGTTTCAAAGTGTTCCCTAGTTTTGCAACAAACCCTAGTATTTACACACAAATTATCCTCAAAGAGGCCAAATGTGTCTACCTCCAGGATTCACTGAGAAGGGCACTGCTAGAGGAAGAGGGAGTCTTTTAAGAGAGAAATTTTACAATGGCCCTGGGCTGCCCAAACAAAAGCTTGACTAACTTGAGAGCTCCATTCCTGACAGGGAGGGTAAAACCCCTTCATTTGTCTTACAGCCCCTCAAGTCAAAAGTTTGCTTTCTCTAAGACAAAGCCAATGCAAAAGTCCACTAAAGACAGATGGTAATATTAAGTAATGGATATGGTTTTATTTTTGGTTAACATCATTTTTAAACATGTTTAAATGAAGAATAATGTGCAAATGTGTAATTATTAGCATGCTTTCTGAATAAGCCTTTTTAAAGTAAAAAATCATGTGAAGAAGTGTAAGGTTGGGGTTTTTTCTGAGTTTTCCTGCTGTCTGATATGTTGTTACGACTTTTGTTTTTACAATGTTGGAGACAGGGGTTAGTTTTGCCAAGTTCCTCTGTGTCTTATACAGTAGTTAGATCATGTTTCTAGGATGTCACTTGGTTTCACAGAGAGATTTGTCAGTGAAAACTATCTTTGTGTACTATAGAAGGACCATGAACTAACAGCATTTCTGAATTAAATATGTGTAGCATTTCTGAATTAAATATGTGTTGCTTTCAAATCAGCCGTAGAAAGATGAGGTCATTTGCAGGTGAGCCCATCAGTCAGACCTGCACGAAGAAC
>VXBJ01000233.1:1148859-1249626 GCA_013400055.1 Nycticryphes semicollaris | reverse complement strand
GGTCACAAGGAGAAATTAGGAGAGGGAAGGAGGGAGGGAGGGAGGGAACTGTATTTTGTCATACCAAATCATAGCGCTGTGGGTCATTTGGTGAAACAAGGAAAATAAAATCAGTCAGTTTCGGCTACTCCATTTCACTTTCAGGTTATTTAACTCTGAAGCTAAAGACAACAGTTTCAAAGAATGATCTCAGAACTACCAGGGCAGAATTCAAAAATACATAGATAGAGAGGAAAAAAAAAAACCCAACAACCTGCATGGTCAATACNAAAAGCTTGACTAACTTGAGAGCTCCATTCCTGACAGGGAGGGTAAAACCCCTTCATTTGTCTTACAGCCCCTCAAGTCAAAAGTTTGCTTTCTCTAATAAGACACCAATGCAAAAGTCCACTAAAGACAGATGGTAATATTAAGTAATGGATATGGTTTTATTTTTGGTTAACATCATTTTTAAACATGTTTAAATGAAGAATAATGTGCAAATGTGTAATTATTAGCATGCTTTCTGAATAAGCCTTTTTAAAGTAAAAAATCATGTGAAGAAGTGTAAGGTTGGGGTTTTTTCTGAGTTTTCCTGCTGTCTGATATGTTGTTACGACTTTTGTTTTTACAATGTTGGAGACAGGGGTTAGTTTTGCCAAGTTCCTCTGTGTCTTATACAGTAGTTAGATCATGTTTCTAGGATGTCACTTGGTTTCACAGAGAGATTTGTCAGTGAAAACTATCTTTGTGTACTATAGAAGGACCATGAACTAACNATAGATAGAGAGGAAAAAAAAAAACCCAACAACCTGCATGGTCAATACGTAACTGCTGTTGGAGAGACAGCCTGATTTAAGGACTAAATTTTTCTCAAAGTTTTGAAAGTTGAGTCTCCTTCAAAAAAGGAGACTCCCCCCGAGTATGTAATTTCAGCAAGGGCTTGGACGGCAGCTTTTGTAGCACTTCATGACGGGCTTCTTTTTATACGTTAAGTGGGGAAATTAAAATCACTCCTGAGCACAAGTAGCTCCAGAAGCTGCTGTTTCAGGCTCTCTGCAAACTCAGGGTACCATTGCTGCCTTATTATCACTGCATCCATTACAGGTTTTTCCTACTGTATATACTATAGCAGGCAATCTTGAAATTCTTTAGATAGATATAACCAAATATGCAGTGTATGTAGCATCACAGGTTATGCCCTCCTTTTCCAAGTATATCTTCATAACATTATTAGCTAGGACCTTGGGTGCTTCACTTTAGGTGTATTTAGACAGACATTTCTGAGGATCTGAGACTATAAGGGTCTGAGGAGCTCTTAAGAGAATGCTCTGTTTTCACCTGTTCCTCTTGACTCCCTGCACCTGGAATCACAGAGTATTTTGGGAAACACTGAATTGTGTGTTGTTTATGTCAACATAAATTGCATTTCAGGTCCAGCACTGCTCTTGATCCCCTTGAGACCTTCATTACTCCTTACTGCTCATTGCCTGATTTTTCTCAGTTTTGGAGGAAAAAATCACCCTACACTTGGCATAGGGGCTAACTGAGTGCTGATGAGGTGCTTAGACCAGCAGCAATGGAAAACACTACTTAGAGAAGGCTCATTTGATCAGTGCTGAGCTGTGAGATCTGTGTGTGGCACAGAGTGTGTATTATCCATAAACTTCTAAAGGAAATATCTGTTGGAGAGAAAGTCCCCAATCTATGGAATCTCTGCATTTTATATTTCTAGATCCACAGACTGTCATAGGCACCTTTCTTGAATTTCCTGTTTTACAATTACTCCTAAAATGAATGACAAGCCTTATTGGCAGCTGTGTGCAAACTCCACTCCTTGCTCCCAGGCAGCACTGGTGGTGCTTTTGCAAGTGGCATGAATCTATTTGTATGTAGTTTTGCAGTGATGAGTGAACATCTCACAGGGACCAGCTTCAGCAGTGTTTGCTCCTGTCTCCTCTGAGAGGGCAAAGGCAAGACTTTAACACTCATGTTAGCCATCATAGATTCATAGAATGGTTAGAGTTGGAAGGGACCTTAAAGACCATCAAGTTCCAACCCCCCTGCCATGGGCAGGGACACCTCCCGCTAGAGCAGGTTGCTTAAAGTCCCATCCAGCCTGACCTTGAACACTTACAGGGATGGGGCATCCACAACTTCTCTGAGCAACCTATTCCTGTGCCTCACCACCCTCACAGCAATTAATTTCTTCCTCATATCCCATCTAAGTCTCTTTCTAACTCTTTCAGTTAGAAACCCCTTGTCCTATCACTCCATTCCCTGACAAAGAGTCCCTCCCAAACTTGCCTGTAGCCCCCCTCCCCTCTCCCACTTTAGATACCAGGCAGCCACAGCCCTGGGTATCCACATGTTTATGCTTGACTACAGCAGATTAAGCTCTTGTTACCAGTCAATGGCCAGTTTGTTTTCCTAGATACGCTTTCTAGGAATTCTCTTCCCCTTCCCAGTCCCAACACTCCTGAAGCCTTTGCAAAATATTGCATTTTTGCTTTTGACAATCTCAGTTTCATATTCCTTTTGCCAGCGAAAGGATTTCTGGGCAGGTTGACAGACATAGTATCTCCTTCTTTTAAAAACAGTCCATATTCTGGAGTGATGGGCTGGGGGCTGTGTTTGTCTTAACTCAAATTGCAGAGCTATCACTCAAGCTGGGAAGATCTCCCTCTCTCAGCTCTTTCTGAAATTAAAGACCGCTTGCCTTCATCTTTGTCCAGGTTGCTTTAAAGTTGCTTCTGCATTTTCAGGAACTCATTTGCAATATAACAGAGCCTTACCCTGAGGAGTGATTTTTATAAAACATACTGACGGTGAAGAAGTAAAAAAATCACTGAGAGGGAATCTTTGTGGGCCTTGAGTTAACAGTGCCGCCTTTCTGGGTGATTTGATCTTAGCTAACACGTGAGTTATTTTGCAACTGCAAAGAGATCTTTGTTACTTCCTGGGCAGGTCAATGCAGTTTGAAAGGTCTGGTAGATACTGACATGTGATTGTCCATGATGCATTTCATAGGAGCCTCAATGCTTTAAGCAAAATAGCTAGCACCAGGCATGGCATACCAGAAGCACTTTGTTTCCACTTACTGTAAATGATCATAAATTCAGCTGCTACTTTATTGTGGTGGCTGTAGTTCTTGGAAGAGTAAAAGGCATGGGGAACCAGTTCTCAGTGAGTTTTATAAAGTAAAAGGTTGCTTGTATTGGTACCAATTCCAAAGTGCAATATTTCAACTATGAATGATTGGATGTTTTCCCAGATTGCCATAAAGTCATTAAACACAGTGTAAAGGGTCACCCATAACATAACCAAAAGACCAGTGCGTGCAGAACTGGAGCGGATTGTCAGGACATCCCTGGTTTTCAAGGACATGCTTTCAACTGCAGAGCCTTGGAGACAGCCATCATCTTGAAAATGGGCTGTATAAAGCATTCTGTGGTGAGGTGTCTTTCATAGCTCGCTGTGGCCTCTCCAGATATGTCTCATAAGAGCAACAAGGCAAGAGCCAAGAGCTCTTCCATCCCTAGGGAAGTTGTCTTATGTGGAACTTCCCTTTGGGGAAATCTTCCTTTAAGTAAGATCCAATCTTGGACTAATTTCCAGTGGTCTTCCAAAACTGAGAAAACAGTAACTCTCACATTTATTTTTTTGAATGCTTTCGAGGCAAAGTATAATCAAAAAGATTATGGATGATGACCAGAGGATCTACTTATGTCATTTTAGACCTCTTCATGGAAGTAACAGGGAATTGGGTTATCACCTATATTTATTTAACCATTCTGCAGAATTTAATAGCTGCAATCTGATTTTTTTTTTCTATTAAACTCTATGACTGTTCAGCAAACTAGTGGGGAAATAACTATTTTCTAACCCAAAGGTAAAAGGTGAAAGCCTGCCATTTGCAAGAGCTGGAGATGTTCTGCCTACAAAAACAATGATCTTATAGGAAAAGCCTTCCAAGAAAAGCCATCATCATCCAGAGGGGACACTAATAAGCATTGGGATGTGCACAGCAGCTGAACAGATGATTGAAGTTACGGTTTTCTGATCAACTTAACCAGTGGAGAGTCTCCCTCAGTGCCCTGGAGGTCCAAGCCTGCTGCCTCAGCAGAATGCATGGCTTCCAGTGGCATGGGAAGGAAAAGATGAAGCTGGGAATCAGCTCCTGGTTTCTCTCTTAGCAATACAAAGCATAACCAGTGGAGCAATGCAGGTCACCATGCAGATTTAAATGTTCACAAAGAGTTTGTTTTTCTCAGGAAGTACTCCGTCCGGGATGGAAAATAAACTTCTTTAAATTTGCTTTTGACGTCTGCTATATATACAGCTCATTACAGAGCTGCAAGAAGAGGTACTTCCAAAATGAAGCAGAAAATATTGGTTCATCTGTGAGACACAAAAAGCCCAATGCAGCCCACTTCATGCTTATTTACGGCAGCAACAGACGTAGAAGCAGAGACTGGATGCAGGGTTGAACTTTTCACAGTCCTGGGTGTGTTTGGGTAAAGGCTGTGGCTCAGTTTGTTATGCCAAAATACAACCAGGCCATGAATCTGAATTTTCCCAAAGTTCAAATGCAGCTGTATTCAGACCCTTCAGGCCCTTGTTTATTTGGCGTGTTGTGACATTTACATACACACACAGGGACTCATTTAAACCATCCAACTAAAATCCTCCTACAGCCACAAACACATAAAATCTGAATGCTTTTTTTTTTTTTTTTCAGATGTTTTGGCTGAAATGAAACTTTTTTACAGTAATAAATAACAGAATAATTATTTTTACTTCCTACACAGGAACTCAAATGTTTGATTGATTTTGCTCTTTTTGGCAGAGCTGATAGGTCTGAAATAGTTTTCCCTGGCATCTCAGCAATAACAGTTCCCATTAACCCTGAAGACTCCTGATGACCTAAACTCAACTTCAGGATATTTGATTTCTCCTCCTCCATCCAACCCACGTGGGAATGCAAGAGGAAACATAACACAGCACAACAGTGATTAGACCCTAACTTTTCCTTTCACTGTCCCTGGTGTCTATGCAACAGCTTAAGATAACTTTACATCTTTCTTTTCATGGACACGTGCTTATTGTCTATTTGGCAGTAATTTTTGGTGAAAGGATTTTCGATACTCATCTAGTATTTCCTTAACCAACGGGAAGAGCGGAGAGCTGCTGTGCAGCGCTTAAAGGAAATCAACTGATCGTGTCTCCATTACACCTGAAAATCCCAACCTTTTCTGGTACCCACAGCTCTGTGCTTCCTGGAGACTGGACCAGCTGTACCCACACTCCACAGGAGATTCTTCAGTATGCAGTAAGCCATCTGCAGACAAAAGGTGTTGGTCTAAAGGGCCTGTGCCGCATAGCTGTATGGGTTGGTGCTTCCCAGAAACCTCAGGCTGACTCTGTGTGTGTGAAGCACACGCTGTCTGCACACATACTTCTGTCTGGGAAATGCCAGTTTCCACTCACCATTGGCAAATGCTTATGTTTAATGAGAACTACTGTGCTGACAGATCCTTGGCTGCATCGATTACATGAGAACGGTAAAGACGTTATTGTTCTCACTAGTGTGACTAGACCCACATGCTTGCTTGCCCTGGCTTGTTCCAAGCCACTCGAGTTTTGGTGGCCTGTGTGGCACACACTTGTCTCACAGTTACTCTGATCTGATTCCATTACTATCAAGCAAACTGGCCCATAGCCAGTTTTCTCTCTCAAGCACTGGCCGGTTTTATTGTTCATGCACCTGAAACGATACAGTAATCTCCTTTAACCTTCCAAATATGTCTATATATGGGAGAAAGAAGTAGAAGAGTAGACTTTTATTAATTTAGCCTCATTTAAATAATTTGTAAAGAGCTCAGAAATCACGGAGCTCCATATGGAAGAGAAGTAGGATGAAGCACAACACTGGAGGGTTTTCCCAATGAATACCATTGTGACTGTGCCAACTTTAAAGTGTAGAAACTATCAGGGAGCAGACTTACATCCTGGAATAATGTTTGGATTATGTTTGATATCTCTGAGATACTGATAGAGGACTCCTGGATCCATTTGTCCACCATTCTACCAGCAATTTTTTCCAGTTTCTGTAGTCTGGAATGCTTAAAAAGCAAAAGGTCTTTGTGTTGGAGAACACTCCTCTTCCCACTGCACTGAAATGTACAGCAGAGTAGATATTTAGTTAATTATGGTTCCACCAGTAACTGTTTTCCCAGCCCCCATCCTGTCAGCCAACACAGTCCCTCTCTTCCCTTAGTTTTCCAGTTTGAACTTTAAAAAAAAAAAACTGTAGACACCTTTCACTTGTCTTCTCAGAGTCATAGACAGGGAACCTTGCAGAAAAGAAAAAGATGCAAAAAAATCTGGAAAATAAATTCAGCTGCAGAGGTGACTTTAACTTTGTCTGGCATAGATATGTTGACATCAGCTGCTGAATCTTTTGTACTTTACTGGTTCTGCAGGAACCAGTTCCACAGGCAGCTTAGGTCTTCAGTGGGTTTAGAAACCTTCTGGACATACCAGTTTGTCTTTACTAACCACAAGAACCCCAGGGAGGCACTTAACTGTAGGCACTGACTCCACCTTGGCCAATGTGTCTGTGTATCAATCAGTCACAGGGAGACTGTTACTGGTTTGCCCATATGGTGGCTGTGAGTATAAATATGTTATTGGAGATATGTAGGAAGGATAAGTGGAGCGTACATTGATAGAGTGGCTGTTGTGTACCAGTAAGAGATTGTCTCTGTGTGTGTGCATAATCTCATTCAAATTATACAGGCAGGATCCAGCATCTGAGAATCATTTTCTCTAAGGATCATAATTGTAAAGTTTAACCAAATAAATATTGAAAGACATTATATAAAACTCCCACACAGGGCCCTGCAACCTGAAACATAAAATATACATACAGCAGATTCTGCTCACCGCAAAACTATGCCAGGAATATAAGAGTATCTTTTTATACAGATTGGCTTGCATCCCATTCCAGGGTCAGAGACATGACGTCCCAATAAACATTCATGGATCGCTTGGAAATCACAGGCATCTATGAGCTGTCTTGCCTGCCCTCCCTTTTTCAGCTGAACATTTAGTGCTGAGTCGATAAAGCCCCTCACTCCTTCCTCATCATTCTCGTCTCTTTAATTCCACCAAGTAATTCATACGGCGCAGTTTCACCAGCTAAATCATTTTTAAATAGTTAAGCCCCTTTTGGGGCTTTTAAAACAGCTGGCTGTAGGACTGACTCAAAGTCTGATCTGTACCTCTCCTGAGAGGATACTTTTTTCTGCCTCCCACTTTCTTGATGACTACAGGACCCAATAAATACAATACTTTCTAATGTTCCAGTTGCTTGCTTGCCTTCCTTCTCACAGAGGGAGCCACAATGCTGAGAAAACAGCAGTAAGAAAACTCTATAAATTCAGTCTTATACATTCAGAGCCTTGTAAAACCGACCAAGGCATGAATTCCCACCGGCACTGTGTTCCTCTGTAGCAGAGGAGCACAGAATAAAGCCCCCACCATCTGAACTCTCATTCCATGTGATATATGCTGACAGGCTCCTAAAAGCACCCAGAAATAGCTTTGGCCTTTCTTTGTTTGGAAATAAGCGTGAATTTCTATTCCACACCAGTTAGTGAGCAGAGAGGGGGGACAACAGCTACACTTACTCATCCAGCCCTTTCATGATGGTAGTTGGTTGGTACTTGGAAAGGCTGGGCATTAGACAGCAGTCATGTAGTATTTAGGCCTGCTGTCTCCATGGCAGCTGGTACTCTTTCTAGAACACCAACATTTAAATGTGTATCTGTCAAGTGTCTCCCACTTGTATCTCCCATGAATAGAGAATAAAAACTCTTCATTGATATATCTTCAATATGGGGAAGTTACCAAATGGCAGATAACAAGGTCGAAAGACTAAGATAGTACTAAAAGACTTAGGTTCAGACTCTTGTTCTATCTAATGCCATTCTTCTTCTTTGCCAATTACAGATAGCTACATAATAAACATGTTATTTCATCCTGAGTTACCTCTGTGGATTATGGACACATGAATAGACTCCTTCAAGCTACAGTAACATACACAAATGAAACCAATATCACTTCTCACCGAGGAATGAAAATTGGAGTATTATGAGAATGGGCACCAAAGGCAAAGCCTGGACAGGGTAGAGCTGGAAGACCAGATGATATTTGATTTGTTCTACTGTATGAATTCAGCAGAGTTCACCAACACACAGATGGGGACAGGTGTCCAAATGGCTATTGAAGTGATGCAGCTGTGTGAATAGAGACTTGCAGTCACATAAATTCATGGTTATGAACTATTTCAGTACTATTTGCTAGAGGAGTATTAGGAAAGGCCTTAGAAGAACTGTTCCATCACTGCCTATATCTGGTGGTTCTGCTGTTGCAAACCCATCCATCCCCCTTGCAGGAAAGCCTCTCATTCAAAGCTGACAGGTCTTATAAAGTGTGAGGACATCTCCTTTCTGTAGTGACCTGCAGAAGACTTGGAGGGACCAGCACGGTTTGCTGAAGAAGAGAGATGTGAAAGACATCTGCAGTCAGACTTTGTAGATGGGCATGACTTGTCTTCATTCACATTTCTGGGAATGAGAATGGTTTCAATACTTTAAAAAGTGGTCTTCAATCTGTATATAAAACACAAGGGCAGGTGGTTCAGTGGGTTGTATTGGGCTTTATTCTAAGAGCTTTTGGGGCAGCTAGGCTCTCAAGGACAGAAAATGAATCCTGAATTCAGTGTCAGATTTAGTTAAAGATCCCTGATGTGCTTAGATCTTCCTTCTTCTGACTTAACCATGTGCAGATCTGGGCCTGTCTGTTGGAGCGCACGGGGACCCAGTCCTACAAGAACGTGGTTATGCAAACCCAGCAGTAGCCCAGCCAGTGCAAAGCAGTTCAATGAGTCACGGGCTTTGTGGCATAGAGAGGCTGCAGATGGAGATTCATGTTCACACTGAGAAATGCGGCCTCATTCTGTATTCGCTGCCATCTGGAGACAGAGAAATCAAATATAACTGGCATGTGTTAAAACCTCTCCACCCTTTTGTATGGTTTAATCTTGAAAATTGCGTTTGTTTAGCAAAGGAAAAATGTATTAATTGTTCTGCAAATGTGACTAATGGTGGTTAGTCCTATTCTGCTGTCAGGAAACGGGCTGCAGTTGACTACATTTAACTCCTGCTTGAAGCTGCCCTGTTTTATGCAAAATTTTTAGACTTTTCCCAGACTCAAAAGCTAGCATTTCCCACCCAAAGCACTCTGGGGTTAGCAGAAAGACCTGCGGACACATACTGCAGCAGACTCAAGTTCAGGATCTCTAGAACCTGGAGGAACCGAAGAGGGCTGAATGCAAAACAGTTCCCTTCTAAATGGAAATATCTGTGTTTCTCATCCAGCTTGTTGAGACTGATTGCCGACTCCTTTAGCATTATGCTCTTCAATGACTGGAGTCTTCATAATTTCTAGATTGGATGACTGTAATATGGCCTTTATATTCAACCTGAAGCTGGAAGAGTGCCATATTTTGTTTCTTAAGCATGGTAACTGTAGACACATGACATATTCATTGCTTAGAGGTTTCAGAGCTGAAGGTCTGATCTGTGCAAATTACATTGGTATCCCCTTCATTGGTCAAACTATTCCCCTTTCAATGCAGGGAATTTGAAAAAAGGCATTTTCTACACTGTTGGAAATGTACAAATAATAAATGTGTCTGCTGAGGGACAAGGAAATGTTGGGATGTCAAACCTATCTACAGTTCCACTTCACATTTATTTTTTTAATCCTCCTGCTTCCATCTCTGCCTGTGTTTTATAATGCATTCATCACTGCAGTCTATAGTGTGTGGCCAAGAGCACTATGTGGCTAAGAAATCCCACATAGAAATACGTTATCAACATTTATGTCCTGGGTACATCCAAAAACACCCCACAGAATGAAGATGGGACAGTGCATGCATGTAACTCCTTCTGTTTATATGAGATGTAAAATAAAAATCCTGTATAAAAGGAATGATTTCACACTGTCTGAGAAGGTAGGATCAGTGTAGTTAGGGAAAAGAAGCCATGGGGACAGAGAACAGCTTAACAGATAGAACTAGTAGTGGGAGAGTTTCAGAGAAGCAGAACACTTCTCTCTGCAACCTTTGAAATTGAGATCATCACAGCACTGAAGAATATTCACCCGGGCACAAGTATCTGTGATGAGAACAGAGCTGCATGGGAAGAAAGAGCTCTTTTTCCCCAGTAGTGTTTATATAGAAAAAAGGCGAATAAACAGCAATTCCTTCTTTTTCTAGGAATTCCTCTACCAAGAAGTCAGACTGACTACTGCACACGGAATGTGATTCCATTGTAAAGCCACACTCAGCTTCATTGTATTTTGTGCCACTACCTTCAATGCTGCTCCCTTTGCTTATGGAATTGAATGGAGAGCACAGAACTGGTAAAGCAGAATTGACAGCCTAGAAAGCCACGTAATCACATTTCAGCATCAGAAGTACTTTCGCAGGGAAGATTTTGCAAAGTGACAAGTTCCACATCTTTTTTTTTTTTTTTGGCATAGTCTGGAAGGAATAAGCAAACAAAAGGAGCAGCATGTCTTTTGGCTGCTCTGCAGCAACTTACACAAATTTTCTCAGTATCTCTTTAAGGGAAAGAAAACTGCCAAGGTGGAAGAAAAATAAGAAACTGAAAGAAATTTTGGCCTGCTTTTTCAGTGCCAAGGAATTTAGGATCTCTTTGCAACTATGCTCTCAAGACTGCTTGAGGTATGTGTAACCCTCTTTCTGCTGTTCTTTCAACTAAACGGCTATGCTTACAAACCTAGGTAGGGTTGTGGCCCTTCTGGGTACGCCACAGGTCTTCCTTTATTTTCTCCTCAACTTGCCAGGCCTTGCCCGCATGGACTCAAGCTATAAAGACAGC
The DNA here is from genome assembly GCA_013400055.1 of Nycticryphes semicollaris. Classification (NCBI taxonomy): domain Eukaryota; kingdom Metazoa; phylum Chordata; class Aves; order Charadriiformes; family Rostratulidae; genus Nycticryphes; species Nycticryphes semicollaris. The sequence continues at coordinate 1,238,671 of VXBJ01000233.1, read as the reverse complement.
ACAACTCCAAATGATGCATCTCAAGGGTGCGGCTTCTTTGCCACGGGCAACAGAGAAGCACATTGCCAACTTTACTGCTTTTTCCAGTGATCTTATTTAGAAACAGCAAATTAGGGACTGATGTGTATCAAATCAGATGATTGAATTTCTTCAGAACTGTGTACCTCCTACTATTTCAAATCATGTTCCCTACACAGTAAGGAATGTGCTAACTGAGTTCAGACCTACCTGTATTTTGTCAACCACACAGTTAGCCTTGAGTCTAGTCCAGGCCTGACCAGAATCAACTGCTCTTTGTCTTACCTTCATGAACATCGCTCTGTGGGCTCTGCCATTCTCTCATTCTGTATTTTCTCTTACTGTAAAGGGATTAAATTAAGGGAGAAGTGATTAGAAACATAAGGGAACTTGGCTTTAATGATCTGTATTTTGTTCACAAAATAACTCACAAACCATTCAGTGGTACCTTTTGATTTGCAGGCCTACCTTGCAGGCTCTGAGTCAAATCAGTGATCCAGAAGAGCTCAGAAAGGAGACATTTTTCCCCCCTCAAAGCAGTGATATTGGAAAAAGATGTGGCCCTCTGCAGCTGTCATGGCCTTTGATATCCAGCTACATGTTGTTTCCATATTGCATAGTGAACTGTGAGACCAGATGATCTCCATAAATAATGTAGTCTTGTGATTTCCTCAATTACTGTTCCAACAGAAACTTCCAAAAGGCCGATGCACCAGGGAGCCCTCATGAGCACATGGGGACACCTAAACTTTTACAGTACTTCTGAGCATGGATGAGGGATGTCCTTGTGAGAGGCAATCTAGACGAACATCCAATACCGTACCGGGCTTTGTCACTTGGAAATAAACCTAGAACAATTTGCATTATAGAATAGTATAGTGCTGGGCATTGAGCGATCTCAATGACTAGCGCTGTTAAGACAGTTCTTTTTTTCTCATCTGTTTTACATGCAAGATTTCATTCTTGATATGATACATTGTGGACATTGACTGTGAAGATTCCTGTATCACCTCCTTCTAGAAAGTCCTCTAAACCTCTTCACAGAAAGTTCCCAGGTGGAGCTTTTTTCTATTGTGATGTCATTGCATTTGTTACAGAAACTTGTTCAATAGTTCTCTATTACATAAGAAATTCCCTAAGAAGTTCCTTTCGTGAAGAGCACTCAATACAAAGTCTTCCCCCACCAAGACATTGACCACAGGAGTAGGAAGCTCATATGACTTACTAGCATCTTTAAATGAAATAAAGTTAAATATAATAAATTTCCTTTTCCCTATCACAAATTAACACCTTTGTGCCTCCTCTACCAGGAGCTGTAAATTAATTTCTGACAGCCAGACTCATCTGGTCTCCAAAAGTTCCTCTTTCCAATGAAAGACTACATCATCTCTGAGCAGAGCCCTTACCAGGTTACCCGAATGCATCCTTGAAAGACTGAGCCTTCAGAAAGGACCTAAGAGGGTGTAGTGAATGGCCATGTTTTTAGAGAAACAGCAGAGCAGGATGTCAGGGCAGACAGCACTGGCTGGGCTGAGCAGATGGGAAGGTGAGCTGAAACAGATCAGTTATTCACTCAGTCCTCAGCTGAAAGTTGATTATACAGAAAGCTGTGTGTAAAGTATTTATAGTCCAGCTTCAAAACTCAAAATCTATTCCAACTGGGTTTGTTTACATAGTCAAATATGTTCCCACTAATAAACCTATATTTTCATACTAAGACTCTCTGATTAGGTTTGGGGGCGACACACACACAGTGTTTTTTATTTGTTTGGTTTTTGTTTGGGTTTTGTTTGTTTGTTTTTTTAATCAGCTAATTACTTTTAAACAATATAATATAGTGAAAAGTTCTTACTGAAAGATTCAAATGGTCTAAAAGGAGAGAGAACTCCCACCCAACTGGGAACAGATTTATGCCTGAATTTAGCCCCTACTCTTGCCTCTCACAAGCAGTTCCCAACAGAAGAAATGGTTGGGTTTCCTTCCTTTTCTTTCTGAACCCTAGAGGCCACATGCACGTGGGTGCTTGTTAGTAGTTATGCCTTTAATTTGACGCATGGCATGAGAGCATATTGTACCATGAAGCTCATCAAAAATAGCAACCCAAGTATTGGCTGTGAAAATCACAAAGGGCTTGGAAAGCTCAGTGATGACAATTGAGAAAAACTGTATTGCATCTTACTGAAGGGTAGGTAGGTCTTCTCAGACACAAATTCATGTACAAACTCCCTAACATTTATACATGCTCAAAACAGACACCACATTTAAATTGCCTTTTTGTAGTCTGGTATTGCAGTTGTGTTTAAAGCAACCTGGGAACATGATAAAGGAGTGACATGTAAGATCTGTCTGTCATAGCTTTCTGTGGGGTTTTCACATTGATGCTTTTCAGCCTTGTTTTGGATGATATATGTGTATATTCACACGCATAGGCATGTCTGTGTGTGCATACAAATATTTCTTTAAAAGGGATACGATTCTTATATATTTTGTTTGTCTCTAACCCTGTGATTTCTGGAGTCCTGGGCCGTACCTTCCCATATTTGGTTCTTGTACACAGATAAACACATTGTAGTAATTCCCGTAATTTCCCATATGCCTGGAGCCTAATTCAAAATGGCTTGAAATGAGGGGAGAATCTCTTTCTTAGTGCAGGTTTTGTTGAACTTCAGGAGGAACTTTGCTGTCATGTGACCTGAGATACAGAAAATGTTGATACCAATAAAATCTTAGCAGACCATGCCAAGAAAATCAGTATTTAGTTTACCTAGGATATCCCAGAGGAAACATACTGTTAATACTGAAGTTTAAAATATCTTAGCCTTGGAATCTTAAAACTCCATCAGCACTTGGAAGAGGGGGAAGCAAGAGTAACAAAAAATCCCGTAGCAACAAGGAGGTTAAATACACACATGTGCAAGATGTAGCACAACTCAATGGATCACTTTTAGCAGCCCCAGATTTTGTCTGACACGGGTTTTACTCTTGATCTTCTCATATTTGTAGCATTGCAGAAAAAATAAGAATCAATAAAACCTTCCCCTTTCTGAGAGTACCTTATAATGAAAACAAGAATATTTTGAAAGGAAAGAATAGGAAATGTTGACTGGGGTGTCCTGCTGCTTTCTAAGTAGACCAGCTCCCAAGATTTATGTCAAAAGCAACAGAAGGTTGGAAATGAAAGAATGCCCTTGAAGTTACGCTCTGTAACTCAGCCAAGATGGCTTTTTCATTTACCTTGTCGAAAACCCAACATGAAAAAAAAAGGTTGGAGATAAAAATCTAACACCATTACTGGTGATTTACAAATGATGTGACAAAATAAACATGTGTTCCATGCATGAGAAAAAGTGTTCCATTCAATGATAAAGCAGTTCCCCTGCTCAAGATAGGTGGTACTTAGTTTTTGAATCTGCAGAACCTTGGCTTGAGGTGCCAAAGTTGTACCTTTCTGGGCTGAAGCAATCCTCATACGTGGGCTCTCAATAAGGCTGGGGAACTGGCACAGTCCTTCCAGCCTACAGACATGGTGGAGCTCTTCCTTCACTGACCCTGGTGCTCACGGACCTTACAGCATAATTTACCTTCTCCGCCTTTGAATTTGACATCACCCCGTACATTCCAGGGCAGATATTTCTGAATATGTGAGCAGACGTTGGTAGGTTGATGCTGTGGGATTAAACAGCCAACAGAAGACAGCAAAAGAAGTTAAGTAAGCAAAAGGGAACATGGCAGCTGTGTGAAGACTGTGTGTGAAGATATCTCCATTGCATATTTCAGATTTTGACACATGGCACCTTTAAGTCAATGGTATGAAAGAGCTCCCATTGCCTTCAGTTGATTTTGGATTTGCAGCATTGGCTTTAGTTGATTTTGGACTTGAGGTGTTTTTCCTTAACAGCAGCAGGGTCCAAAAGTCATTGTGCTGAGGTGTTAATGATTTCTTTTTATGCAATTGGTTCAGCAAAACCACTAAATCCTGGAAGCAGCTTTCTTTTCTTGGGAACCTAGGCCTCCAAGCACGCAAGGAAGCCTGCATTTCAGATGCAGTATGAGGCAGGTTGTACTAATACCTGAAATAAGAAGGACATGCTCTGAATGGATCAATCCTTAGTTGGAAATCAATTATTAAGTGAAAGCTGTGTTACATGCATGACATGGGCACCTTCAGAAGGCTGAAATGTGGAGCGCATAATTCAGCCTGCCCATCCTCAAATTCATGATTATTTTTGGTCTTTCTTAACCTGAGAAACTTTCTGTTTCTCAGCCTATCAGTATATGACAATGTTACCTAGATAGTAATATCAGAAAGGATGTGATTGTGCAGAATTTTGGCAGAGCACATGTGAGGGAATGGCACATGGTTTCTACCTTTAACTTCAGTTATAGAAAGGTCTTTTACCAATACACATCAGCATATTAAAATCAGTTTGCTTATGTGTGAGGGACCGCACAGAAGTCTCAGAGGCTTTAGGTAGCTGTGCCCGCCAGATCACAGCAGAGTTCTAGGTGGCAGATAGGTATATGCCTATAGACAAAATACTTCTGAGCTGTGTTGGTATCTACTTCTAGAGTCTGGAAAACTTTCAGGCCAGTGAAGATAGTAATTAAGCGCTAGACACCAATGGATTTGCAAGTTCTGAGAAGCAGGTGGATCACATAGTCGATATTTACGTGTATATTTTACATAGCAAAGTCCCAATTTTAGAAGATTTCAGGCTGAATTTTTCCTAGCCTTGTGTCTCTCTCCTCAGCTAACTGTTCAGAGTTTTGTAGTCTTAAATGTCACAGAGTCTAAATACCTGTTACTCTAAATATTCAAACTATGTAGCTGGTGTACATGTGATATGACTTCAGTGTCTGCCTCATAAAAAAAGAGCAATGAGAACAGGCAAAATACTGCCTTGAAAGCACACCCAACCATGTAAGAGTCAGAGAATAGATATGAATTCCAGATTACTTCCTCCCATCTCCCTCTGTAATGGGGCAAGCCAAAAGCCTTCAATCCAAACAACCCTGAGCTGTGAGGAAGTTCAGATCCAAACTCTCACAAGCCAGGCCATTTCTAATTATTTTTATTGCCTCATTAAATTTACTATGTTGAACCATTTCTAGTGACCTCATTAACTCTCTGAAAAGAGTTTGTCACATACAATCCTTAACAGATGTCTGATTTCAGGCGTTGCAAAGTCAGTCATCTGGCCCTTTCCCCAGCATGCATAGACCCTTAGCTCTCCAATCCTGTGCTCTACTGTCTCAAGAAGGATTTCATTTTGATGATGCTGTATTACTGGGAAATTTGCTGTGGTCCTGCTTGGGCTGGTTTTTATGCCTTCATTCGCTAGCTGTATCCCACAGATTTCTTCTCATCTGCCTTGTTTCCTTCTGCATTGATCCAGATGGATTGTATACCAGAATTGTACACTGTCCTAGGGAGAATATCTTCTGGCTTCTTGAGTCAACAAGGGTTTGCAATGCCCCGTTGGGGTTAGGTTGTAAACCCCCTCTATTATGTGTGCAGCTGGGCCCAGAGAGCAGATTTCACTTTGTTCTTTCTTTATCCGTGATTTAAATGGAATGGATAGCATGATTATTAGATGCTGGGCTTCTGGATCACAGCCTTGAAGGGCTGTCAAAAAGGATTTTCAGTCACTCCACAGCTGAGAGCAGGATGTGGGACTCAAAGGATCAGGAAGGAAGGAAGCTACCATGTGAACCTGAGACTCAGCCAGGTCTCCTACAGCTGGCTTCTCAGGGCAGGCAGCATGCAATGCCAAACATCTGGGGACGAACACAAGTTCAGAGTCGTTTTTGGAAGAACATATGGATTCTGCAGTCATACCCATTCCTAGATCAAGAGATACAGACGTTGCCCCAGTAGGTTGCATCCCGTGCATTGACATAAGAACAATCATGTGCAGGCAGGCCAAAGGTCCACATGCCTGTTCAAAATCAGCCAACACTGAATATCCAGGATAATGGTCCAGGGAGCACATGTAGGGATATTTCCACAGAATACCCCACAAGGTTTGGCATGATATGGCTCAGGTGACTTCCTGTGCTGGAGTACTTAACAATTATTGATAGAGTTGGGCTTTTCCCCAAAAAGAACTTTTTGAGCTCTTGCAAACCTTCACTTTCCACAATCTCCTGTGGCAAGCATTTCCACAGCTGAACTACATGCTCTATAAAGAACTAACTTTAAAAAACTTTGTCTCAAAACTTTCCCATGCTTTTTATTCTTTCCTGTACTTGTAAGATAGTGAATAATTATTCTGTTTTAATCTTCTGCAGGCCTGTCACGATTTTAGAGACATCTATTCCTCCCCTTCTTGGTCATCTCTTTTCAGATTGTTCCTGTATCAATTTGCCATTTTACTTCTGGTAGGTTCAGAATCGTAACAGGCTGAGGATCAAGAAGATTATTCTGTAGCTTCAGGTGGGAAGGAGAAACAGGAGTTGGGGAGGAACCTGGACAACAGTGATTACGTTACATATTTTGTTGATAAGGTGGTATAGCTTTTTTCCTGAGAGAATATCTAGTTTTGTAACTTAGATGTGCTAAGTTTCAGAAGCTATAAGCACATAAAAAGAGGAGGACAGGAATTTATGCAAACTTTCAATTTGTACTTAAAACTTAATCCCATTTCTCCTCTTGTCTTTCATAAAAGTTTGTCTGTAACGCGGTGTTAACTTGAATTATTGCAGGGATTAGAAGGTGAGATGGGCCCAGTTCTCAGTTCTTCTCACTGCTTGGTTTTATAGAGGTACAGCTCTCCTGGATTTCTATCTGATTTACACCAGGACAGATGGGTGAAAAATAGGGCCTATTGTTTTTACACTCTGCTTTTGACAGTGCTGAGAATCTTCATGCTATAAAAGTGTCCGCGCTGTGCCGTCTTCCATCTGTATTGAATATATTGTATCTGTCATGCTGCTTAGGAAGAGCTGATATTTTTGGCAACCTTTCCTTCTTGTACAACTCCACATATAGCATCACAGAATTTAAAAAAAAAAAAAAAAAAGCAATGGATAGGAAAAAATATCTGACTCATGGGAAATTCACATACTTGTTTTATCCCATGTCAGAGTGGAAGAGGAGAGTACCAATTTTTCCCCCAGTGGAATGAAAGGTGTTATCAGATTTCAGATAGTTTTCATCCAAATGTAAGGAATATCCTGAGGCACTGGGACACTTCAGTCATAGGAGGCTCAGATTCATATCCTGTAACTGCAATTGTCTAAAAGTTGTCTCCTAAAATGAGTAAAAGAGAGGGATGAGACTGTCTAAATGCAAGTAATTTTGTCCTGAACGCCATGTCTCAGATACAACAGATCACTTTGCTCTCTATACTGACTAGATGAGGAACCCAGACATGCCATTTGACTAACTGCTTGCCTTTTAGGCAACCAAAATTAGAAAAAAAACCAAACCTTCAAATATTTTTTGTGAAGACAATGTTCAGCTCAGGAGAAGACAAGGTCACAACAAATTCAGAACACCAAGTTCCATGAGGAACACCCTGGCTGATACAGAATACAACACTGACAGGAAGAAAAAAATCTTTCAAAAATCAAATATTTCAGAGGAAACACTTTTGAATGAGATGATGCCCTGCCGTCTCATGAAAAAATTTTTCACTCAGAAATTAAGAAACAGCTTCAAGAAGTTAAAAAATATTAGAAAATTGTTTGCTAATGAAGCATGCAAGTGGTAGCTGATAGATTGAAAGCCATAATATGCTCAGCTTCCATTGCCCAGATTTATGAGGGACTTTTTCTTTCACACAGGCACTGACTTTATCATGCAAAATTTAGACATCTAAGCAATCTAAGCAATGTTTGAGCTCCTTCCATGCTCAATCTAGAGATGCCAGACACTCCTAGAGATAGACTCATTTCACTGATTTTATACCTGTGTTAAAATCTGAGGAATTTCAATGGCTGTGAATAAGGAAGATTCATCTCAATGTATATGCACCATTTTGACTCTACTAAAATACTTAAGTCATTCCCACCATCAGTTTATAAAGATGGTATGAATGGATAAGCTACCCAGCACAAGATGTGTTTCCAACCCCTAGAAGAGGCAGGAAACAGCTCTTTATCCCCAGAGATTTTCCCACAAATGAAGAGGTCCAGAGAGAGGCAGAATGAGAGAAACCTAGAAAGGTTCTTGATTAGATCCACTAACTGCAGCTGATATAAATATCTTTAAATATAATACATCAACAATACTATGATAAAAACCAGCTTCTGGCTGTAGACATGGTGTAGTCTTTAACTTAAATTCACCAAGTTTGGGTGGATTTTCATGTGACAACAAAAGGCTACACCTAAAGGCATTTCCCAGCCAAATTTCAAGGTTTTGTTTCAAAAGAACAGATTCACGAGGCGTATGGAGAAAGAAGAACAACTTCAGTTTAAATAATGAATGTCTGGCAAGATCAGCAGCAACGGGCTGGTGAGTATCGCGATGGGAAATATGCAGTGACTTTCATAGCAGCGCTGATGCCAACCTCCAGACGGTAGCAGACTAGAGGTTGGGCAACGCGTCTTGGTGGCTGTAAAATTTCACTGAGCCTACAAATCAACCTCTGTGTCTACAGCATCCTAGCATCGGGTGAAGGGAGGTGGCAGGAAGGGGACACTGCAAACTTGTCAACTTATTTGCAGTATGCCCAAGGGGAAAACAGCAGTAAGGTAGGAATCTGGGAAAATAAGCAATGAGGCAGCATCTTCCCCAGAACCCTGTGTGGGCTTCATGGTGTCAGAAGTAGAAACAGACATCCACTCTTCAATTGGATGTCTAAGACAGACCCCTAGATCGCGGCTGATACTTAAAAGGGGTTAGTTTGCTACATCATGTGCCCCCATTTTTTTATCATTCTAAGGCAGGACATATGGGAACTTGTGTCCTTCCAAGATGAGTTTTCAGTAAACACTGATTACTGTGCTATGACTGAGATTAACAGTTTTCACCCTCAGTGACCCATAAACACATACCCTAGGACCTTTCCCTAGAGAATTTCAGATGACTTTACCAACTGACTTATGTAAAAATGCAAAGAGGCCTTGTGCCTTCAAAGCCTGTGAATATATTCTCTACCCAGAGCAGAAAGTTCAGGCACTATTTATCCTGTTCTGCCCAGGGCTTGCTCTTTTTGTTTTGCGCTGAATTTCTTTCCTGTTAGACATTGTTCGTGAGCCAAAGTTTTCTTTGGAACGCCAAATGGGAAAGGACCACCTGGGTTAGGAATTCCTGTCCTCTGGAATTGCAGGCTGCTGTGCCAGTTTCATCTTTTTTTTTTTTTCTTCTCAAAAAAGAAGAATGTAGTGCTGGCTGGGAATCTGGAGAAATGCTCTTCCCTTTTGCTACCAGTTGCAGATGGACACAGAGGAGAACCTCCTTCCAAAACAAGATGCATTATACTATAATGGCCAATGTTTCTCCATATTCCTACCAGTATCAGGAGGTGGCAATAAATAACTTAGATGCACCTAGTCATGCCAAGGCTAAGAGTTAAGTAGTAGCAAAGGCAACAGGGTCAGTCTCGTATTCAACCATAGTCCTCTGTAATCCCAAGGAAAGAAGGTGGGTATGAGGGAAGAGCAGGATCAGGTCTATGGCACTGTGTCATCCTATTGGCCACCCCTGGTGAGTGTATGGAGAGTGAGTAAGATGGCCATGTGAGCTGCCGTGGTCATGTACGTGTCCTGTCAGAGCCAAGGAGTGAGGCCACAGCACAGACATGTCAAACACATTGTCAGAAGGCGCTGAAGTGGCTGGGTTTATTTTAATCTGGAAATGTGGCCCTTGCTGCCTTTTATGATGTGCCAGTCTAAGCTGCCTCTGGCAGCTGTGAGAATATTAGTTTTGGCAGACAGCTGCAAGGAGCAGCAGACTGGAAGGAGTCAGCAGCAAATGTGATAAAAGGGGAAAGTTGCTGACGCCAGGAGGAAAAGCACAAGGTCCTGCTGATTACCAGAAATCCTTCAGGAGCTGTGAGGAAGAGGAGGTCTTCTCTGACACTGGGATGAGTGGACAGAAAGTGGCTAGCCCTCTCCCCTTGAGTTAAGTTGAATTGCCCCACTGCATGTGTAAGATGCCCCAATGTCTGGAGAGGAAGGATGCTCCAAAGGAAAAGAGCAGACCTGATGGGAGATGGTAGAGAAAGATTTCTCTCTTCACCTGGCATTTGGCTGAATTGATCCTTTTTGATAAAAGAGACTGAGTCTTGGCCACCAATGAAACATACAGATCTGTGGGAGCTGAAGATGTCCAAACTAAAGGCTAAACCCATGTATGTAACCTAGTCAGTGATGTATTTCAGGTCCAGTACTTCTCAGCACTAGACTTTTATTGCAACCTCCCCATTCTCCATCTCTGTCTTACAATTACAACCCTCCTTCTCTGTGGTTTTGGGGATGAGCTGCTTTTTTGCCAACTAGATAACAAGCTCTTTGGGATCATGATTTTTTTTTAATGTGCTTTGTGCTCACAAAGAGGGTGGCATCTGCAAAAGGTCCCAAGCCCTTGGGAACGTTAAACAGATGATAATAATACGAATGCCAGTGAAATTCCCATGGTTTCTTCTCTAACCAGCTGGCTGGAACCAGAAGGCTCATCAGAGATGATCTCTGAGAGTGGATCCCTGGGAGGAGGAACAACTTAGATGCCAGCTTGAAGATAAAATCTCCTTTTTGTCATGATGATTTACAGTCACATCCAGAAATGAAAGGAGCTGGTTTTTGAAGTCAACCTGCAGCTCAGATCACCTCAGAACAGGAGGTTGTGATGCAGCTGATACAGCACACAAAGCTGCCAGCTGAAAAGGGATATACCCAGTATCACTATTGATGCAATGGAAGGGAATGCAACATCCGTGAGGCAGGACAGGATTCTCAAAAAAAAAACCCAAAAAACCATTATAGGGCTAGGTTGGTTGTTTTGATTGTTTGGCTTTTTCCCAAGGCCTGACATGCTCTTTTTAACAACAGGATTTATTTTTAGTATAAACATGGAATACTTCTGTTTAGGAGTGTCATACCCAGCAAAGCAAAATGCTTAGCGGAAGGACCGCTTGCCCTGTGACTGTGTGGTTTGTGCTCGAGTGCCCAATGCCTGCATGAACACAGCAGTGAAGAACAGAAACTGCCCATAAGCTCATCGTAGCCTGCTCTGGGCAGTCCTCTGGCCTTTTTTTAAACTACAGAAAGCAGTGGAAAAGTTAAACTGTCAATATTTTAGTTTTATTAAAAAATAAACACAGGGCAGAATCTCCTTTGCTGTCAGTGTACTCCTCAGAAGGGCAAGAAAGGGCAGAGATTGTCACAGCGGCCCTGCTGTGCATGATCTCCTGCACAACAAGGACAGAGACTTAAATAAAATATTTTCCTGGATGAACCCCAGTCACTTGGGTTTGAGTAAACCAGGGCTGAACAGGGATAGTTTGCCCATAACTCCATGTGTGCCCTTTTAATACCTTTGGCTCGATTTTGCTTCCATATATTACAGTTCCTATTTCTGATCAGGGCCAGCAAGAGAAGAATCATCTGAAACACTGTTCTTCTAATTTCAGTGCAAGGAAAAGTAGAAGCTTTTTGTTAGGATATTTCAAGCTCAACTTTGCAATCTGCAGACTTTTAGGGGTGAGCTAGATAAGTCTCTGCAGAATATATAGCTTATCTGAAATAAAAGCACACTCTGAACCTATCTGAGATATGCCCATGACTAGCTTTCAGAGAGGAATTTACAAGCCTGGAACAGCTTGTAACCAAGACAGCTTTCCCAGAAATAAATGTAGGAATAAATATTTACCTCCTTTCTCCAAATATCCATACTAAGAATTGTGCAGAAATCATTATCTTCCCTTTTAAGTTGTATTTATTCAGAGATCTACATGGCATGAAAAAGCAGCCCAGATTTATGTAACAAATTTTGTGGTGTTGTATACAGAGCAACACCCTAAGTGTTAGTCACCCCTAGTGTGTTAAGTCTGTCAGTTCATGGTGATTCTGGGGAGTATATTTAGGTATATATTAACTATGATAAAGATTGTTGCTTATGATACTAGATCAGAGTAGCTTAGAGTTTTGTATTGCTGAAATCTTTGCTAATGACCCAGATGGAAATAGCATTCAGATCATGAGTTAAAGAGTTGGTGGTTTTCATATAGTTAGGCACACTTGCCAGGAATCTATTTTCCTCAACAATTTCACATTTTCAAACAGTTGATTTTAATAAAAAATAAAAATTACTGTTTTGACCTGACAAGAAAAGTATGTCCCCCATATATTTCAAAGGCAACTGACTTCCTGAGAAGTTTCCTCCATCCCAGTGATGTTTTGCTTATAGACCTTATTCTAACATTTTTTCATTAGAATTCTTCTTTGAAAATAAAAGAAAACCAAACAAGCAAAAAACTCCAAAACCAAAGCAGAGCAAAGAAAAGGGGAAAAAAGCGCCTTTATTGCCAATGATCATCTTGAGCAGACTATTGTTACTTAATCGCTCGTTATTACGATATAGAGCCCTGACATCTATAGCTGAGTTGATGGTATGTCAGCAACTTCTGGTGATCCGGTTCATGGCAAGCTGTTGTTATTTACAAGGGGTATAACAGCAATGTCACACCACCTCAAGTCCGAGTTGCACCAGTTGGTACACGTATACCTGGAGAAAAATCATTCCAGCTACAAAGATAAAATCAAGGTGGCAGAAAGAAGACAGTGAGATGGTGGCTACATAGAAGAGAATCCAGGGTAAAATGACAAAGATGATGAGAAGGACTGAAAATAGAACTTCTGTGGAAAAGATTGACAGAACTTGGATTGTTTAGTCTAGAAAAAAGACAACTGTGAGACAGTCGTGATAACAGTCTTCAAATATGTTAGAGACTGCTGCAAAGAGGGAGGTAATGAACTCTTCTCGATATCCACTAGGGATAAGGCAAGAAGTAATGGGCTTAAATTGCAGTAGTGGTGGTTTGGGTTAGACAGGAGGAAAAACTTTTTGAGGGGAGGGAAAAAATCCCACAGGGATAGATTGTCTGGGAAGAGTTTGGAGTCTTTGCCACTGTAGGTCTTTAAAAGCAGGATGGAGGAGGATACGGATGGAAATGCCTCTCAAGGTCTTTAGCTCTATAGCAGGCTTTGGGATTTTCCTGGTAGAGAATTTAAGCACAGAAAATTGAAGTGACTTGCTGACAGCACAATGACTAACATAGAGCAGGAGTGGGAATCAAATATCCTGAGTTTATCAGCTTACTGAGCAAAAAAAAAGAACAGTGTCAGGGAATAATATTAAAAATAAATAATGGCCCATCTGTGTGGTATCGAGTAAAAAACAAATCAAAATTGATCCAAATGTTTATATTTTGAAAATCTGGGCAGTTTACTCATAAGTGCTCTTAATGAAAACTGGCCAAACCCCCAAAATTTCCAGTCTGCAAAGAATTCAAATATTTTGAAATGTCTTTATTGAGAATCAACTTCAAAATAATATGTTCCATGAGATGCTGAAACATAACGTTAAGTAAGAAAGGATGCACACATCAATGTACTGTAATAACTGATGTGTACTATATGTTCAAACAGCAAATGAGAACATTATCACTGACACATAACATTTTAGCTTTCAAAGAATGAAAGGAATCAAAATGATTAGTTGTTAATCCTCTCGTGCCAAAAATGTAGTTGTTAGTAACAGAATGCTTTACTGAGCAAAGCTGGATTCAAATTTGCCTGTTTCTAACAGGAAACTAGGCACTGACGTTTTCTGAGCATGTATTTCCCATTATTCCCAGTTCCTTTCTCCACTAGAGTAAAGTCAGAAAGACCAGAGAAAAATAAAATGCAGGGAAAAGCTGCTCTAACTAGAAGCTGGGTTACCTGATATAACCCCAAAGGACCCGATCTCTTCACATTTCCAATCAGTGAAATTACTGAGTTGTCATCTGTTTATTTTTGTATCAACGTGTCCAACATGATGAAGTCAGCTTAACCCTCTGAAAAGGCAAAGAATTGCGCTGGTATCCGCTAAACATTCCCTTTTTAAAACACATGCAGGAAACGTGATAATACGAGCAGAGATGTCTGCATGTGGATGGCTCACTTGTATTTATCTGGGGGGGTTTCACATTGTCCATGTCTGTGGTATCTTGTCCTTCACAGGCAATCACAGAAAAGCTAATGCACTACAGGAGTAGCATTTTATCTTAATGTCTTTTTATCTGTTCACCTCTATAACCAGATGAGAGAGTAGGCCACTGAAAGCTTGATTTAAGAGAGATGCTTTGAGTCATATAGCGAGGAGTGATAAATGCTGGCGTTGGTAAAAAAGATCCAGAGGTTCCTAGTATGGGCAGGGCCAAGCACTCTAGTGCAGAGGGTTAGAGTGGGAGAGCCTGAGGACCAAAACTAGAGATGTCCTGCCTGGATAGTGCCTGGAGAAATCCTTCAGTGACTTTTGCTCAAACAGTAGCTGTGTTGCAAAATAATTGCGGCTCAGCCAGCACCTTCCACAGCCTTTAAATCCACTTCAAAATGGTTCCATTGTAAGACACATACCCCACATGTGGCACAAAATGAACAACACGCACAAGTCCTGTGTTGCTGTTATCGCTTCCAGGGTCTGACTGGCATACTGTCAAACATTTTACAACCTAACAAGTTGCCAAATACCTTCTAATTAAACAAACCGTTCCTTGCAGAATGCCAAACAATTAAACAGGTTTATAGTTTTTAATCTAACACTGCATCTGGTTTAAGGGTCTGCTTTAAATATCAAAGTCTTCTGATCATCCGATGGCAGCTGACAGCTGATGATGGGGCATTTCACCCATCTGTATCGCAGTGTCTAGAGAATTCATGTTTCTTGCATTTTTTTCCTACCTCAGTGTATTCATGACAAATTGTGCACAAAACCTTTTATTGCCACAGCTAGGTTTGGGGAATCACCTCTGATCCCTAAGATGATTAAGATTCCTCATTATGTCCGAAGAACTTCCCTCCAGTGATTAAGTCTGGGAGTAGGGGTACATTGTCATTCATTTGAACAAGAGCAGGCACACATGGCCATTTTAAGGACCGGATCAGGAAGTCAGAATATAAGCCTAGAAACTAGGCTAGGCTTGAAAAGGCTTTTAGTGTCTAAGGTGGTCCATTTCAACGTCCAGGGTGGTCCACCTGAAGTCCTAGGCTCTACCACATCACTATTTGCAACATCTGGGCCAGACCCCAGGAGAGGGAAAGAGAAGAATCACTGAAGCTCTCTAGGGAGATGCCTCAAAAGTGACTCTGAATGAAAGCTGAAGATTATGGTTTGCACCTGAACTATGAACAGTGCTGTTTCGCCAGAGCTCAGACCCCTAGTGGTCAGGAAAGTCTGAAGTCTGTTGACACTGGGACCATTTATAGAAAATTTCACAATAGCCACTGGAAGAACTGAAATAAGTTGCTTTTCACATCTGTGGTGCCAACCAAAGGGTCAGGTTCCGCAGCATATTTATTCAGTGAAAACTTCTCTTTGCTGTACTGAAGTGTCCCACCAATGTCTTTGCATCATATCGTTACTTTCTATTGTTACTCGTCCGTCTTTTCACACAGATAATGACTCAGGTAGAGGTTTGAGTCAATGTGGGAGACAAGCCAGCACACCAAACCCTAAAGAAAACAATGGCTGGTATAACAGCTGGGCATGTAACTAGAAGAGACAATGCTGCTACAACCAGCCAGGCCCAGTTCTATTTATGCAGGTGTAAAAGGGCTCTTGCCATTGGAAATAGTGTGCACTCATTGTATTACACATTCTTTCCTCTCTCGGCATCCTGTTTAAACAGGCTGAGTGCAAAGGGGTGTCTGCTATTCATTTGCGGATGCCTTGTGATGATATGAAGCATAATTGTATAATTTATGCCGAATAAACCAAGAAATGGCTGCTGTTCAAGGGAAGTAGCAAGGCCCCAAAGTACTTGAAATATTGGAGCAGGCAGAAAAGATAACAAAGCTTGATCTTTCTGCTGGTCCTTTCGTTAGGGCTGCTCTTGCACAGAGGGAGAGGAAATGGTTAGCAAAAGAATGCGATTCAGATGTGCTTGGATATTGCTGGAAGTGAGAGAAGCACAATGGCTCTGCAAACCTATTGAGTAACTCCACCAAAGCCAACGTACTTGCCCCGGGAATGAATATTGGCCCCTGGACTCTTCTTTCAGTGCAGTGCAGCTCTTCAGATGTTTGTCAAAATGAATGTGCAATTGTTTGCTTGCTTAGAGCCAACAATGTCAGGCTGCACATTATGGCCCTGCTGTGTTTGGCTTGTTCATGACTTCTCTGCCTGAAATATTTTTATTTTTATTTAGCTGGAAGAGGGAGGAAGGCATTGGGGACTTTATTTTATCTTGCAACACATGATTCAAGCCTTGAATGTTAAATTTGGGGCTTGGCTCTGAGGCAGGTCAAAAGAGAATAACTTGGAATAAACTGCTGATGTGGAGCCTTGCTTTCTACGTAATGGCAGGATGTTTTCATGCTATGAAGCTATGAACAAGTCCTCTAGAGTTACTACAATCTTACCTTCCAAGGAGATTTTCTGGCTTAAAACTAAGACCTCCTGATTTCAGCTTCCTGAGCAGGAATGCTATCGCTACATCAAGGCAATAAACTCCCAGGCTTTTCATGTCAGTATTCCGATTCAGTTTACAAGAAATTTTAAGCTGGGAAAAAATAGTCAGAAATGAACATGTGAAAAGCAAAGTTCACTTGCTTCAAACTGCACTTAATATGCTGCACTTCTCTCACTCTGGGTCAGTTCTTGTGAGACAAAACTTACTTTACTTATCGTTCAGCAGCCTCCTTTAGAAAACCTGGGTCATTTAGTGTTTTCCCATTAAGTGGCTCAATACAATCAGTGTGCAATTTTTCTACAAGACACAAATGCGAACTAAGCAGAACATCAGGTGTTTAAGAAAGACGCACCCAGTGTCCCCATTAGAGAAGGGCAAATGCAGATGTGCTACAGTGCACCCCAATCCGCCGTCTGCTCAGCTGGTTTGCTAAGGTTCCCTTCTGGTCCCATCTTCTGCTTGAAGTTGGGTTCGTTCTGTGTGTGAAGGAGATTCTGAGGATATTCATCAGATCGGAGTGAAACTTCGGTTTGCTGTCTTGAAATTTGTGGGATTTTTCAGGTGAAGATAAATGGCTGGTATTTGAAGAGCTCCTTTGGTACTTTCTAGGAAATCTAAGCCTCAGGCCTTTGTCCCAGTCAGTGCCCCTTTTCCTGAATGCTCTGTAGCTGTGCACTAAGTGATTTGCTCTGATTTGCCAACAAAAAACATCCATTTCTTTTAAGTATTTACATCCTGTAAGAGTTTAGTTTAGTGTTTGATGGATTTATTATTTTTTATTTTTTAACTCTTTGACCCTAGTGGAGGCTGAAATCCAAATGTCAGAATAATGGAATTTACCAGAGGGACAGAGATGGCCTTTTCCAATCAACTGTATTAATGAATGTCATCGGAATGTGGTATTACTTTGCAAAATAAAACCCCATGTCCTGGCTCTGAGAAATATACATACATGTTGAGGCATATATAAAGCTGACATTTTCAGAACATCATAAAAAGGGCACTGAGACTGTTTTGCAATCATGACAAATACTGACACTAAAAATGCCCCAAGCTTCTATTATGGAAATATGGTCACCCTAAATAATAATGTTCTTTTGGCTGCTGTCTCAGAAGGACCTCAGAAAAATCATTGCTGAACCTCTCAATGATCCAGGGAGGTGGAAAAATGTACTGCTGGGGTGAAATGTGTTGCACTAGTGGCATTTCCAGACATGGCCATAGTCACACAGTCTATTGAGCATGGAGTCAGAGACCAGAGTGAACATTATAGATCTGTCTGTTCTGACTGGTGGCATCCTGATGACAAAATCCTTACCCTGCCTTTATTTCCTTTCCCAGAAACCTAATGTCAGGTCCACTGGGGAATGAATTCCAGCCTATGCAACTGTTGGCACTACCCAATATTCTGTTCGTGTACCCTTATGAAGGACATCCTTAACTTGACTCAAATTCCTACACCCTTTCTGTGAGCCACAAGGTTGGGATTGCAACTAAGCAAAAGCGTTTAACTTCTAGCTGTTGTTTTAGAAGTTTAAAATTTCCTAATGTTTGAAAGCCAGTGCACTGCAGATGCTTTTAGGATCAGGTTCCATCCAGACTGAATTGCTCTGACATCGTCAAAGTGTTTGTTTCAAATTCAAAAAATTTACAGTAGCCCTATCTGACCACAAAGCGCTTCTATCAACTGCTGTGCAGTCCTGAAGCAAAACCCACATTTCCATATTTTTATTTTCACAGAAAAGCATTCGAGGTTATAGAATGGCATGATAAAATGCCAGAAAACGAATGCAACAGAAAGACAGAAAAAAAAAGCTTCATGACATGCTTTTTCTGTTACCAACTTCTTCCACTCTGCTGATGAGATAAGCATTTTAAAGAGGTCTTCATTATAGTAATTCTGTAGGTATTCTGGAGGGGGCTTGGCCTGGTGCAACTCTACTCTTTGCTTAAAAAACTGAAACATGAGTCCTGCAAAGTATCTGTCCATTCAATGGATTAAACAGTAGCAGGGCACTTCTCCACTTCATCTGCCTGGCCTGGCCTGTCCTGGCCTGGCCTTTAGATGGAATAGGAAATTCTGGCCGTGCTACACTGATTAAAATAAGCAAACAGAAGTACCTGTAAAAAAGGATGTATTTGTGTAATAAGTTCTGGGGCATTTCAGCTTGATTTTTGTAGAGTTAAGCTGGTTTCAGGCATGTTAATCTCCACAAACCTCCTGCCGTGGAACACTATGAAATCTCTTCAGATTTAGGGTTTGACCTTTATCATCCAAAGATGAGATAAGATCAGTGAGGTGGCAGAAAGAAGGAGAGCAAGAGGGAGATGGTTACAAGGACATGATTTGCTTGACCATGTTGCCCATTGGACAGCAAAAGTTGGGGCTGGTTCTGGAAAACATTTTGGCAAATACATGAATCAATTTTCAGGACTGTTGTGAAATATCACGTGCAATTTTTACCTCATTATTCATGCATATATGTATACATACTTATGGAACATTTATTGTCAGGTAGCATTTCCTTTGAGCTGTCACGAATCAGGTCTCAAGAGATCTGGCTGTATGTCACTGGTTTACTGGGTGGTGCTAAGCGAACCCCTGCATCTTCCTGTCCTTAGTTTTCCCTCTCTGTAGAAAAAAGACCGTGATTTTCTTTGCAATGTACAGTTAGGAATTACTGCTTATCAGTCTGATGGTTATTATTAACAACTAGAAATAAGAAATGATAGCAGCAAGTGAAACAGAGAAAGGGCAAATGTCCCAAATAATTTCCACTGACGACTGCTCCTGCAGCCTGGGGAGAGGCTGTTGCTCTGCAGCATTTCTCCCTAACACCACTACCCACAAGCAGGTGCTTTCTGTGGCATCAGCCCTGAAATTGGAGGAGGAAGGTTATTGTTGTTACCTCCACGACGAGGCATACCACGCTCAGGGTGAAAACTCCTGGCAATAGCAGGAAAGGCTTGATCAAAGGTGTCAAACTTTGTGGCTTCACCTCCAAACCTCTCAGTAATCGGGTAGGAAACCGGAGAACATGTTATTGCAGTTGAATTTCTGCCCGATCACCAAACAGCCCAGCAATTTTGTGAAAATTGCCCAGCCCTCCCACATGAAAAAAAAAAAAAAAATCCTCTCTCAGCATTAACAATTGTAAAGGGTCAGCAATTTTTAATATCCTGTAATTCCTTTTCTCTCTCTTTCTGCACTTTTCTCTCTCCACTGTGCACCTCTTTGCACATTGCAGTGCTGAAATGGAGCAGAGGTGGCTGCTGAGGACACTTGACACTGTATAATTCACCCAGAACAAAGGGAGGGACAGGAAGGGAAGGCCAGGAGCTGGAGAAAAGCCCTTTTTAAGGAAATGCTCAGACACTTAAAAGTGTCTTCTCTTGGAGGAGGGGGAAGTTGGGAATGGAAAAGGAAAATCCTTCTCCGCTCTGGGCTCTCACACATGAATTTTGTGACAAAGATGAACAGAAAGCAGGTGAAGGAATAGATATAGTGAGAAGAGAAAGCATATGGGTAAGGAGAGCTCAGCACCTTTCTCACAAATCTTTTTCTCAGGGGAATGAGCTGCTGCTGATTTTGGCTGTCAGCAGTGTTGGGATTTACAAGGTGCTGCTGGGCTTTCTCATCCTAAGTCAAAGTGTGGGAGGCAACACCATACTAGCAACCTTGTCATGACTTAATGAAAGGACTGGCTAATTGTTTGATGCAGGTATTTGTGAAAAAGTGTTTGCTTGCTTTATGGTTTGCATTCCTGGAATCAGCAAAATGCTCACCTGACTTTCTTGGTGGTGGAGAATGGAGAAACTTTCATTAAACCTTTTTTCTTTAGGAAAAAAGTGCTAGACAGAGTTGGGCCAGACTTGGCTTGTTGGGGTTTTCCTCCAGTTCTTTCTGAGCCTAATTCAGCAGTGATGTTTCTGTTCCTTTCAGACTAGTTAGCAAAATGTCTGCAGGGTTATTTTCACTGGCAAAGAAGTGGGTGCTATGTATGTTTATTTATGAAAAATGTCCCTATTGCTATGTTTTCCCAAGCAGAGATGAAAACAAGCAGATGAAAACAAGCAGCGGGAGACAGTAACTTTGCACGTGATGCTGAGTCTCGTTCTGCCTGCAAAGCCGCTGCTTTTTCATCCCCAGAATGATGCTACTCACTCTCCGCTGGTGGTCTCTGGTGCTTCTCTCATGTCTTCTGTGAGAGCTCCTGGGGCTGTTCTGTCACTTCTCTCTGAGATCAACCTCCTGCCCTTGTATTAACTATCACCTTCCTTGGAAATGCCTCCTGCCCCTCAGTGTCCGTAACCTCTACACAGTTACATGCTTGTCTCAGTTATCACCAAGCACAGATACTTCAAGATTGATTATTTTAGCCAGGATGAAAGGTGGCTTTAATGTCCCGCTGCCTCACTCAGGCAATAGGTAGCAGGAAGCAGACTGATGGGGTTCACCTCTGTTAAGAGATTTTCAGAGTTGAAAATGGGAGGTGGTCTGCCACTCCATGTGGCAAAGTACACAGAATTTCACCCACCTCCTGCATTATCATGGCCAGTGCAGTTTCCTCGTTGCTAGTAACCTGAATTGAATGGGATGTGATGTTCTGCTCACTCACAAGCTCAACTCCACAGCAAGATTTTCTTCCCTTCCCCTCACAAGCAGTCATGTGGACAGTGATGCAGATATAAGCTGAGCAGGTTGATACTGTAAGCCGGGATCAGGAGCTAGAGATCAGCTGCCCAGCCTTAGTGTGCACTCCAGGACATCTTGGTGTAGCAATAATCAAGGTCCCTCCTGAGATGCAACCACTTTTCCAGTTCCTAGCTTCAGTCCATTGGACAAGGTTTCTCAGGGGTGAAGGGCCCAGTCATGCATTTCATACCAACTCTCTGTTGTACCCCGTCTTGTGCATCAGTATGTTCTGTTGTGACACCCAGGCAGCTTTCTTGTCGCATGGCTGCTCTAGGAGTCCAATCCCGTGCGCTTAAGTTTACTGGAGAGGAACAAAGACAAGTGAAAAAGGGCCAAAGAGACATCAGTGATAGATGGCATCAGAGAGAGAGAGCTGCAAGGAAAGACAAAGTAGTTCAAAGTACTCTGAGATGCTGAGGTGCCATGGAGAAGAGAGAGTAGGAGGTGACACTCTAGACTCAGGCAACAGAAAGGCTGTAGAGTGTTTTGAGTGCATCGGACCAGAAATGATGTGCCAGTTGTTTTCAGTTTCCCAGATGTGAGAGGCTTCATGAAATAACTCAGAGAATATGCAAGTGAAAGAGATGAGTGTACTGTCATGCTCTTGACCAAGTCATGCCCCTTCTCTCTTCTTGCCTTTGTTCACCTAAATCCTGAGCTTTGTTGGGCTGGGACTACTTTTCAGTATGTGCATGCACTCCTCTTCACACACCAGCATCCTCCACAGAGTGCTGGTGAGAGAAATAACATCTTGTGTAAAGGGGAAAATGGTCTGGGGAAGGGCTGGGGCACAGAGGCAGGGGTAGCTGTGATGTCCAGTGAGGGATGCCACAGCATGCACCAACTCTTTCACTGCCTCCCTTTCCTTGAAAAGGAGAGGGGGAAAAAATCCCCCCACCTTTTCCCCCCTATCCCTCCCCCAAACCCATGAGGCACAAACGTGTTATTTTTCCTTTTTTGAAAACAAATGGTTTTTTCAATTAGACTGATTTGTCCCTGAGACAATCAATCTGAGGTTTATAAAAGCAAACACTTGAGTAATTAGTTCTATCCAGGAAGAATATTAACTCTGTTTATCTTTGTGTAATTAATCACTGACCCTGCCAGCTCTACAAAGCCTCCTTTGCACAGATGGGGCAGTGAAGGAGGGGAGCAGAGGGCAGGAACAAGGCGAGTAACATGTGATATACAATGAGAGGGTGTCAGGATGCTGTAACATACATCTTTCCCCCATGCACCTAAACAAGTGCCCACATAAATTCTGTGGAACCATATTCCGGCCACAGAGCCGTGAAGCTGTGAAGGGCTACTACTTGAAGAAATAATAAATAACATTGTTAATATAATTATTAATATTAACTTCCTGTCTGTGGGGACATTCAGCTCTTCACCATGGCTCATATCCCTAATTAAAAAGCAACTGCAATGTTTTCTATGCAGGGCTTCTGTAGCCAGAGCTCCCACAACCGGCAGGTGACCTAGAACTCAGATGCCTCCAGCTAGAGGAATGGCAGCCTCTGGTCTGGCTGGGTACATTGCCAAGTGCCACCCCAGAGCTGGCCGTGTGTCAGTGGCTGGTGTTACAAACTCACTGTGGTTTACTCTGATCTCAAGTCCTCAGGGAATGAAGTAACTTCAGTCTCTTCCTATATCCCTGACCTCCAGTTTAACTTTGAGGAAATGTTTGGGTTTATTCCAGTGCTTTTCAGCAGGATGAAGCAAGATCAAGTTCTGTTTCCCTCTTCTCTTACACCTGGTATGATTTGATTGTACAAACCATCTCTCCTATGCTGCTTCTGTGAGACTTTTTTCTTGATTTCACAGAGGAAGCTGAAAACACTAGAATGAAATAAAAGGTGACAAATATGAAACTCTGTGTAAATATATAACTAAGAAAAGTCAGGCAACGTGAAAAATCAGGCACACAGCAGGTGTGTGCAGCAGGGAGATGGGAAGATTAGAAAGAAGATGAACAGAACTGACAGGTTCTCGGGTCAGAGAAAACCAGTCTCAGTTTCTGCCCACAGTCCCTTAGCACTTCTGTGTGTCCTGAATATAAAATTAGAAGATGAGATGCTGCTCTCCGGACTCACCCTGAAATAGCCCAGGGTGATAGGGGACTTGCTTTGTCTGCCAAGCCACTGCTGTGGCTGATCACATACGTGGCCGTGCAAGGCTGGCTGGTGAGAGTGGGTGGGTCTTGCTTCTCCACACCTCCAAAATGGCCTTACACAGGTTGACTTATCATGGCCTTATTCACTAGCTTGGATTCATCAAAGGGCTGAAGGAAATCATCCAAGAAGGCTGATTTTTAAATAAATTAATTCTATTGGACAAAACACAGTGTGAGACACTGTTTTCATGAACGGGAAACATATTTCAGGCCCTGTTTTCATCTCTGTGATGTCCTAGAGTTTGTAGTATTGGCCCTAGCAGAGAGGGCTCTGTGTGTCTCTCTCTGTATGTCCACATGTGTGGAAGCAGGGGACATTTTTGCACTGATCCCAGTGATTCTTCTGGTGGGATTTTGCATTCAGACCATTGCTGCTGCTGGCAGCTTGTGAACAGCCCAAGGCCAAGCTTTCCTGTTAAGGAAGAAGAAAGGGTCCCCTTTTTTCTCACTCCCTTTATGCTGAGCTACCTTGCTCCGTCAGCCACTCTCGGTTGCATCCAAAGAAGTTGAACTCCAGGTCAGAGGAAATTCAATCATCCTCTCCCACCTCCTACCCCAAGTTGCTGTTCATTAAGGTGAGGTATAACTTTACCTTCACGGGACACTCCTTTGGCTCTTTATCAGCCCTGCTGAATGCTGAGCAGGTCACATATGGCCTCTGTCAGCTACACTGCAAATCTTTTGTACCTTTTAATGAAAACATTGCCAGTGTTTTCCTTCTGTCGCTGTTGGAACCCAGCCGCATCTTGGTGATAAATGGAGCCTATTGATGGAGGAATGCTTCAGCCAGACCCAAGACTCTGCAAGGACACCGTGCCGATCCAAAACTACAGCCAGAGGTTGTCTCCGCTAGCTCTGGGGTGCAACAGGGGTTTCAGCCCCTCCCTGCAGGTGGGACAATAAAAAAATGCCTCTGCCACTTCTTTTTCCACTTGGGTATCAGGAAGGCTGAATTTCTATATTAACTCACATTTTTGTGGTAGTAAATAAATTATGAGATTGTCTATTGTCAACCTCAAAACACAAGCCAAACATTTGAAAAATAAAAATAAAAATCTCTCAGTTCTCAAATGCCAAAGAGCCTGCTTCAGTTTGGTAATGGGCTGCCCTTCAAAGACTCAGTGGAAGGGTGAAGGTTTATGGAAATCCAGTGAATGGCTCTGCATCCATGTTCCATACAACCAAAGCCAAGAGGTGAAAGCAAGGGAGGAGAAAGAAACTTAAAAACCCAGGGTCCAGTTTCTGTGTCTTCCTTCACATGAACTAACTGTTGTTCTGAGCTCCTTCTGATGCTCCTTCTCAGCTTCTACCAGGGTCAGATAGGTGGGGTGTGAGCACCATTCCCAACTCTTCAGTGGTTTCCCATGGTCTGTCCCTGGGGCCCATGAGGAGACGCTGGTTCTCCTACAGTTCTCCATGGCCTTGTTGATGCCAGAGCGTCCATTTTCTCCTGTGTCTTTCCTGTGGGCACATCGTGGTTGTGAAAGACTCAGACCTCTTCTTTGATCCAGCTTACAACCACCCTAACAAGAAGACATTTGCCATTATTATTTTTATTCAGCCAGATCACCAAACAGATTCAACTCCACATGCAGCTACGTGATCACTGATGGCAAAACAAAAGGGGGAGCAGGTCCATATGGCCAGGAGCTGGAGAAAGGCAAGTGCAATTGTGGCTTTCTTCAATGGTCTTAGATCACTTTAAAACAGCCATTAATCCTCTCCCTTTAAAGAGTCCTGATTTCAGTGTTGGATAATCTCAGGTCAAGCCCAAGTGGCTGTCAAGATGGGTGGTCATCACAATAAAATATAGGATATCAGGATGCAACTCAATTTAGCAAGTAATCTGCCAAAGTCACTGACCCTGTAATTAATGTCTTAAGGGAAGGAAAAGAAAATCTTTTCTTACAGGAAGGAAAAGACATTTTAATGTCTTCAGGGGGTTACACAAATGAGCAGTGTTGTCTAAGAATGGTAGCTGGGGAAAGGAATCGCTCTCAATTTCCGATTTCAATGCTTCACTCACAGATGCATGAGATTTGAGAAGTCAATGAGTGTTTCCTCCAAGTCAGCCTAACGATCGTGGGTTCAAGCATGTTTTTTTCTATTCAGCCTGAATCAGCTTCTCTGACCCTTACTGAGAATTTATCACAAGAGATCACATGGAGATACATCATCAGCCATTGTTATTTTTCTTTTCTATTTCCTTCTTTTGCTTCAAAAATACCATGACTTTTCCAAAGCCACTGTGGCTGTAAATTGGAATTCCACTTGGACTCTGCCTTGGACACCCAGCATTTCAGTGCTTGTGTCTGCAGCCTTCAATGTAAAGGGTTTCTAGGAGACTCAGAAAAAATGGTAAAATAGCACACCTGTTTCTCTTCAAAGCAAGGCAGCTGGATAGGGGTCCAATTAACCTGATAGTCACATTTCTGCCATTGGTTTAAATCAGCTCATGCACTGCTTGAGGCACACCCAGTAGACCTTCTGCCCGAGACATGCTCCATGCAGTTTGAAAGCATTTGCTGGTGGAGAAAAGTAATTTCCTTAGCTTCAGGCTCTGCCATGAAACAGGCACAGCTGCATTGCAGTGGTCTGTAGATCAGTACAAGGCTGGAGGGGAGGAGAGGAGAGGAGAGGAGGTGGCAGTAGTAGGATGAGAAGGTGAGTAGGACACAGAAGCAGAGGGAGGTCCCTGGTGCTGTGGGTTGCTGCTTCTGCTGTCAAAAGGGGATTCAAGGGATGGAAAGAGGAAACAAGAATGTGTAAGGTGCTTGTCTTCTCCATGAACTTCCACTCCAGTGCAGCAGGCCATTTCTGTGGAAGCACCTGCTTGTTCCCTGCTTAGCTGCAATTAGAGTGTCTTTGTACGTCATACTGCTGATGGGGCAGAGCACGCGCAAAGGGTTTGTGCATCCTACTCATTTCTCTCTTATGTCGATGCAAAACACCAGTTTTGGAGACTCATGCTTTTTTTAAAGAGTTCTTCACAAAACAGTGGAGGAACTTCCATGGTGCTTTGACCTCTCCTGCAGGTCAACCAATACAGGGCTAGTTATAAGTTGTTCACCAAGCCCTTGAAACTTAGGTGCAGAAGTACAGTAGAGGTCTCCTTCAGGTGTCCCAGTTAGTTGATTACCAGTCCTATCAACTGTCCAGCATGTAATCTTGTCAAATTATGGAAACATTTACCAGTACTTTGGCAGTCTTTGCAAAACAAAACTGCAATAGCAGAAAACATTCAGGAGCAGAGCTGGGTATTTACTTATCCAGTCCTGGCCTTTGTGGTCACAATTAACACTGTGCAAAGAGATGAGGTACTTCTCATTATTCACTAGTGAATTTTGGAAAGTAAATAAAAAGGGGATTTATCAAGTGGTTTAAGGAGAGTGGGAATCCACACTTGATGGAGGGAGTACACACTTATATGAGGACCAATGTCTGTTCCCACAGAACAGAGAAAGAGAAGAGAAAACTGCTTCCCCCAACCTGCTGTCCCATTACCCATCTGCCTGTGCATGAGCTGCTGTGTGATTGACATGAATCTGACCTTCAGAAAGAAGCAAAATGTTGCTTTTAATTCTACACACAGCCTTTAGGTAAATGCCTTGGTGGTCTGATACACACTGGCACAAAGGAGCCATTAATGGCACAGGGAGTCTCAAGGAAGCCACGATGCCACCTAGGAAGGCACTGCGGTCATAATTCTCCCAGAGGCTTTTTGCTTTCTTTTCCACCTGCCCCAGATCAAAGGCCTGAAGGAAAATGGATTTTAGGAGGCGGAGGGGTTAGCCGTTGTGAGCACATGCTTGTGTATTTTACTGCCATATCCCAACGGCTGTGCAGCTCCAGTGAAAACTGGAGCTCTATTATTAATTCTCTTGCATCAGTAGAAAGGAGCAGGGCAGTGGGGTCAACAGAACTGAAAGAGGCCTTGCAAGGCAAGCAAAAGAAAGCATTGAGGGGAAAGTAGCGCAATCAGCTCTTGTGATGTGATAGCAACTTTCACCATCCTTGACCTCTTTCTGAAAAACTGCTTATCAGAGATAAATGACTGTGCTGGGAAAGCCTAGACTTTGGATTGGAGAGCAGCTCAAAAGGTTTTTTTTTTAAAGTACTGGGGGAAAAAGAGTAGCTACATGTTTTCTATAAGAAGTGTAGATAGACTATAATATTAGTTATGTTTTTTGAAACAAGAAATTAGGCCAATGGTCATTAATGATACTAAAATAAAACTTTATGAAGGGGTCACAGGCTGAAATGGAGCAATCTAAGGATTTACAAAAATGTTCAAAGATGTTTGTGTACGTATTCTATCATGAGAAATTATATGTTATTTAGATATAACTATTTAGGGTTGGTCACTTCCAACCTAAACAATTCTATAATTCTATGCTTGTCTATAGAATGATTTAGGTTTTGTCTTAGATGTAACACAATGTGTAAACTAAGCTAAAGTGTACTCTTTTGTAAAACACATTGTTTAAGGCCATGTCCCTAACCATGAGACAGAGAGATGAGTTCGAACAGGGACTGAAGCACCGGTGGTGGCCAGCACTAAGCTCTGCTGCCTGTGGTGTGGAGGGCACACGACCTTGTTTTCACATCTACGTGCTAAAGAAAGGAGATTATGACTCAAAGTCATGATTGCAGTAGAGAAGAAGAAGAAAGAAGTGCATCTTGACTTCTAGTATGCCCAGAACAGCCCTGCCTGGGGACACCACCCCTTGCAGTATAAGGAAGAAGTCTGTGGAAAGCAGCAGGATGTTGGGTTTCTTTCTTTTCTGTTTTCCTACAAAAATGCCAAATCTAGAGCTAGCACAGTTTGGATGCTGGTTTGTGTCCAATGAGATTCCCATCCCCTGGTCTTACTCATGCAGTCACTTGAGCAAATGCTGAAATCTTCATTACAGAAGGTCGTCTGTGCAAGCATTTTCCAAATGTGAACTGCTTCATTCCCTGCACAGGCTTTTAAGATTATTGTTAGACTTGGTGCTTTCTTTGGGGGAGGGAGGGAAGGAGGAAGCTATCTGTTTATCCAGGTCTCTGTGAAATTGCTATCAACCTGTGATACGATGCAAGGCTTGCTGGCTCTACCTGCTGGCTAGAGGGGAAACCACACTCCCTTCGCTAGGATGACTTTAAAGCATTAACAAACCATTTCATGAGACAGTGGATTAGAGATAATAGAAGAAATCAAAAAGCAGCTGCTACCTGATAATTTTCAAATGGCCAGATATGCCAACAGAAAAAGACTGATGGTTTGGAGCAGTGGGAATTGATAACATTTCTCTGCTTCCTATCAGGCTCTCAATAACTGAGCGATGAGAAACATCGGCCCAGAAACCAGTCCCACTGCAACAGTTTCATCGGTGTGGAGATTAAAGCTCAGACCATCGTATGTCCCGCTGCAGTTCCGAGAATTGGGGATCGACTGCATTCCGCCTGAATCTCATTCCGGTCTAGGGCACTGCAAAGCCATGGGCTGCAAGGAAGGTTTTCATTACTGAAACTTAGCTCCATGGTCTGAGCTCTGATGGAAAAAATGAACAGCTACAAAAGCAAGAAGGGGCTGGTCTGTGGTTTAGCTGATCCCTTTTTATTTGGTGTATCGGCAGGAATGAAGTGAATGGCCTCTTCTCTCAGCTTTTTCTCCAAATAACGATTGCCTCCAAACAGTGACTCTTATGCAACCAGTATTACAATCCTAACATCGTAGTCTTTTCCTGAACACATTTTCAAAGTTGATGGTAAAGAATAGAGTGTTTTTTCCTTCCTAACTGCCATCCCAGACTGGCTCTTCACGTCTGCTTGAGCTCTCCTGTACGTATCTTGTCACAAGCAGTCCAAGGTATGCCTCTCCAGGAGCCTTAGGGAGCTGGGATGCCAAACCCAGAGATGAAAATCAGTGGGTTTCCTGTGGAAAAAAATGCTCAGAAATCTTATCAGCCCAATAATGTTCATTTCCAGACATGTCTAATCCCAAGGGACTTGCCACTGGATTTACATCTGGATTGTATAAGTTTCACTGAAACACCTGCATTAGGCTCCCTCTCTAGTCAGCGGAAAAGATCAGCGGGGTTGACAGAGTTCTCCTGGAGGCGCTCTGCTCTGATGGAGGCTATGACGAAGTGGAGTCTCCTAGCTTGGACACCGCAACAAAGGACAGAAAATGAGGATACACTGGAGCTGTAGCCAATAACTCTGAGTTATGAGACTGGAACTCTGGTGCAGTCTTTCTGGAGCAAACCCCACACAGTCTTGGTTTTATCCCTCAGAGGAGTAGCTAAGCATCAGCACACAAAAGGTCTGTGTCTCTGGAGAAAAAAGAGGTAATTTTTAGAGCAGCAAGGGCTGCTGAGAGAGCTGGGGCTCTTTATCCTGGAGAAGGCTGAGGGGAGACCTTATCAATGCTTACAAGTATCTAAAGCGGGTGTGGAAGGAGGATGGAGCCAGACTCTTTTCAGTGGTTCCCAGTGACAGGGGGCAATGGGCTCAAGCTGGAACACAGGAAGTTCCATTTGACTATGACAAAAACTTCTTTACAGCGAGGGTGACAAAGCCCTGGAACTGGCTACCCAGGAAGATTGTGGAGTTCCCTTCTCTGGAGACCTTTATGCCCTGCCTGGATGCCGTCCTGAGGGTTGTGCTCTGGGCAACCCTGCTTTAGCAGGGGAGTTGGGCTGGATGGTCTCTAGAGGTCTCTTCCAACTCTGACAACTCTTTGATTCCATGAAGTGAAACAACTCAGCAAGGAAAGAATTTTCTGCAATTCCTGCCCCATATTTGCCAAAATTTGCTCACACTGGGGTCAGAACTCAGCAATTAGATCACCCTGGCAGGCTTTGAAAACTTTTGCTAATCAGGAGATGCACCTATGCGGTTGTTTGCCTAGCACAGATCACAAAGTTTTTCTCTCTAACTTAACCCCTCAAACTTTTGTGATGTTCACGCTGACAGCAACTGGGAGGTCTAATGTCCTCTCTGGGAGACATACTCTTCTCCCATAAGCAAGAAACTAGAAGTGGGAATGCTCAGCTGGGCATTTGTGGTTCCCTCTGGGTACAAACTGGATAGAGATATTGCAGCTGTCCAGCTACAAAGAGTTTGGATCCCAAATTGCATGCCCAAAATTTACTACCCACCACCAAGCATGAAATGTACATCAAAACCTCACAGACTGAGAATGATCAGTCCAATGTTCTGGTGGAGCTAAACCATGACATAGTCCTTTTGTTCTTATGTAGGGTAAATTTTGACCAGTTTTCTACTGGGAGATAAAACTTTTCTGTGGGGGTTCCAAGAGATGCACTGAAGCTTGGCTTTCTGACTTTGTAAAGGAGCAATGGAGACAAGTAGGAATTGTTGTTGTCTCTTTAATACATGCCTGCCATACTGACTGCATGCTATGTGACCAGAAAAGTGGCAAAAAAAGCTCCTAGAACCTCTGAAAAATCTAATTGAGGAAAAATTGCCATCCAGAAGTTGCTTTGGACAAAGTAATGTCCTAAATAAATATGTTCACAATAGTTCTGTTAAGACAAGGAACCCATTGTGCCTAGTACTGTCACAAGACAAGAGAAGCTAAGATTACCCTTGCCTTAAGAACATAAAAAATTTATGTTTTTAAGCTGAGAACATAGGAAAATTCATTTTCTCCACTTTACAGGTGGAAAAGAGTGATTCGCCCAAGGTCACACAGGAAGTCTATAAAAGAAGCAGAAACATGACCTGGTTTTCCTGAGCCGTATTCTGGAGCTGTAACCACAAGGCCATTCCTCCTCTCCCAAAGCAGAAATTGGTTCTGGCTGCAACAATTTCTCAATGAGGGGTTTTAACCATCATTTGGGTCTCCGTCATGGGTGGGCGGAGCTGAGACAAACCTCACCGTTAAGCCCATGATGGTATTTGTAGAATTGACCGTGTGGATGTCCCTGATGCCCAGCAGAAATTCATTATGCAAATGAACCTTAAAATCAGCCCATCATTTCAAGTTGCTAATGGAAAACAACTCTTCCTAAACTGCATATCCAAAACGTTTCCTCCAGGCGGTAGGCTTTAAAATATATATATGCACATATATATTTTTTATTTAATTGGTGCTGTGTTTCTCTGACAGATTGGTCCAGAATGCAGAGGGAAGGGAGAAGCCACTGGAATGTGGTCTAAATTAATAGTGAATTGTGACAGAATCCAGAGCACTCATAATAATCAAGTTAGTATGTTTTACATTTTCTCTCAATGTGTTTTGCATTTTTGCTGCATTGGGAAGGAGGCTTTAGATATTGAAACAACATAATGTTAAACTTAAAAAATGACAATTCAAACACTGGCTGCTTTAAATAGTTTATACCTTGATAGTCTAATGCTCTGTGCAATGTACACATGGCTTTGTTAGGGACCTCTCAAATAAATATAGATTATTTATGGTTAATGGATGATTGCTATTATAGATTGAAAAAACTCCTGACTGCTGCCTGGATAACCACTCAGCAATGTTTTTTTTTCACACATGGACAGTAACAAAATCGTAGTAAAGGGAATGAGCAAGCAGTTGCTTCTATTGTTCCTGACCTTTACCCAGAGCTTCTCCCAAGGTATAGAGGATGTGCCTCCATAGTCCCTGCAATCCTGTTTTGTGGTACCAGAAGGGCATTTTTTCTGCCTTTCCCACCACCACATCCTGCTTCCTTCTGTTTTCTCTTCCCATCTATGTTAAACATTACCCTGCATTCATCTTATGACCTTAAGGAAGGGATGTCACCGGGGTTTACGGAATCACGGAATTGTCAGAGTTGGAAGGGACCTCTAGAGATCATCTAGCCCAACTCCCCTGCTAAAGCAGGGTTGCCCAGAGCACATTACTCAGGACTACATCCAGGCAGGTCTTGAAGGTTTCCAGAGAAGGGGACTGTACAAGTCAGAAGGGTTATTCAATGGGTCTGTTTTAGGAGTCAGGTAATTTGGCTTTTAATTCTTCCGAGAAAAGGTGAAATGAGTTTCCTGTTACTTCAGATTTTTAAACAACAGGTATCTCATTTAAAGTCATTGCCCAATATCCCTGCATTCATCTCAGCTATCTTGACCACTATGGATTAATCACAACTGAAGATGCCAATCTCTCTCTGTTCCTACAATGGAATTCTCCAGGAATGGCATAGTCTATAAATCAAACTTTAAAATGACTACAAAATGGTTAGAGGAATACTGCCATGAACTGTCCCATAATAAGAGAGAGATTCACATCTTGGGCATCATGGCTAGCATAATTGTGAAACTCAGCTCAACTGCAGGCAATTCAGGCTGACTGAGGTGGGCGACAGGTGGTCCTGATGCAGGAAATGGAGAGAAGCAGTCGTGGTCCCAAAGGCAACAAACCACAGTGTGGGGTTAGCATGTGACTCTGGATCACTTCTCCACTTTGTTTTGCAAATTCCTGGTATTTGTCTTCTTGCATGTATTCAGGTTGGAAGTTCTGGACTGCAACACTGCAGGCTCGGTGAAGAGTGGCTGGAAAGCTGCCTGGCAGAAAAGGACCTAGTGGAGTTGGTCAACAGCTGGTTGAATATCAGCCAGCAGTGTGCCCCAGTAGCCAAAGCAGCCAACAGCATCATGGCTTGTATCAGAAATAGTGTGACAAGCAGGACTAGGGGAGTGATTGCCCTCCCATACTCAGCACTGGTGAGGCCACAGCTCAAACACTGTGTTCAGTTTTTGGCCCCTCACTTCGAGAAAGACATTGAGGTGCTGGAGCATGTTGTGCCCAGAGAAGGGCAACGAAGCTGGTGAGGGGCCTGGAGAACAAGTCTGATGAGGAGCAGCTGAGGGTTGTTTAGTCTACAGAAAAGGAGAGTGAGGGGAGACCTTGTCGCTCTCTACAACTACCTGAAAGGAGGCTGTAGAGGGATTGGGATCAGTCTCTTCTCCCATGTAACAGGTGGTAGGATAGGAGGAAACGGCCTCAAGTTGTGCCAGGGAAGGTTTAGTTTGGGTGTTAGGAAAAATTTCTTCACCAAAAGGGTTGTCAAGCACTGGAACAGGCTGCCCAGGGAAGTGCTTGAGTCACCATCCGTGGGAGTACTTAAAAGATATGTAGATGTGGTGCTTAGGAGCAGGGCTTAGTTTTGGACTTGACAGTAGTAGGTTAATGATTGGACTTGATGTTCTTAAAGGTCTTTCCCAATCTAAATGATTCTATGATTCTCCACAACGTCAGGATCCTCCTGCTCAGGGTTTGTATGATCAGTTGGACCACAGGGTCACTTGGAGTTTAACGAGAGCCATTTCCCCTGTAATACAGTTCATCTCTTCTTTAGTCCACACTCATGTAGCCACAAGCAGGCAAGTGTGGCACAGGAGACAGAAGAGCTTGCATTTCCATTCTGATTATGCGTGAAGAGTTACATAATGTCTAATCAAGTCAGTTTGACTATTGATTGACCTAAGCAAGCCTTGGGAAGCTAACACCTACTTTCAGTCTCTTTTGTACAGGTAAAACAGTATTGTACCTCACAACAACAGTGTCTTGAGAGTAGCATGGCAAGTATATACATTTTTATTTTATTTAGGAAATAAAGCATTTAAAAGGCTTCTAAGGGAGTTTGACGTTCTGTGCCATTCTGTAATATGTGTTTCCCATTCTAGGACTGATAAATAACAAGGGATTCCTGTTGTGCTGATAATTAGTTGTACATTTTAATGGTAATAACAAAGGGCACTTTTTAGTGTTCTTCTCTGCATGTGTGTTGTTGCCTGGGTAATCAGGTTAGATGTGCCTAATCACTGGCCATAGGTATATTAATTATGTCTCCTATTATATTGATTTCTAAGTCAGAATTCAAGATCATATTGACTGTCTAAATGACAGATGACTTTAGTCAATAAATGGTTCTTGGAGAAAGGCAGAAAATTGAAATAAATTGACATAGAAAAATGCCTCAATGAGTACATGACTTGGATTAAAAGAATTAAAAGTCAGCTCGTGTGTCATCTTTACTGAAGTTTTGAAAGACTATTTACATCCTGTTGTGATGGCTTTGATTCCTAAATGAGATTCTCTTAATGAGACTGATGCAGTTAAGCTGGTCCGTTATTTGCAATAAACAATCTTATTGTAAATTTGGGTTTTGTACTAGAATTGTGTAGTTCGAGCCCCCCTCCCCTCTCCTTCCCTGTGCTGAGTGCTGTAGACATGTAGCCATGTCTGCAGCCAGTCACAAATCTCAGTGCCAAAGAACTTCAAGCTAAACAGAGCCAGCTCGAAGGGCAAGAAGCCTTGCCCAACATCGTGCAGCAGTCGCTGGAGGAGCAGAGCAGTTGACAATAGGTACCCATCTGATGATGGCCAACTAATTAAACCAACACCCAACCAAATTCACACCCTAATTAATATGCAACTCAGAGAGACTTGAGAAGAGTATTTAAGACAACCCTATTTGTCAGTAGGGTAATTTGCCTCATTTGATTTGCTCAAGCAATTCAACAATTAAGAAGAAGGAAAAAACCTATGAAAAATACAAGGTGATAAAGGTTCTGACCATGATTCCCATCATTTTTTCTAGCTTGCCAACAAAAGAAAAAAAAAAAATAAAAAAGGGAAAAAACCAAGAAGGGCTGATGCCACTACCTTCTTGTAGAAGTAAGGTATCACTTTCTAAAGATTTTCTGTTCAAATTCTGGAACATTTGAGGTCTTCTTTTCCTGGGAACATCCTGATATTGGTTCTCCTGATAAAGACAGACATACATCTCATTAATTCATCTAGTCCGCTAACCTTGGCTTTCCTAGACTCAGTGTTCCGTGGCTCTTCGCAAATCGGCTTTCTCAGCAATCAGCTTGCACCTACGCTTGCTGTAAGGGTTACTGTGGCTCTACCATGTATTAACTAAAGAGGCCATAATACAGGGATTGTTACCAATGCGCAGTGTTTGTAACTCAAACTACCTCCTGCCTTCCAGACGCAGTTCAGTTTATCTATGACGCACATCAAACAAACTCAACCTTCTTGTGTCCCAGCGAACTGTTTTACAGTCTGGACTTACTTAATCCCTTTGAGCTTGGTTTTGTAAGAAGTTTAGCATATTCAAAAAGCTCAGATCTCCATAGCTCAGCAGCGGGTTATTACCAAGAATAAAAAGTGAGTTATTGTCATGAGAGAATTTAAAAAAAAACACAGATCCATAGGGTGCATCTTGATTAGCTTTGCCACTCACAGAAATACTTTTTTTTATTATTGAATACTTCCACAAATTCACTTCTTACACATAGTCACCAGATATTAATTTTTAACAATATTTGTTACTTCAGTCTGCTTATACCAGCTATTCAATGATCTTTGCACATGACTGGGTTTTTTTTTAGGTTGCACAGAATTCCTTTCTTTTCTTATTAAATTCCTAATGCTTTCTGACTTCATAATGGCATAATATGACTCATAAGAAGCCAATAATGAAGAGCCATTAACTATCGAATTCCTAACAACACATTTATTACCTACAGTCTGGGTTTCATAGTTCATCAATAAGTCTCCAGATGCTTTCAGCAAATAAGTAATATGATGCCACTCCTCAGAACTAATACATTTGCCACTTGTAGTCACAAAATACTGTCCCCAAATCAAAATATTATGGCACAATATTTTGGAACCTTTTTTTCAGCACTAACAGTGCCAGTGAAGTTGTTGGTTGATGCATGTGTTAGCAAAAGAGATAGCTGCAGCTAATTTACAGTAGAAAGTGTGTGCTACTGATGCTAGTACAGGACGTGTACCATTGTAAGATTGACCCAAATTGTTTTATGTGACAAATGGTTTCTCTCGTTTGATATGAACTGCTGAAGTTTGAGAGAAAGTACTATTGACTGACGTCAACCAAAATGATAAAATTTTTGTCTGAATCTGAAGGAAGTGGAACACAAATTGTGCAAGTTGTGCATCACACCATATTATGGGGGCTATGTGTTCTGTGGTCTAAGACATTGTGAAGACCCGAGCTAGGAACATATTCAGTGGTAAATACATGTGGGAGAAAAACGCTATTTGAACCACAGGACAATGCTGGCATGAAGAACAGGATAAAATCTGGCTGTAAATATAAACTGGCCATGAGTAAGTTCAGGCTGAAAACTGGGAAGAAGGGCAATGCAGCCTGGAAACACTCTACAAAAAGGTGGAGGAAAATGAAGCAAACATCAGGAAAAAAAAAAAGATATGTGGCAAGTTTTGAGACAGAACTTGATGAAGTTGTGTTTTGGATGTAGAACCAGGACGTCCTTCCAGACCTATGCCATCTCTCAAAGGACTATTTCACCAGCATGAAAAAGAGGTCAATAATGTGACACTGACCTCTAACTAGAGAAATTTGGGGAACATAGAAAACCAAACTCTGTTTACTGTGCTGTGCTTCTGGTATCTGTCACAGTTACATTAAAATCATGGTCTACTTTCTGCTAGAGCATACGTGTGGAAGATATCTTGATGCAAAAACAGTCCCAGCAGCAGATCTGGACAGTGGCAAGTTACTCCCGTGTATGCAAAATGTGGCTGGAAAACTGTACGTACACTTTGTTACTTGTCATGGCGGTTTATTTCTTTTCTTTCTTTTTTAAATCAATCATTTGACTCCCCCCAAATATCAACCTTTAGACGCCGAAGGCATTTACGCAGGCAGGCTATTACTGTATCCGCCCAGACCTCCACGCTGATTGTGGAGATTATATAAACCTTTTGGTTACATTAGCACCTGAATATGATTTATGAGGGCAGGCGGGAGATGGTGATTGACCCGCTTTCATGAAAGCAGCCTGTTTGCTGTGAAACAGCTTCCGGCATAAATCATTTTAGACATGCTTTTACACCAGGACTAAATAAACACTCACTTACCCCTGGTACCTGCTAATATGTTAACAAGTAATGTCCTCAAACAGCCTCATTATTTGATTACATCCGAGATCGGGGACTTTGTGAGGTTGCTTTCTCCGCCTGCCAGGATCTCACGAGCCCAGACACATTAGCTCACTTGAATACAGAGAGAAAGTGGGAGTTTTATCAGCCTCCATTATCAACCCAGCATAACAAAATAGAGCACAAGGGCATTTATGATCTCATGGCTCAGGCATTATAACGCAAATGTCTTAATCCCTCCAGTTCTCAACAGTGCTGTTGCCATGTCTTTGGGTCAGTAACATGGCGCAGGGTTAATTAAGAAAGACAAATACAGTAGAAACAAGGGAAGCTGGAGGGGTGCCTGCATCCCAGTCCTGCCTGCACTTGTGGCCAGCGTGCTCTTGGCCTGTGGAAGATGTGCTCTCTTGCTGCAATCTGTGCGACAGACATACCCCTTGTCAGCAAAGGATACCAAAGCGTGGATGATCTTGAGT
This sequence comes from Nycticryphes semicollaris, assembly GCA_013400055.1. Taxonomy (NCBI): domain Eukaryota; kingdom Metazoa; phylum Chordata; class Aves; order Charadriiformes; family Rostratulidae; genus Nycticryphes; species Nycticryphes semicollaris. Next base: position 1,200,786 of record VXBJ01000233.1, on the reverse strand, counting down.
CCTGCAAGGTAGAGGAAGGTCATCACCCAACATGGAGGAGAGGCAAAGACACACGCTCACACACACAGAAGACAGTTTTTATCTCAGGTGCAGGCTTCAGTTACTAGTTTTGCTGCCAAAGTAATGTTGGCCATGAGCTCAGGATGAGCTTACTCAAACCAGGCATATCTGCAAGTATCTGTGTGTAATGCAAATACAAAGTCAGACCATGTAGCTGGGCTTGCACAAACCACAGTTATCCTAAGTTATATCACTTTTCTCCTTTCATGGCTCAAGAGCATCAACATCGACAGCTGGACTTACTTACTCCACATAGTATCATTATTTTGATATGACTCTGACATGTTAACAGGCCTCACAAAACACTCTGGGACCAGACCTCTTGTTAGCATGAGGCTCTTTCCAGCATCAGCGTTTCTGGTTGTTTTTCTAGGCACCGACGGATGTTGTAGAAAGTGCAGGAACTCAGCTTATATAGAGCAGAAGGAGAGAAAAACAATCCATGAAATAGGAGAAGGAAACAACACTATGGGAGTTATATGAGCTCTATGTCCAAAATATGGTGGTAACTCCTTGTCATTAGCATCAGCCACTAGAAGCACCTTCAGTGATTTCAACAGTAAATGACTCCCCTCTGAGGCACTTCGTTAGCTCACTGCCACAGCAGCTGTGACCTTACATGGAGTCAATGGCTACCCTCTTACAGAAATCAATAAGTTTTTTGTTTTTTTAAACTGCACTTCTATTGTCTTGGACAAGTGAGAATGCAGGCCTCTACATGGCATGTTTGGGAGCCCTCAGGGGAGAGGAGAAGGTGATCAAGTGGGTTCCTCTATGTCATTCAGGGGTGCAAGTGAGAAGCCAAGCTTCACTTAGAAGCTATATCTCCTACTGATATGGACCTGAAGCTATCTTCACATAGAAACATCCAACCTCGGCTTTGGGGACACCCTGGTACCACAACTCTGACCTGCCTTCTTAAAACACCTGGCAGAATCCATCTTGACATTAATATCTGGGCAGATATCAACAACGATTAACTCAAGTTGGTAGACACACAATGATGCTGGGTTGCTACAAGAGGAAAACCAGGCCTGCAATGCCAAGAAATTGTTCCCATTTTCAGCACAGTTATCTGAGCTCAGTAGTTTAAGAAATCCATTTGTTATCAATAACCAAAAGCTTTAGACCTTGAGATTTCCTCAACTCTGTTGGAGTTGCTATGCTTTACAACAACATGTAGTTATCCCCTGTGAAAACTACAGTGGATTTGACAGACTTCAGACCCAAGTTCAGGAAAGCTTCCCATTATGGGAAGACGTCAGAAGTACGTGTGAATCCCATTGTAGTGAAACACACCCTAGAAGTCAAACACAAGTTTGGGTTTTTACTGAATCAGGCCCTAACTGCAAGCGTCATGAATGAATTGAACTCTGGATACTCCTTTACCTGGGACTACATTTCCCCTCCGTCTTTGCTAAGAAAGGTTAGCAAAACTGATAAAGGTGAACAATGAACAGAGCCTATTTTTATTTTATTAGATTTACTTTGCACCTCACATTTATCGTGGCTGTCCTAGCAGTGATGCTGTCCTAGCCATGATGTAATCTGCAATTAACTAGTCTCCTTTTGTCAGCCTGCATCATCAAAGCCTGTTTTTATGGAGTGTTAAGTCTAGTATTTACAGTGTTAAATACTTGGACAATATTTAAATTGGTTTCATCACATACTATATTTAGTTGGAGTGATATTGTCTGGTTAACAGCAATGAAAACAATTCCGTTCTTTTGGGTTTTATATTTTGAGTGAGTATTAGGTAACTGGAAAATATGGTCATTATATTTGTCTAACATTTCTGCAAGTTGTAACATGGCATTTCAATTTGGGCTTTAACTCATGAATTATCCGTACACAAAACTTTTGAGAAGTTTCCAGATTCAACATCCAAACAAGCACAGAGTTCAGTGGTGTGTCTGAAAGGAAGGCAGCTTAATATTTATACAAATATATAGAAAAGTATGAAGACATTTTTCAGGACCTTTTCTTTCTAGTAGCACCACTGTTACACAAAGCCTGCTCCAACAGTAATTTTATTGTCAAACAAAAATCACAGTTAATGTGTGATCTAATCCCCGTCTCACAGAGACAGACATCGCTACATTTCTGGGTATTGCTTCTTGGAGTTTTTCTTTGTGTAATTCTTGTTTGTCTCCACTTGTACTGTCTGTGGGAAATCTTGCCCATACTCTCCTGAGTAATTTTGTTCTTCAAATAAAAAGGCCTGTAGGATGTTGCAGCTGTGCTGACTTCTCATCTCCAGCAGCAAGGAACTCCTTCAAATGATGAAGATGTCTTCCTTCTTCAAAGTAGAGATCTTTTCTAGAGGTTTTTACTAATGTTTATGCATTAGAGAAATACTATAAGAATTTTTTTTTTCAACTGCAGGGAAAACCTTTTACCTTTCTTTACGTCTTTAGCTTTTCTTTCTTTCCCTAGTGTTACTGTTAAGACATCTTCCCACCTCAGCTGTGTGATTTGTAGCTATCCCACTGGGTTAGTTATTTTTCTCCTTGATGATCACAGCCATGGTCTCTGGCCCAGAACAATACCTCCTCCAATTGTTGGCTCTTGTCCACCAGAAATTTCTGCTCCAGAAACTTTTGTCTATAGTTCTACACAGGAATCAGACCCACAAAGGAGCATGTTGCAGAGGAGGATTTTCTCCTGACTCCTAGAAAGGACTCTGCTCATAAAACCATGACTCTGACTCAGTTTTGTTGAGCTAGGTCTCTATGCAGAGGATCCCACTAACAAGAAAGAGCTCTAATCCCTTTAGGCAGCCCTTTGAACTGCCCAGGAGCTCTTTGACAAAGCCTGATAATAACTTCTGAAACACTGGAAACTTTTAATCATCCATTTTATTTATTTTTAGCAGATAGAAATAAGGGATTCTGTAGAAATCTACAGTGAGGCTACAGAAAACTAAGCACAAACTGAGACATACACAGGAATTTTGCTAGTTATTGTATAAAATGAAAACTAATGCCTTTCCTTTTTTGGTAAATCATAGGATTATGAGATTTGAAATCTGACTGTTTTTAGAGACTTTTAGAAGAAACACAGTAAGCGTTCTAGTATTCTTACTAAACAAGTAAGAAATACAGTAAATCTACATTTCTCTCTGTGGATTGCAGTTTCTTCTGAGCACTGCAGTGTGAGCTTGTTCGTCGGATTTACAATACATTTGGGGTATGGAAGCAGTTTGAATCCCCCTTCTGCTAAACTTGTACCAAAGCCTTCACAGGTGTCACAAAACTGTTGCTTGTGCACAGCTGACTAGAGCAGGGGTGGGGACGAGGAAGGAAGAGTCCACCTCTGTGTGGCATTGCCATGACTTGGTGACTAAAATCTCCTGTGTTTGCTTTTAAAAAAATACTTGGGTGTCACCTACTGAAACATCAGCTTTTAAGAATGTCTACCTGAAAGTAGAACTTACTTATCTAATAAACAAATAAAAGAGTAAAGTCATCAATAACCAAATAAAATAGTCTGGAGTTCATCATCCCTAGTAGATCACTTGGATAAGGGTGAAGTCGTACCTTTGACTCCCTCCCATTCTCTCACTACCTAAATATTACCGAAGGAACCACGTTGAAGGAAGCAATCTTTGCTTTGGCTTGAATGCTGTTGCCAAATTGCCCAGGGCTTATAGAGCAACCTGGGTAGCATCACAGACCCTGAACAGTCACTCCCAGAATACAGAAAGCTTCAACAGTATTTGTCTGTTTTCTTTACTATATGGTTATGAACCATCAACTCTTACGGAGGTGAACACCTCTATAAGACATTTCCTTTTCTACACAGGAAATAAGGTGCTGAACACTTCTTCCACAAACATTGATCTTGTTATTTAAAACATGTCTGAAATATTTAGAAAGGGTTTGAGGAGCCAAAGTTGATTTTCTTTAATTGTTTTTCATTCTGTCCTTGCTTTTGCAGGTTGGACCTCAGTATTCAGTGCCAACCAAATGCACTCTTCAACTGTAGTTTGGAAATCCTTGGTGAAAAAATCACAGTATGCTATAGGTATGGAAAGGATAATGACCTGGGAACCAATGTCTTTGCATCTTATTTCCTATTTTCCACATGATCCCATGTCATTTTTGTATGAATTGTTTTATATAAATTGCATAAAATGTAGCATTTTGCAGATTTTACTTAATAAGACAAACTTGTGCATATATTTTTTTTTAGGGAAAACCCCCTTCCCCAACAATCTTCAGGACAACTTGTGAAACCTTAAAAATATTGCTGTTTCTACAAAGGGAGAGTTTATTTCAGGCTTCTCTAAAGCATTGGGCTGGTTTGGAAAATGAAAGGGAAGGGTTTAGTCATACTCCTTAATGAAACTGTGTTTTAATTTAAAGATGTCACGAATTTTATGGAAGTCTTTATTTACTTTCACCTAGCCCCCAAAAACAAGTATGACTTCCAGATTTGCCACAAAGCAAGTTAAAAAGCAGGAAATGTAAAACAAACTTTGATTAAGAGCCTGATTCTGCTGATTAAAATCAGTGGCCAAACACTCTCTGACTCCAGAGATCTGATTTGAACCTTTATTGCGCTGGACCTGCTCCAAAACCCACTGAGGTCAATAGGAGTTTTTCTTTTGAGCCCAGTCACTGGGTGTCTGTCTGCCTTTTTCTTTCTTAAATTATAAATCACCAGGAGGAGTTTAATCTTGCAGTTTTCAGTGCCAGTGTGACATTTATTTTAACTTTGGCTGTTGACAAAGCACCCCGCATCCTGCATTTCCCTGCTGGCAATCACATGTCTATTCTAACTTACATGTTACTTTCTGTTAGAGATTTTATTTTATTTGTCCTCTGCTCATTGCCATCCACTTCTCCAGGCCTCCCTTTTCATCTGTCCATCACATTTGGCAGCAAGAAAAATGGATCTATTTTGCAATACCAATTTCAGTGCCACTTGCCAGTCCAAATAAGAGTTGTGTATCTAACACACCATACAGGGTCTCAGTTTCTGGATTTTGTCACAAGAGCTGTATTTTCTCAGCAGCTTATTAACAGCGTGTGTTTGGGGTGAAAATTAAGCAAATGGAAAAAGGATGTCACAGCAAGGAGCTGTGTTGCAACACTTAGGTTATTATATTGCATTAAGTTAAACAAAGACTGCTTGGCCATGTTATGACTATGATCCTCATTCATTCCAGTCCCTTAAGAAAATGTATTTGAAAAGAGGCAACTTTGCTCAGTCAATTTCCCTTTGGTCAAAATGCTCCCAGGTGCCACTCTTGTGAATTTGACAGGAAAGAAAAAAAAAAATTTTTAAGGGGGAGTAGAACTTGGGGAGGGGAACGGGGGGAAGATTGCCATAACTCTGCTGGTGCCAAGAATAAGAAGAATAATGGGAACCGCTACAGATCGGAAACTTTCTTTTGGTCATTTATCAAGCCCATATTATTTTCTCATCTTTCACTGTCTTTGGAGCGTGTGTGTCAGGTGAACAAAAAAAGTTACAAGAAACCTTGAATTGCACTCCACTTTCCCAGAAAAATGTGCTGACCATCTATCGTGTGGCTGAGGTCAACCATGCAGGTTTTAAACTGGCTCTGGGTCCATAAATAGCCCTGGACAAGGCTGCCAGACATCTGAGAAGGCTTTGAATTTCTCGTTCAAGGAAGGGGTGACATACAATTGCTCAGCACTAACCCTTTGACTGGCTCTTTCCCACATCTGGCCAATGGCTTTGTTGCCTAGATGGGAGCTGAACAATTCTGGAAATTGGACTCTAAGTAGAAAACATTCCCACTTCTTCTCTGCCAGTTGTGTTGGTGGGGAAATAAAGCACTGCGATGCTTTTACCATATGTGGATTTCAGAATAATTTCTAAATCCCCCATGCTCAAGCTATAGGTTGCTGAACAATTCCCATCAACTACTGTTCCTGATTAAGGTGGACATGATGCAGGTGACTTTGATAAGATGAACTTCTTGGATGACATAATTTAAACACGGCTATTGTACCTTGCAAATGACCAGCCACTTGGTGGGATGCAGCCGGAAAGCTGTCTGTTCTCAAATGAAAGGGACAACCGTGTCTGCCAGGTCAGTCTCACTGACCTCCACAGAGAAATCAGCTCTCTCATATGCTGCAACTGTGGCTTCTGTATCCTTTCTCCCTGTTCAATTTCCCACTTGAAGGTCTTCCTTCCAAGTCTTTATTCACAAGCCACTGGCTGCAACTCTCTTTTCCTCACTGGGTGTAAAGCTGTTCAAACACGATTTCCACTTTCCTAATGAGGGATGCTGCCTTCAGTCATGCTGTTCTGTACTGATCTGACAGACATATTCTCTCCCATGCTGTCCTTCTTTCACTACCCAGACTATGCCCATCTTCCCTGACTCCTTTTCTCCCAAAAACTCACTTTTTCCGTGATGCAGACGGCAACACGTGACCTGTTCACAACCAGGCAGATGAGGAGCTGTGTCTCAGCTCCTAAAACACACTCTGCTTGTGACCTACTGATAATTGCACATCTGATCATAACAGCCACATTATTTCAGAATCCATCCATCCATCCATCCATGTCTTGTGCGAGCTGGATCCAGAGCTACTCTTGAGTGGTATCCAACACAGGAAACTCACCCAGCCTGGGGGTATGAAAAACTGGGCAATACTAAACAATACGTGTTGTTAAGCTGTGAAACTGCTTGCCACAGGAAACCATGGATACAAAGAGATTTAGAAGTAGCTGGATAAATTCCTGGAAGCAAAATTCACCAGGGGCTATTAAATACAAAGACACTATGTCTGGCTCCGGAAATCTCAGCACCACAAATCACTGGCCCTGAGCCACGATCTGCGTGCCCTATTCTGATATCCTTCCTTAAGTACCTACAACTGCTGGCTGCCATAGACAGGGTATTGGGCGGGATGGACCATTGGTCCTAACCAGTTTGTCCATTCTTGCGTTTCTGTGTTAATAGATGAGCTGGGACTGAATATCACATTCGGCACTAATGTCTCCGCATTCACCCAGCAGCATTTCTATCACCAGCACTCTCCAAGCTGCTTCTGTCACGGCATCTGGACATCACGTAGCACCTGAAGCACATTAAACTTTTTCAGCAGGTAATAAACCCCTGGATAGTGTACGGCAGGCGAGCCCCAGTTTCTAAATACCCACCATGGACATTGCTTTCTCCAGCAATTGCTGAAGCCTGGTTTAGATTAAACTACTTCAGACCAGCCACAGCAGAAGGGCAAGGCTGGAAACGGAAGTCTCTCTTGTTTTGTTTGGGCTCTTTTTTTTCCTGCTGATTTGTTGTTTGTTTTTTGGCAAGTTATTTAAAGGACAAACATAAGGCTAGACAGCTGAATGTGTCAAGAAGGTCAGCCAATTTCTCAGACTACTGTCTTTTTCCAGCTGTTCCAGATGAGAATAAGGATCAGGCGGGCCTGTATACCCTTTGGTGGCTTTCTACAGTGTAAGGTAGACTTATTTGATATAAAGCAAAAGGTTAGAGAGTTGAGAGGATTCTGGGGTGGCAACACTGTACAGGACACCAGCAAGACCTCTCTCCCTATTGGGCAGCTGCTCTTTTCAGAGCCATTCCCAGAGTCATATACCCAGAAACACTGTCCATCAATGCCCTGAAACAGAGCTGTGCTGTTCAGCCCTGGCTCTGGGAATGATACGGATCTTCCTTCATCAAACTGGCTTCCCAAACTCCACGTACTATAGAGAAGTCTGGGCCACAGCAGTGGAAAACTTCTTGAGAGACCTGGGTTTTGTCAGACTGCAATCTGCTCTCTGGAGGGGATCATGCACGGGCTGCCCAGCCCCACCAGCGTACAACCAAGTACATGAGCACAAATGGGCCAGATCACCATGAACAGGGGAAGGTGAAGCACAGCACTTTTTTCACACATCCGATACGGGAGACAGGGTTGTCCTTAGGGGAAGGAGACACCTCCACTTCAGCTGAGTCCCCCAAAACTCCCCTGGGAATTACTCCCCTTTTTTTCTGTTTCCTGACTGCAATTGGGGTGGCTTAGCCTGGGAAATGATGCATCAATCAAGTTCATAGATGAAGGGAAGAAGGGAGGAATGCATGGGAGACAGGAAGGAAGGAATGAAGGAAGAAAGAAAGAGGAAGGAAGAAGAAAAAGAAAAAGAAAAAGAAAAAGAAAAAGAAAAAGAAAAAGAAAAAGAAAAAGAAAAAGAAAAAGAAAAAGAAAAAGAAAAAAGCAAGTATGCATTTCTGATGACAGCTGCACAAACGTGCCTTATTCTGGCAGATCTCTCAATTAAAATCTAGCCACCCTAATTTAAGTGGAAAATAAACACAGGCCTGATGTTATGTGCTTTGCTTTCAAAAGAAATCAGCCTGAGGAGAGGCAGCAGTGCCCTTTGCTATGGAAGGCTGGTAGTAAGGGAGGGGAAGACCTTGCTGTATCAGCTGCTGCCCCCCAATGCTGGGACGAACCTGAGGACCAGTTTGCATCCTGCAGCAGTGCAGGGACCTGGGCAGAAGAGCCCCTACCCTGCAGGGATGAGGGGAAGAGGCTTGGACAAGGAAAAGTCTCTGCCCTGACACTGTCCCTTGCGGTGAAGACTGTAGAAGTTCTAGGCATAATTATGTTTTCTCATATTTTCCTTTTCCCACTTTTTTAATTAAAAATGAGAGCGCTTTCTTTGCGTGCAGCTATTGTAAAACTATTGGTGAGCAATGTGAGAGGCTGCTTTTTAACCAAGTAAGCTAAGAGTGCTGTTCACATGGAATCCAGACAGTGAATGCAGTGCTCCTGCACTCTCCAGGATGGGAAAGACGAGTGCTCCCGTAACTGCTCGATGTCTGCATTCCTACCTGGGAAAAACTCTCTTAAAAGCCCCTGTTTATCCTTCTGCTGTTGTCTTTTTCCATGTCGTTCTGCATAGGATGTTTGCCTATGCCATGATATCTGGGCCCTAAGTAGCACAGAGCGTGTCTACTGTTCCATGAATAGTTTCATTGAACAAGCAAGGGAGACACAGTGGGAAATCAGTTTGTGAGCTAACTCATTTGATTTCAGCTATTTTCTTATCCAAAGGGGGATGGTGATTCTTTATTTCACCAGGCAAACATCCTGGGGCTTTTGCAGACCATCACAAGTCAATATAACCCTGAGCCTGCACAGTAGGAACTGCTACTATGCTGTGATGGAAAAACCCAAAATCCAGCAGGACCGGGATGCAAATGTTCAAGAGTCTGGGGAACCATAAAAGGTCACTTGCCCAGGGTGGACATCTTAAATGCTATTTGCTGCATGAAAAAATTCTGTCTGAAGTTTCAGGGAAGAAAAAAAAAAAAAAAACAGAAAGAATTTAAAGAGTGTAATAACAGGAAAAACATGCAAACTCTTCAGCATATTCTATCATGGATTCGGCTCTGGATTACAGAGGTTCAAGAGATCAAAGCAGCAGCAACCAGAAGGGGCAAACCAGAGACAACACACAGATAAAAGAAGAGATGAAAGCCAAGGAAAGCTTGGACAGGAGGCTGATGTTGGCAACTGAGGAACTGGGGATGGATTCAACTGGTAGTGCTTGATGTGTTGTCTATTTCCTTTTTTGGCTCCATTGATTTCTGCAGAACTGAAATCTTTGGGGGTTGGAGGGGCAAGAAACAGTATTTCCATTTTTTGTCCTTTCCAAGGAAAGCTCTGTGTGAGTAACCTCTGTGCTGCCTGTGGGAACTTACAAGGAGCCAGGACAGAAAGTATCCTCATGGGGGTAAAACACTGCTCAGGGGGCAGTGGACCCAGATATCAGCTGTGCTGCAGGCTCCCCAGAAGTCACCCTAGTGGGACCCACCACCTACTGTTTGTCTCAAATGTTTGTGCAGAGGCCCAGCTGATGCTCAGTTGTTCCTTACATGCTGGGATCAGGTATGGATCTGGTCCTTGGCTAACAGGGGAGTTCTTTAGGTTGTTGGGATATCTTTGGGAATTTTACGTATTTTAATATAAAACATTCCTATCACCTGGCCTGAGAAGGTAACCCAATTAGTAGCATTAGCAGACTCCATTGTGGCTTCCTGACAGAGGATCAATTATCCAGTCAATGCATCAGGGAATGGGTGGATCCTCTCACTTCTGCAGCTTCTCAAAGAAAGTTCCTCTGGATGAACAGGTGAGGCTGATCACTTCCTGCAGCTGTCCTGTGTGAGCTGGGATTTGCATCTCCCTCTTCTGAGAGGCAGCCCACCTGGGAGGTGGCAGTGAAGGAGAAGGACAATAGCAAGGATGTCTCAGAAGAGGATGTGGAGCTGCAGCAGCAGTTGTGGTATAGTGCTGTGGGACTGACTGCGAGGGAGTGAGAGAGAGATAGAGAGAGAAGGACCTTTCTGAGCAGTGGGGCTTGCAAATGAAAGGAGCAAGTGATACTAACAGACTAATGTTCTGTGCTTGGTGCTGTAGGGAACCACTGCAGCCCAGCAGTATGATGTGTTGTGGGTGGGGAGAGGGAGCAGGGATTGCTCCTGTACTTTCAGTCACTCTGCCCAAAATGCAATGGGGGACTGGCTGGGACCTATGTGTGCAAGTCTGTGGTGGGATTAGGTTAGGAAATGAGATCTAAATGACTCTGTGGTTTGAGAAGTCGAGCTTGGGGTGAAGGCAAGAAAGAAATTGCCTGTGAATTGGTTAAATTTTTTTTTTTCTTCTTTGGCACCATGTCCTTCCAAGCCTCTTCTCCCTGTCCTTGCTGGAGCTCCTAGGGTATTCATCCCCTGCTCTGAGTGAGGAAGATCACCTCCCTGCTCAGTGGTGAGGCCATGCCCGTGCCAAGGTCACCCAGTATTTGCACTTGTAAGGCCAGAGAAACCCCAAATTTCCCTCTATGGCGCTGTGGAGCGGCACCTCAGTGATCTCCAGCTGCCATCTGCTGGTAACTGTGACGTGCTGGAGCCAGTCAGACAACGCTTGGCTGCTGGACCTTTCCCTGGGTCCTGCTGGACCTGCCCGCCCTGGGCATCCCTGGGGGACCAGGGACCTGCAGCAGGAGCTGGCAGCTTCCCACACTGCTCGGGCAAAACAGTGCAGGAGAGATGGCGAAGAGCTACCTGAACCAAAGGGACCTTGTTTCAAGGTAGTGTGTGTGTGTGTGAATCAATCCTGTTACAGCAGAGCATTGAAGGACAAGCAGGGTTTAAGTGCTGCAGTAAACTTGATGATTTATTAGAGACTAATTCTTTTCTGGAGAGAGATTAAACCTGCCTTAGGGAGGCGGGGAAGAGGTGGGAAACAATCTGTTAAAATATGTTTCTGTTGTTTTCTGGTCACTTAGGCACAGAAAAGCAAGTTAGCAAAAAAGTGCTGTGGTGATAGAGAGCTTGGGTCTTTGCACAGTGCGGTTTTGGTTTGTTTGTGTGGTGTGGTTTGGGTTTTTTTGTGTGTGTGCTTTTTGTCTGTTTGTTTGTTTCCTTAATAACTGAGTTCTGCAACTCTGGAGATGTTCTGCTGCATATTTGCCAAAGAAGATATGAGTCAGATGGGTCTCAGGGCTGTTACGTGAATACTAACTGTCCCTCGCAGCATGAACAGTAGGTTCATGGGGTTATTTTCACCTCCCTCTGAGATGGAAACCCCCTCTCCCTGCCCATAGCCCTGTCCTGCAGCTGCCCCTCTTATCTGGGACCTTGTCAGGTGTGTCACATAACACAGTGGCCAGGCATGGCCTATTACGTGACCTGCCAGCAGGCATCCGTCCCCTCTGTGTACAGCCCAACACATCACCCCTTCTGCTTTGGGTTATGGTATAAAGCTAATAAGTGTGAAAATGTCCCAGACATCACCAGGCCCTTTGACGCCATTCCTGCCTTCCCTGTGTGCAGGACTCTTTTAGGTGGGAAACGAAAAGCTACAGATACTGCCAGAAGTGATCTGAGGAATTTATTTCCCCAGATTTGGAAGTGGGATTTCCTGGGGCAATCCCAGGGAGGAGGTGGCGGCAAGGGTGCATTGGTCCTTGTCAACAGCAGCCCTGGCCTTAGTCATTAGTGGATCTATTGGTTAACACCAATTAAATGTGATAGAGACCTAATAGTTTTGAATACATGAGGTCCTTACAAGGTTCATGAAAATAAATGATGGAACAAAGGAGAAAGACCCTATCAGTCCCACCAGCAAAGGAAAAAAATCAAGTGTGAAATTTAACCCTCATTAGCTAGGAAAGAAGCCACAGCAGCAGTGTACTCTGACCATGAGAATAGATGTGCGAGGACCTCACACCTTCCTCCAGCACCAGAGCCTCCTATTCTAGGGTGTACATCCAAATAAGAGCAGATTTCATCAGCTTATTTGCTCACAGAAGAGCTTGTTTCCTGGGGTCCTCTTGGAGACCTGCCCTTGGAGCTACACCTTGGAAGGCCTCATGTCAAAGAGCAAAGACTCTGCTAGAAGAATGGGAAAGTTAAAGAGTGGGGCCTCAGCTGACCACCACCATTTGCAATTCTGTGAAACTGGTAAGGTTTATTGTTTTCCCTAAAGTCACAATTTCTGGGGCCATGGGATTGCAGTAAGCATCGCAAATTTCATGCAAATATGAGACTCACTCATGGTGGAGAAAAGTATAAAGATGTATCCTCCAGGAATAGAAGCCAGAAGGAACAAAAATGCTTCACTGCTAAATAACAAAAAAACTCCTCGTGATATCTAACCCAATATCATTCAATTTTGGCCCCCAGCTCAAGAATTTTTAAGGCTTGGAGTTGGCAATAACACAACTCCACTGATGCTTTGGCCAAGAGTAAGGGCATTATTTCTTGCGTACTGGCTGGTGTCCCAAACTGGATGATTGCCTTTCCATCTACTCAAACTCCTCCCCCAAATATCCAGCTCCGTGTGGGGCTCCTTATCACTTTTTGTCCTCATCTTCTCCAGGGCATCATGAAACAGCAGCATCCTCCCACACTAAGTCTCATCACACTGTGCAAGTTGATGGCAGTAGTTTATCAAGTCTGATGTATTCCTCAAGATACAAGCTGCTTGACTAAGTTATAGGAGTCATATAAGTTATTATTATTATTATCATGAGGAAGATTAGCATTGGAGATGTTGCTGGGGAATGTCATAGTCTTTCTACCTCATTCTTTTTCTTTTTTTCTTTTTTTTTTTTTGATGCAGTTTGATTTGAAACTGGACGGGGGAGACTTTTTATTTTTATTTTAGTTTTGTTTTAAGAACTCTCAGCCCTGGAGGGAGCTGTCATTCTGGGATGCTGATTAGCTTTTGCAAGTTGACAGGGAGCAAGGCGGCTTTCTCTGTAGCAATCCCAAGTTCTTTCGCCTAATCAAGCCAACACTGCAGGCTCTGTGTGGAGGAAGTGTAACCCTATATGACTGCTTGACAACTCCTTCAGTTCCAGACTTTGTTTCCTCAGTCTCCACAAACTGTAACAAACCATTAAATTTGACTTTATTTTTTTCCCTGTTTCCCCTTCCCTCCCCCCCAACCTTCATTCTTTCAGCAACCATTTTGGCTCAGCCTTCCTTTCTGGTTCTTTTCCTCAGGAATAATAACACTGAAGACTGTACTGACTTCATATATATCTATCATCCTTAGAGGTTTTCAACATCTATTTTAGCATCTAGTCAAAGGAAATGCAGCATCCTTTAAAAATGCTCATTTCTATAAAAAATACTCGTTGTATCTTAACTGTCCAGTTTGTTTTGAAAAGTGTTCCAACTAGAGATGCATCGACAGGCTTCTTGATGAAGCTAAAAAGAGGGTCTTGCAGCCATAGAATTTGACTCAAAAGTTGTGGATTTAACTTTCAGTTCTGTGACAGTGTGAGTAACACAGTGACTGCATGAAAGTGACACTGAAATATAACTGTCTTTCATTGAGCCTGGATGTGAAAAGAAATTAGGTGTGTTCATAAACCTCTTGCTGGAGCAAGAGGAGCTGCTGCCCCAGATTCTCAAGACTGCCTTCAAGGGAGGGTCAGCAGCCAAATAGTCTTGGCAGAGATGTTTTCCTGGGCGCCCTGATGCAGATGAGGGGAACAGACACTGCGTGAGGGAGCTGCATAGCAGGGAGAGAAAGAAAGGGCACAGACAATGATGGAGAAGGTCTTGTAACTTTAATTAAAGCCCTGCAGAGCTCTGGGACAAAGTGCCAGCTGGGAAGAAATCTTTCCTTGATTTCTCTTGTTGGACTTCAATATTTCTAAACAAGCAGGATCGTACCAGACTTCACCTCCTGGTGAGAACAACTGCAAAACCCTTAGACGTTGACTAATCTGTCAAAAGGGAAAATGTCCTTATCTGGCCTCCTAACTCTAAAATGAAGGATCTAATTCTTCCTTGCCATTTTTTCCTTGACATGAAGGAGAAGGATCTTCTAAAGAGTCACTAAGCAGAGATGGATCAAGCCTGTCTGAATACACAATTTCAAAAGATCCAGGCTGTTAACATCTGTGGTTTTCTCATGGGGCATTTCCTCTTGAAATGGGCCACGCAGTGAAAATTTAAATGCATTGGGCCATGGTTTAGTTGTGTAGGGAGAGCTTTTTTTTTTTTTCTTTTTTTTTTTTTTTCAGAGCACATGTCAAAGTCAATCAACAAAGACTAGTTTCTTCCCCACTGTGTCATCTGTAAAAAGGTTGTGCTGAGAAACAGAGATAGCTATCCTGTGGAAAGTCCCACGGGAGCTTTCCAGGTGATCTGCTACAACCTCCAGTTTTACCAGTCTTGCTCCAAGTTCCTTGCGTTCTAGAACAATGGATTGCAGGAAAACATCAAAGGAAACTGGTTGTTCCTGTGGTACCTACCAAACATGCCCTTTGCAGGGGCTGTGAAGCATTACCTTTCCTGGTTTGCTGTGGAACGTTATTGTCCCAGGCACCATGACTCGCTTCCTCCTGCCCTCCCCCTTGGCTGGCTGACACCTTCAGAAGGAGCCAGAGAGGATGAAACAAGGCAGACATGTTCTCACTGCAATTCCTCCATCCCTTTTGCTTGACTCGTTATTATTGAGTCTTCATCTTGTGATGGTAGCCACAGTAGTCACAGCTCACAGCAGCCTCATTGTGGAGCATCACCACAAATGCACTAATTCGTAGCTCGGATCATAGAGTTTGTGTGGTTTTCGCTTCCTTGATGTTTGTCAGACCATCATTACATTGTATTCCAAACCTGAACCATCTTTCCAGAAAAGCAATACCCAGAGTCCTAATACAAACGACAAGTAGATCTCTTCATGTCTTAAATTCATTAAAAATGTTCTTATAAAAAAGATTTATTCCCAGGGCTTTTACCGAGTCTTCTACCTGGAGTTGGCAATGACATTATGTAATAGCTAAATCTTCATTAGTTATATCTGTTTGCTTTGTGCCTTGGTGACAATGATGAAAGCTGTAAATAAGTATATTGTCCCATCTTAACAAGGATAGCGTATCCATCAATAAGGACACTTGCTCTGCTGAGATCTTTGCAAGGCTGTACAGGGGAGTAAATTAAAGGGAGAACAACATCCTTCATCGAAAGTGTCCTTGTTCTGTCACTTAATGTTTTACCCTTGCTAATATCTTTCAAAGTCTGGCTGTTAGTCAGAAGAGTCACTCAGTAAATGTGACATATTTTATCCAGCCTAAGTCTACTCGGTCCTGGAATGATTTTTTTCTAGGCAGCTGTGGCTGGAAGTGTGACTTGAAACTCCTCCTATGCTTTCTTACTTTAGTTTCCCAGCAGGCACTGAAGTTTCCCAGCTCCCAGAGAGGGATGGAAGGGGCAATCAGCGGAATCATGGCAGCTCAGCTGAACAGTGAGGGGCAGACCCTTTGGTTCAGAGTCATCTGGATAAAAGCAGATGAGATGAGATTCCACTCCCAGTAGCATTCACTTCAGCCTGGATCGACTGGTTGGTAACACCATGCTTAGCCCAAGGTGTACCCTCTCAGCAACCATCCCAATTAAGTGCAGCAAAAAATATATTCTAAATTGAAACTTCCCCATGTGCCAAGGCTATTCTTAATCTACACACAGATGACAGGGTCGTGGGTCCACAGTGGTCAGGCAGGAGCTACAGGTGATTTATGGGACAGAGTGAGGAGGGGGGGTTAGTGATGGCCAATGCTACTTACTGGGAGAGGTCCCTGGTCACAGCTCCCTGACAAAGGGAAAGCCCAAACCAAGAACATCTCATGTGAGCCCACCTGCCTCTGCACCAGCACTACATGGCTGAGGCTGAGCAAACACATCCTCTGCAGAGCTCTCCTCTGCCCTGGGAGGGGACAGGAGTAGCCTCCAGCGCACAGAGCTCTGAGCTTTCCCCCTGGTGTGGTTGGCACAGAAAGGAGCCTGCCGAGGTCCTGAGGTTCCCACTGAAGCCAGCGTCCTCCCTGCCTCCTTCTCCACATGGTGTTTATACCACTACCTTCAGCACAGGTATCCCTGACTCACCCTAGGGTTAAAAAGAAAATGAAAAAAAAAAAAAAATTAAAAAAAAAGAAAAATGAAAGGAGACTTGAAGTGATGGAGTTGCTTCTGGTTTATGGGACAGTCCAGAAGTGAAAATCAGAGTGTGGCCTGCAGAGGGAAGAAAAGAGCTGTGGTAGCACCACTGCGGCTTCCCGGGGGGTCTGCTCCTCTTCCCACTGCCCGTCCCTGCTCCCCACCGTGCTGTTCCTCCAGAGCAGGCTCAGAGCTGAAAAGCTTGCCTTTAACCATTAAATACATTTAAAGCCCATTCATATCAAACCAAAATTAAACTGCTGGATTTTATTCAAGATGCTCGGCCCTGAGAAAGGGCAGAGAAGAAAATAATGGTTAGCTCAATGCCTCCCCCATCCAGCGCGCAGGAAAAAAATCCCCCCAGGAGGTAAGGTGAGAAGTGAGGCTTGGATGTTGTCTTGCCTCATTGCGTTGTTATCTGTATATAAGCCAATTTCTCAATCCATTTAGAAATTCACTAATTGTCATTGGAGCTATTTGCTGACGACTGTGAAGTAGCTTCGTAATGAAGAGGAAGTCCATTTATTCGTTAACATTTGCGAAAATAATTGCCTGTCACTTAACCGAACATCCTTTGCCCCAGAAACACTTGCTCTATGGCACTTTATTTTTTATTTTTCCTTTTTTTGAGCTGCACACTTTGAAACACCACTTATAATTTCCAGTCCCTGAAGGGCTCATTCTCAGCTGCTGTGACATGAGTGAGGGAGCACACTCCACAAGAGGACACTAACCGTCCTATCACTTTTGCTGTGAGGATACTAATGGTGCTGCAGGAGGCCTCTGGCAGGCAGGTTGCAGCTCCAAGCTACTGCTTAAACTGTGTGGTTTTATGGGGCTGTGGCTCCTCTGCAGCCTGCCCTGTGCCTCTGCTGGGCATCCCCACAGTGTCGGGAAAGGCTGTGGCTGCAGGGCTTAGTGCCAATGGGCCCATCTCTGGCCAAGGAGATGAGGCAAATCTGAGCTCCAGCGGCTCTCTTCTGACCCTTGGTTGCTAGATCTGCTCTCAGGCCTCACAAAGGCAAAAAAACCAGCTGCATGAAGCCAGGACATGCACCAGGGAGTCCTGGAGGGAGGAGGAAAGGTTTTTCGGGAGGTAGAGGAAGAATGTCTCAGGAGGGGAGTGGGGAGAGGATGGTATTCCTCAGCTCAACCCCTATGAATGTGGCCAACACCTCCACCGGTGCCTTTCATGCCATGAGTGACACCCCACAGCAGTTTTGTGCTCAGCCCTCCCCACTATAGCACTTCCTCTGCCACCACTGCTGCTCCCACCGACAGATAACATAAGCCCATAGCTCTGAGGAAGCAAAATTCAGCTTTGCCTACGTGACCGAGAGGCTTCAAGGTGCTCTGCCTGCTGGGGGAGATGGGTTTGCCATGGCAGTTAACCAGAGCACCTCAGCTGCCTTGCCAGGTCTTCTGGAGATAAGCGGGAGCAAAGGAGATTCCCTAGAATCAATAGACATCTGCCCCCTTGCACCTGTGGGGCTTAAGCTGCTGTAATAACTTTAACTCCAATGGCTGCTCGTTTGTTTGACAGCTGTGTTGAATTTTTATTGCTTACCGGGCATGTGAGTTTTCCCATCCGTTCTCAGGGTAAGGAGTGCCACATCCCCTGGAGGGTGGACGGCCGCCAATGTTGACTGAAGAGCACATGGAGCAGGAGATAAGCACTGCCCTGCTGCTGGGGCCTGGCAGAGCCCTGCACCTCGCACCGGGCTCCTCGCCTGGGGCTCCTGGGAGCCAGGGCCAGTGTCACGCAACACCAGTATGCGTCATCTCCTTGGTGGGGGTGGCAGCCACCTCCCCAGCCAGCCCCAAGCAGCAGTGAGCAGAGAAGCTCCTGGCTGAGTGGGACCAAAGTCAGGAGGGCCTCGAGGTCACTGAGCAGCGAATAAGGACACCACTGCAGACACACTCAAGGTATCATAGGCGTTCGAGGTGCAGCCGTTGCAATCCTACCCAACTGCACCAGCAGAGGGGTCAGCCACTATGGCTTGGGGTGATCCAGTTGGTTGGTGTTATTCTAGTGGGTCCAATGGACTCATGATAACTCACAGCTGCTGAGAATGGCTTATTAGATGTATTTACTTTTCGCGGGGGAGGGGGGCAACTCACAAGTGTTTGCAAGTGTTAATTGCTGCTGGTACAGTGCCTTGGGAAGGTGGGGTGAAGGGCTGGGTTGAGCAAGTACTTTGGGTTGGGTTCCCCGCAGAGAGCAGGATTCCTCATTTGGGAAGACCGGAGATACTGGCTCTCTTTGCTTCTTGGGCAGGAATTTGATGCATTTCAAGATTAGGCTACTGTCTTTTTGCTTTTGATTGCTGAACTGTTAAGAGGGAAAAGTGTGTGGGTGAGTAAATCGGCTCTGTGCCAGGAGAGCTGCCTGCTTACACCAGGGGATTTAGGCTTCCAGATATTTAATTTCTGGTAACTGTACTTCAGCTTGTAGAAACATTTCAGTCTTTAAAAGCCTCTTGTGGATAATGAGACGACAGGGAGGTGCCGCTCCCAGGGAGCCTCAGACTGGGGAGCAGGGGTGGACGGGGCCTTGCTTTAGCAGTGCAATTAATGAGCAAGTAAGTAGCAGCATTTGCAAGAAAACACTGGGAGAGAGGAGGATAAAACAAAAGGAAAAGGAGGGAGATGTTTAGTTGCTGCCCTTGAAACCAAGAGCGAACAAAGCTTGCCTAAGTTTAAACTGCCCTGTCCATATGGCATGGGGTGGGGGACTGTGGATGGCAGAGGTGGGGGAGCTAGGAGATGGTTCTGCTTTGAGGACCAGGTAATGGCTCTGCAAAGCTGGTAGAAGACTTGGGGGACCTTCCCAAAGCTGTCCCGATAAAGGAGCAGAGGGGTGGTGCGACCCATACCCTGTGGTCTGATTCAGAGGGCTGGTGGTATCAAGGAGAGCTTGATGGTGCTGGAGCACCCCACCTTGTCTCCAGGTCAGGCTGGTGTCTTCATCTGGGGTGTCCTGTCCCCCATTGGCAGGTATGAGATAGCTGCAGACAGTGGTAACAGAGGAACCTTTGCAGCTGTGTTGGAGCTTGAGTCTTGGGCACTGGTGTCAACAGTCAGGACCACCCTATGTGTGTCCCAAGTGTTCTCTTTCTTTTCCTATCCAGCTAGAGCCCTTCATGATTTCTTTTCTAACAGGCTCCATGGTAAGCCCCAGTGAGCCTGCCAGGGTTGCAAACCTAAACAAAACCTCTCCCAAAGATATCAGTCATAGACCCTGCCTTTGCCTGCTAGCCCATTCTACCACTCTGTCTTCTCCTATAGCAGCATTCCCTCCATAGGAGTGCTCAGGAAACTTTTCCAGCATACCTGTGACTTCCCTGGTGCTACTGTGGGTGGGGAAAGTGAGGCAGGGAACTGGTGCTGTCTTGGAGGCGCATTCACAGTACTGCAGGCACTCAGCAGAAAGAAGCTAAGTAGTTCTTTCTCAGCCAGTGGAGAGAGAGGGGAGATCTTTCCAGAGGGTGACCTGAGCCAGCCATGATCCGGAGATGTTTGTATCGATAAGCTAAGGAGGAAATGGATAACACAAGCCCCTGTGATGTTGAGGGTGGTGCCAGGATGCAAAATTTGTGGGAGGTGAATGTCTTCTAGCGTCATTAGGAATCACACTGAGAAGCCAGATCTGTGTCTGTCTGCATGTCTTGGGCCCTTGGGTTATGACCAACAACTGAAGCACCCACAGGGACCATCTTAGTGCTTCTGAGCAGGGTTCTGGTGCAGAGGGAAGAGGAAGCAAAGGTTCTGCCTGGCCACAGCATTAAGAGGTGGAGAAGGGCAGGAAATCCCATACAACTGAGAAATTACTCTGGTGCACCAGGCAGCTGACAGGATAGGGAAGAGGACCTGCAATTTGGAGTTCACTGCTGCGGTAGGGGAGAGACCCCTCCTACCTGCCCGTGGCCCAAGTCATCTGCTGCTTCTGCTGCCACTGCAGCTTTCCTGACTCATGTAGGTGATCTGGTATTGGCTTTGCTTGTCATGGAAGCAGCTTAACTCCTTCGCTGCTGGCCATGTGCACACTGCAGAGCCTGCCAACAAAACTCAGCTGTGTCCTCCCTGCACTTTCCCCTGTTGCTGTCTGCAAAATGAATGTACAGCATAACGTGTGCTCCCTGTCTGCTGACTACCCACTGGGGCTGGGGGGTCTCTCTGCAGCATGGAGTACCCCTCAGCTGCAGCACAGGATGGGGAAGGAGGCAGAACGTGGCCAGACTGAGTGAGGAAAGAGGCACCGTGCCCTCACCTGTGGCTGGTCCTGCCCCTGGTCCTGCCCAGATCAGTACCCTCACCACCTGTACCAGGAGGAAAGACCAACTCCCATCTGTGGCAGCTCCTCTTAAGAGGAACTTTCCACAACAGGATGCTGTGGAGAAAGTGATGTGAAAGAGGAGTGGGGGACAAGACAATGCGACACTTAACCATTTGCCATCCCAATGGCTGTCACAAATGGGTAAATGGGCAGGAGAGAGGACCACTGGTAAAAGGACACAGGAGCATCTGAGCAGGACGCTCACACCACAGGTGTGAGGATTCACTCACGGATGAGCCATGGAGGGCAAAGCTCCTGCTGTGGCCTACTGGGAAAACATTAGCCACAGTCCTGCCTGTTTCCTGCTCCCCACTCACACCTTCTCCACCCTGTTAATTATTACAAGGAAAGCGATGAGGGACAACGTGCACCAAAGTCCAGTGTGAGAGAGAAAATCAGCAGTTCACTCGCAGCCATGAGCCAGACAACCCCAGCCACCACGGAGCTACCTGCGCTGCCGGGGGACACGACAGCAGCCTTCGGGGTGGCAGACATCATCGTGGTTGTTATTTACTTCGCCTTTGTCCTTACCGTCGGGATATGGGTGAGTCCCAGCTGTGGCTGGGTTTAGGTTTGCCTGAGGTAGAAGGCCTTTGAACCTCCCCAGAGCCTTCATGTGTACACAGGTGTACCCCTGCAAAGAGCATCTTCTGTGCACACCCTTAACCCACAGTCTATTTAGCATGTTTGGGGGTGACAGTGGTCTTCCTGTGAGCCCCCACCCCAACATGGGGACAACTCAGGGGTCATTCTCCAGAGGTTGTTCTGGGAACGATGTCCATCTCCCGTGCTGCAAAGTAGTCTCACACCGGGCTGTAGACAGGCAGGGAGCAAAAGAAAAGCCAGGGCTGGTGTGGTGAAAGCTGCAATGGGACTTCAAAAACATTTGAAAAGATTATAGCTAATTATTTGCTTATGTTGCTTTCCAAAGTCCTCTTTCATAGAGACCTATAATGTTCTGGTTGGCTGAAGTGTTTTGTCTTTCCCAATTGGTACCTTCAAGGAAAAGCCATTTAATAGGTACAAACAGCTTCTTTCCAAAGCTGGACTGTCAGAAACCTGCACAAAGAGAGATTTCTGGGTGGAACCTGGCACTCCTAACATATGCATATTTGGAGCTGATGTTGAGACCTTCAGCAGGCGTTCAGGCTTCTCCTGGCCTGGTGGCAGTGCTGCTCACCAGCCTGGGTGCTGCTGTGTGCATAGGCATTTTGCAGCAAACCATTTTATTCTGGTGCCCAACCTGAAGTCACTGGTTGCTGCAAACAGCAAGCACAGTCAGCTTCAGCCACATTGGAGGGGCTTACTGGCCTACAGATGTCCTATCCCTCTTGAAATCCCCTCAGTTCTCATGCAGTGCTGTGATGGGACTGCGTGTTGTGGCTGTACAAGTGTGGGGCTGCTGGAAACCCTGAGTGCCCAGCAGTGGGAAGAAGCAAGGCAGCAGGAGCTGCAGCAGGACATTGCTAGCCATCCTGGAGCACACCTGCATCTCATATCCAAATGCAGTCCTTGATGGCATCTCTTGGGAAACAAGGTTGTCCTCTGATTCTCATCTCTTCTATACTGAACTCAGAAGGACCTTGCCAAGGGTGCTGGACAGTGAGGAGGGAATTGCCTCCTCTTAGTGCATACCATCACCAGAAGGTGGACAACCTTTCTTGGAGCTGCAAGCACTTATCTCCACATGCCTGAGAGCAGGCAAACCCCTAGATTTCTCAAAATGAGATGCCTTTCAGAGAGGCCCTGCTTCAGCCTGTGTCAGAGCCATGCACTTCCTGTGTTGCCCTGAGCAGGGCAAACCAGTTGGCTGCAAGGGAGTAGGACTAGGGTGGTGCAAGAGGGTGCTGACAGGATGTTTCAAGGCTACTGGTCTGGGCATTGGGTCTAACTGGAGGGTAGGTAAAAGGAGGAAAACACTTTCTTTTTTTCCCCTCTTCTTCTAGTCATCAGTACGAGCAAGCCGGGGGACTATCGGAGGCTATTTCCTAGCTGGACGATCCATGACTTGGTGGCCTGTGAGTGAAATGCATCCCTCTGTTTCTCATGGTTCCAAAGCAACTGGTGTAAGGACAGCAGGTCTAGCAAGGGGACCTGGACCACATGTCTTTTTACTGTAGTCTTGGAATGAAGAGGATCCACCAGGAATCATCCTGTGCAGCTTTGCTAATGGGCTACAGCATGGAGCTGCCGGGCCAAAAGGATAGTTCAGTGTCTTCGGATTTTTTCAACTCTCAAATTCTTTGCTAAAGTCAGCAATAAAAATGTTGACATTGATGGAAGCAAGGGAGCACTGACTGCCTACCTGGGTTTGAAACTCCTTGGCCCCAGCTCACCAAAGATACCATTGTCCCCAAGCCAAGAGAGCATTAGGTAATCTAGGAATGTATTATCCCATAAAAAAAAAAGCATTTAGAGACTGAAGAAAACATAATCCCAAAGCCCAGGACTTTCTGAGCCATTGCTATTTAGAGTAAAGTTGAGATTATTGACTAACGATGTAAAGGATATAAACTTCAAACCACCAGAGTATAAATCTTCACTATGAAAAAAGAAAAATCTATTGAAGGCACCTTTTCTTGGGAGTGAAAGGTACATATAAAGATAATTTAAAGTTTGAAAGGAATAAAAACACCACAGGAATAAAGATCCTTCTCAGCCAATGCCAGACTCTAGCACCATATATCTCTCCAGTCAGTTGTGGGTAACAGAATGCACTTCTCAACCAAAATACAGTATTTTTTTCTTTTTTCCTTTGGATGTACATTGCCCATAAATTCACTAGGCTAGATTTTCAACCTCTTCCATCAGACACACACATACTTCTACAAAATCTGTTATTTCTTAAATGTTATTTATACTTCTGTCTTGGCCAAGTGACATTAAATGGAAAAGTTTAGCTTCATGTTTTTCTCTCATTAGGAAGGGGAAAATTAAAAGGTACCAAAATGGAACCTTTTTCCCACAACATAATTATTTTTTTTCCTTTCCCCCCCCTTTTTTTTTTAAAAACAACAACAACAATAAGACAAACAAACAAACAAAAAAACCCAACCCAAATACATTCTTATTGCTTTGGGCTCCAAACAGAGTCTGTTGTGCACAGGCTGGCTCTTGGCTCTCCTGACTTCCCATTCTAGGCTCAAAGCAACCTCTAATGCTGTTCACTTTTCAATTTCATTTGTCAGAGAGCTGATTCCACCTCTGCATCACTCCTGCAGGCTCAGCTCCTCCTGGCCTTCACCTTGAGTATGTGACTGGCTTACATGTTTGTTTGTTTATTTTTTACAGGGGTGACAGATTTCTGCTGTGTTTTAGACAGCCTCAACTAAACCCTGATACTAGATTGCTGCTCGTGTGTAATGTGTCTTCTCTACTTCTGTGTCTGATATAGATATTTACATTTCTTGAGAGCAGCTCAGTTGCAAATTCATGTTGCAGCAGCCAGCTCTCTAATCAAGAGTTTTCTTAGACAGACGAGGAGGCAGAGCTGTTGGCAGGAATCAGTGTGGGTGTTGATGCCATATTAATGTTTTACCTTGCTCAAAGGTGAGAAGCAGATCAAATTCCATCATTCCTCACTTCACATGTAGCAGTACCAAGGAGAGAAAAGCTCCTTGTAGATGATGTGGCTAAAGGAAAACTTTTTGTGGAGACAAAAAGGCCAGATTTGTCCTTTGGGTAACTTCTGGTTTGACCCTGAGAGAGATTTGGCATTGGCATCCAGAAAGGAGGTGAGGCTTTATGCCAAATAAAAGTTGTAATAAGTCAGATAGTCTTTGCCCTGTTTAAAGTGCCTTGGAGCTTGCATTCTTCAAATTAAGGTATCAATGATCCATGGCAGGGAGAGCTTAAAGTTAACCTGGGGCATGAGCATTTTCCAGCCTACTGTAGAACTCAGTATCTTTGAACCTGCGTGTAGTCATTAAGCACAAAAGGGAAAGAGAATTTTGGGGGGAAGATCTTGGGCTGGTACAGATGTTCCTCAAGGTGACTATCTGGGTGTTGTGCCTGTGCCATGTGTTTCAGATTGGAGCATCCCTGATGTCAAGCAACGTGGGCAGTGGCTTATTCATCGGCCTGGCGGGCACTGGAGCAGCTGGGGGACTTGCTGTTGGGGGCTTTGAGTGGAACGTAAGAGTCAGTTTTATGGTCAACTAAGATGTCACTGTTTACAAAGGCACTGGGATATGTGTTGAAAATCAGATGCTAACAGGATCAGCAGTTCCAAGTTCTCCAGCCTCAGGAGAGAAGTCTCTAGACATTGAGACAACCTTAAAAACACGAGATCTTTATTTTAGTTTAAGTGGAAACCACTAAAATTATTAGCTCTTTGACCTTCCCAGAAGCACATGGCCATATTTTTAAGCTTTAATCTGCACTCACCAAGATTGAAATAAAAGATAATGAATTTTGAAAAGGTACTTGGATAATAGCAGCATTCTGGGTACAGGGAGTTTGCAAAAAAAAAAAAAGGCAGCATGTGCTTCTAAATTCTGTGTAAAGCTATGAGAATCGGAAACACTGCATTCACCTGTCAGCTGCCAAAATGCGATGTCTCTGGGGGGAACATCTGGGTGCGAATGCAGGTCTCATTCCGCCCTATTGAAGTGGCCTGGAAAATTGCCACTGACACCACATGGAGCATGAAAACCAGGCCCTTTGTGTGTGATGCTAATGAAATTTCTCAGCTGCAGTGATGAGGAGTGAGATTAGTGCCAGCCTCACAATAAACATCACTCACCTAACTCTAAATCTCTTGTCTATATCAGCAGAGACTGCTAATAGTGCCAGATACTTGCCAAGCACGGGTAGGGCTCACCACAAGCTCTTTCCTGGGATATCTATTCACTGCGCTGTGGTTTTTTTTCTAAAGCATGAAGATCACCTCTAAGTCCTTTGTGAAGAAACCAGAGCCTATGTTCAGCCTGGTGCCTGTAGGATATACCAATATTGCTGTATTTTAGGTGAATCTATTCAAGTCATTTTAGAAGCTCATGAAGACAAGATTGTATGTCAGGGAAAATCTAATTACACGAGCTCAGACTAATTTCATTCAGGCTGGAAAAGGACTTTAGATATGCCATTATTCTCACCCTTTGTCATGGGACATCACTCAGCTACAGGGATCATATGAGCATCTTTTACCTAAGCCAGTCCCTGCCACTGCAGGAGCCATGACTGTTCTCCTCGATCACACACAGTCTCTGCTCGCAGGGCTCAGTTTCATTTCTGATAACTTAAATAACTGATCAAGGTAAAATCTGAACTGACGTAAAGTACTGGGATGGAAGGTAATGACCTGAGACAGCCAAGAGGTGAGGTTTGATAATCCAATGTCTTTTATTTGTGTTCAAGATCTCCTGTTTGGGATTTTGTTAGATTTCAGAGAAGAAATCTATGAATGCCCCTCACCTGTGGCAAACCACCTGAACTGTCCCTTTATCTACCAGCAACAGAAGTGCATCTGCATCAACCTGCAAGGAGAACATCCCAACAGAGTCTTGCTGTTGCTTATTTTTATGCTCCACAGGGACAGTCTGCTGCCTCAGCCTCATCACTTGCTAATCAAGTAACAAACAGATGCTCCTGTCCTCCTCTAAATCACTTAACTCTTCACTGCCACAGTATCAGTGGTTTCAAAGGCCACCAAATGCAACACCATCTTTCAGAGATCCAGAGCAATAGAATACATCATCTTGCCCAAAAGACCAAGACATGGAGCAGGATGTGCCACCCATGACAGAAAGACACAGGGCTTAGGAGAATAAATGCAAAAGCTTCTAATTATATTGTAATAATTCCTCCATTTTCCATCTTATCTTTGAGCAGAGAGAGAAATTCAGACTGCTTCCCAAATATATTGCATGGCACTGCACCTTTCTGGTTTTTGGATTGTCCACTAAAAAGAGCAGAGGAGAAGGATGTTTCTATGTGTTGAATCATGTGCTGTTATTTTCTCTGTCTCTTTCACAGGCTACCTGGGCACTTCTGGCTCTTGGCTGGATCTTTGTGCCTGTTTACATCGCAGCAGGAGTGGTCACCATGCCCGAGTACCTGCAGAAGAGATTTGGAGGACAGAGGATACAAATCTACATGTCCGTACTGTCCCTCATTCTCTATATATTCACCAAGATATCCGTACGTATTCAAGTGACCACAACCCTTGTCTCCAGGGCAGGGGTAGGCCATCCTGGTATGATGCAGGGCTGCTCAGAGATAACACAAATGTCCTTGAAAGGATCAGCTCGACTATCAGAGACAGCATCAGTGTGTGAGTGTGCTGCTTTGCTCAAGTAAATACCTGCCTCCGTGTTGATCACGGAGACCTCCTCTAAGAGAGACAGTCCTCATTAAACTGCAGTGCACAGTGAAAACTTTACAGGGATATGGCAGCTAATTACTAAACAATATAAGTACCACAGGCTGTCTGCCTGCTTTTCCTCTTCTATCAGATCAAACCTTAGACAGGGGAACTGCAGCATTACTCCTTCTGAGGGTATGGCTGACTGCAACCTCTAGGTGTAAAATTCTCTCAAATTATCATAAATCTGCTGTTGTTCTTGTAGCTGAGTTTTCAGCATTAGGTATGTTATGGTTATTCCTCTCTCTTTCTGCCACTTATATGGTGAAAGGGAGGTAGGTTCTGACTTCAGACAGCATCCTTCCTGGAGTGCTTGTAGCATTGTATCCTGCTGGTAGCCTAAAAGCCATGTCAGCTATTGTGTATTTTACTTCATTTAAATTCCATTCAGAAAGAGGCAGAACATACACTCAGAGATTTGCTAAGAACTATCTGTGCCCTTGGAGGCAGAAGAATGTATTTGAGAGTCTATAACAGGGACTGAAAATGTCAGTCCTTTGTCTCCAGCTGATTGCCCCATGGCCAATACAAGTCAGTTTTCACTAGGCCTTGTTGAAGTATTTAGGTGTCAAATTGCCTTGGATGACATTGGCTGGAGATGAGGCACCTGTGCAGCTGCCTTCAGGGTCTTTCTCCCAGGGTGATTATTGCTTAGGCCATGGGAGGTGCATTAAATGGACCTCCAGGCTGGGAGTGTGGGATAGATTTCCTCCTCTAATGGCCAGGTCATGTCACCCATTGCTGCTACTGCTGGCTCCAGCATTTCCCAGGGTGAGGTCTTGCAAAGAGGCATTTGGAGCAGGACTAGGCACATGAGGGGTAAATGGAAGATCTCTCTTTCAACAGCACCACAAAGCACACAGCTTCACAGTCAATGTACGTGGTGAAAACAGACCAGTCTTTCAAAATGACCTTCAGCAGAGAACTATTTGCCAATACCTTTCAGCGCAGGATCCTGGCCTCAGTCATTGCTGTTTCATCTCGGTGGTTTCTCCTCTGTGCAGCTAACTCACGCGTGGCTGACGGATGTGGCCGGTGGAGTTTATGGGCATGACAGGTGCTTTCTATTAAGCAGTGCTATTGTTTGTGGAGAGCTCATTTAGCGGCTGGCTGGACAGCAGGCAGTTGGTTACAAGAAGGATGTTTCTCCCTGTGCTTTTTTTGGCCAAACATAGGTTAGCAACTAGGGAAGTGCAGAGTCTTCCCTACTCGCAAAGAAAAACAGAGATCTCAGTAAATAGTGTCGTCAAAGGACTGATCCTGCGTGGCTACAGAGGTACGTGTATTTCCTGCTGGGAAGTGAAAAACCAGAAGACGCAGTGGCTCCTGTGGTGTCTTGACAGCTGTTGTTCTTTCTGTCTCAGGGTTGCAGAGGTCAGAAGTTGCACTGGGTGCTTGCTTTTGAGGTGCTGATTTCAGGCACAGGAAACAGAAATCTTGCCCCATCCCTTCTGTCGCCCTTGGCAATTGTCTTTACCTGTATCTCAAACACTGCCAGATTTGCAGGTGTCCTTCAGATTGATTTCCCAACATACATATCTCCCATATCACCTTCTCTATCTGAAAGATGCTATCTGTATAATTCTAGGTTTCACCTAGTTTCTGGTTTCACTCT
Organism: Nycticryphes semicollaris; assembly: GCA_013400055.1. Taxonomy (NCBI): domain Eukaryota; kingdom Metazoa; phylum Chordata; class Aves; order Charadriiformes; family Rostratulidae; genus Nycticryphes; species Nycticryphes semicollaris. The sequence goes on along the minus strand of VXBJ01000233.1, from coordinate 1,171,952 downwards.
CTCTGCCAGTAGGTCCAAACAAAACAAAGCCAGTGGGGGTTTCTGTATTTCTAGTGAGGTCCTCAGCAGGAATAACCTGTTTTTCTGGAGTTTTCTGGACAGAAAAGGAAGACCTTCCCAGATTAATGAATTATCACACAAAAAGTCAATGATTCTTTAGGGGTCTTTCAAGCTGGAGTGTCTCCTGGCCATGAGGCCACCAATATGTAGTCTTGGGTGGAACCTGGTCTCTGCTGTTTGTCCCCTCTTTCCCTTCTATAACTACCTGTGGATACATGGGATCCTGCTCCCTATGGATATCTTCAGAATCAGCAGAAGGTGTGGCAGTTTCCACCAATACCTGTCTGCGCCAGTAAGGGCTACATGCCATGAAGGCTGTCTGAAGATAGTCTTTTGGTTGCTTTCTAGTCCCCTGGTGCGGGACCTCGATTTTCAACCTCACGCTGTCCCAGCTACAGGATGCTGAGAGCTCTGACCTGGAGGAAAGGTTTTCCTTACATGAAGGATAAGAATGGTCACAGACTACAACTCCATGCTTTCTCCTCCTTTTCCACTTCACCTGCACGGTGTCCTCCCTTGTCATTGCTCTCAGACGCAGATGGCTGCAGGCTACTTTATTAGATTTCACTTGCAGGAAGCACTACTAACACCAGACTGCCCTTGGTGTTTTTTATTCCAGACAGACATTTTTTCTGGAGCGTTGTTCATCCAGATCTCTTTGGGCTGGAACCTCTACTTGTCCACCGTGGTCTTGCTAGCGGTGACTGCTGTCTACACCATAGCTGGTAAATAGCTGATTTTAAAAGAAACATTATAAACTGGAGCCTAGGATAGAAATTTCCCCTTTTCTACATTGGGGAAAGTATTCAGGTTCTGGTCTGAGACACAGATTCTCCCGGTTCCTGGTAGTACCTGCCCTGTTGCTCCCAGCTGTTGGAGACATCTGGCTATTCCTGTCTCCACTCCTGGCCCATGGGAAACTGGTACAGGGGGAACAACACTATTTTCTAGAGAATTTTCTAGTATTGCAAAAGACTCCCATCTCCCTCTGCCCATATTTGCTCTGGTTTTTCCTCTTTTGTAACATTAGAATCTGTAGATATTAAGATGTTGAGCTGCCTCCAAGTCCTCTTATGAACGTGGCCAAGCCCTTCAGGGCATTCATCACGGCAGGGCTTGTGACAACTATAGTGTCCTGGGAACCAGCTCAGTGCCAGCTTGTCCCAGTGGGTTTGTCCTGAAATCACAGGGCTGGGGCCAAGGAAAATCTTTCCCCAAGTGAGGTACCTGTTTCACTGTACATGGTGATTCACTCTGCCTGTTTGTGGTTCTCCTGGCAGGCGGTCTAACGGCTGTGATATACACAGATGCGCTGCAGACCCTGATCATGGTGCTGGGAGCTTTGGTCCTCATGTTTATAGGTAAGGGGAATCTGCAGGGGTGCCATACACTAGTTTAGTGGTCCCAAGGTCATCAGACTTTAGTAGGGTACCTCACGCTTTCATGCATGGTGCACAAATTAGTTTTAACCACTCAGAGAAGTGGTGCCAGCACAATTCTCATTCACCAAGTCATACTTGAACAGTCCTTTGCACTAACTGTATGGAAAGTGAGCTTCTGGATAACTTCACCTTGCCAGTTCGGGTTTAGCTGGAGTTGCCACAGCACTTGCAACGCTGCATCTCTAGAGCCAAATTCAGCTCACACTGTGCTCACTTACATTCAGAGTAATTCTGCTGACTTTCCCTGTTGACTTTGGAAGTTACTGTGGATTCATCTGGGCGTAACTGAGAGTTATAAAAAGATAAAAAAGCAACAAGGAACTGGCCATCACTAGTCTTTGCTTTAAGCTTTCTTGGCAAACAGAAATAGACATATATCTTGTTTTATGTTATACCTTTCTGCTCTAGCTTTTAGAGGGTGTGTGAACAAAGTCTAGATGCTGAGGACATTGTGGGGATGAGGATCATGGAGGTTTTCCTGCATTGATCCTCTTCCAGGATGCACTATTAAAGGACTCTGGGCAAAATCCAACTGACTCCTGTAGAGACCGCGACTGCCAAAAGCGAGGGTGGAATGAAAAGGAAGGAGATGACAGGAAGATAGGAGAAAAGAAAAGTAATCATGAAACTCAGATAAGGAAATAACTTGCAGGGAGCACCAGACCTTAAATCAACGGTATTTTCTTTTCAGGATTTGAAAAAGTTGGCTGGTATCAAGGACTTCAGGAGAAATACAGCACAGCAATACCAAAGATCATAGTCCCAAATACGACCTGTCACCTCCCACGTGCAGATGCCTTTCATTTGTTTAGGGATCCAGTCACAGGAGACATTCCTTGGCCTGGCCTTATATTTGGCCTCTCTGTGCTGGCTCTTTGGTGCTGGTGCACTGACCAGGTAAAGAAAGTCTTTTTCTCTCCAGGCAAACTACCACACTGTTATTTCCAGTCCACTCCTCAGTATATTAGTCTGTGAGCTGAAACATGACTGTGTCTCATTGTATGGGAGTTACTACCTTTCTCCTGGTCTAGATCACAGTATCTCACTCCTTCCACCTCCTCAGCAAGCTGCTAATTTTGTGCACTTCTTAGTGCAGAGGAAGCAGGTTATTTTCTTCTGTCTTTATCCCACTGTGGCCTGGTGAGTACCAGGTGTCTTCATGCAGTTACCATGACAAAGGTATGAAAACATGGATCTGGAACTGGCTCTGCAGTGACCTTGTGTAGACCTCCAGACAAACCATTCATATTCCTGGAGGTCACACTTTTCTTATTCCTTGCCATGCTAGAAGCAAGGAAAAGTGTATTGGTTTCTCAAGACATGCTGCTTTTGTGGTTTAAGATGAGGTAATTATGAAAACCCACAGCTGAATTTTTACCAAAGCACCTACAGTCTGCTTCATTCCTCATCTCTTGCTGCCATACAGCTGCTGTCTCCAGTCCTCAAGGTGGCTTAATTTCAGTGAAGGGCAAAATGATTCCTGTAAAGGAAATTTCCATGCTGCCCTCTCCTATAGCCTGTGCACTGAGCTCTGACCAGTGGCAGCAGGCAGCAGTCAACTGAGATGGGAAAGTTGCCATTGGCATGCAAAACACCCTGGGATCCTGCTGGATGAAAGTCATCCGTGAGAACAAGAGGCAGAGAGAGGATGGATCCTGCTTTCTCTGTAGGGCTTCTGTTTTAATCTCTGCTCCCTTTCTGCATTGATTGCAGGTGATAGTCCAGAGGTCTCTGTCTGCTAAGAACCTCTCCCATGCCAAAGGTGGATCAGTGCTGGGAGGATATCTGAAAATCTTCCCTATGTTTTTCATTGTCATGCCAGGCATGATCAGCAGAGCTCTTTACCCGGGTAAGCCTTCCCATGTTCCTTGCCATGACCACTAACCCTACACAGGTCTGCCAGCACTGTTACACCTCAGAAACGGCTGTACTGTAGGCATACTCATATAGATTCCTGTTGTAAAATGGTGTTCCCATGCTCTCCCTCTACCTTCAGTGCTCCCACAGTGGCAGAAGTCACAGGGAGTATCCATATGGAGCATATGTTGTCATTGGGGTCTTATAGTTCCACGCTGTGCACGCTGCATGTATTGCTCTGTCTGGAGGAAATCAGTGAGATGAAATATATGAAGCACTGAGGTTGTCTTTCAGGTCCTATGGGTTACTTTCATTAGTTATTTGGTGAGAGTTTTGGCAATCTACCACCCAGATTCAAGCAGTTCCTGGTGGATTGTGCAAATCAACCATCCTTTGTGAAAGAGCAATTGCTCCCCTCCTATTGTCTCCCAAGGAATTCTCATTACTGGTTTCTCCAGAGCATGGCAATTTCCATGAATAATATCCCAGTTAGGAGGACTCCTGAAGGAAAGTGTATCTCAAGTGCCTGTCTCCCAGATATCCTCAAACAGGAGTAACTCAGCTTGCAACACCCTTGGTAACCCTGCTAACAGGTTCGTTGACACAGTCCAGTTCCCAAAACCAACAAATCATGAAGTATTGCAATTATTCAACATCCAGGAGAGTTATATCTGTAGCCTGAACAGAATTGCAAAATGTCACTCCAAGTTTCACTTTTATTTTATGATGCAAAACAGGGGGGTTGACAGTTGGACTCAATGATTCCTAGGGTCTTTTCCAACCTGAATAATTTTATGATTCTATGTTTTTCAGTTCCATTCATTCTAGCTGTATTGCAGCTGCACTTCTGAATTTATACAAACCTGCACAAGGCATCAAGATTCGTTCCCATGAATTAACAACCTATGGCTCGACAGTGTTTACCCTGACTTCTTGTAATTTTCCTGTCTATTACAGATGAAGTGGGCTGTGTGGACCCAGACATCTGCAAAAAGGTCTGTGGCGCTGCAGTGGGTTGTTCCAACATTGCCTACCCCAAACTCGTGATAGAACTCATGCCCGATGGTAAGAAACCTTTACACTTGGAGGTGGGCTTGAACCATGCTCTGCACAGGGGGATCATAATGCTTTTATCCATCCTAAGGTTGAGGAAACCTTACTGCACTTACCAGACATCGGGATGAAAAAAGAGTGCTGAGTGGCCAAAGGTCTGGTCCTGATTTTCCTTCCCTTTTTTGCTCCCCCAGGGCTCCGGGGTTTGATGATTGCTGTGATGATGGCAGCCTTGATGAGTTCCCTCACCTCCATTTTCAACAGCAGCAGCACTCTCTTTGTTATAGACATCTGGCAGCGGATCCGCAGAAAGGCTTCAGAGCAGGAGCTGATGATTGTGGGCAGGTCCTTACATTTCTTTATGTCTCGTTGCTCTCATCATCTGGTTTGAGTCCAGCATCTCAGTCTGGACTCACTGAGAAAAATCTGGTGCCTAAAATATAGAACAGGAACACAGCCTGGGAAAGAGCATTAGATTTTCCAACTTCATCACAGATAGGCCTGGTCAGAGAGAGACACTGAGTTAGGTAGATCATTGCCTCTCTCTTCTCTAAACTTAACATAAATATTACCTTAAATGTAACTTTTAGAAAACCCCAAAGTTCTCTGGTGTTGTTGTCTCTGGAGATCTTTAAGAAAATGTTATTTTTGCTTCAGACAGGAGTGATACATTGCAAATACTCCCTTTTTTTTCATGGAAAAGTGCAGAATCTATCCCTGTGGTAAGTCACAGTGCCCTTTGTGAAGAAGCTTTGGTACTGCGTTATAGCAGAGGCATATATAGTTCTCCTCCTGGTAGTGGAATTTAAGCTGTATTCTGCATGTTTGTGGTACTTTTCCTCTCAAGTCAGGAGCATTAAGTTCTAAACTTTGCTGCTGTATGGTTGAAGGCTGCAGGCAATCCCATGCTCCACCACTGTGGAGTAGTGAGAGAACTACCACTTGGTTAGCAATATGGAGAAACCTCTGTAACATACGGTACAAAGATGAAGGAGGTTATGGTATGCAACTGAGACCCCAGAAGCAATTTTGGTAAGCAACAAACGAGTTGGAATTTGGCAAAGGCACCAGAATGAGCATTTTATCAGCTTGGAAAGGTGGCAGAAAAACTGCTTCCACACACTACTGACTCCCTCCCTGTTGCATCCAAGAGTTAGTCCTTCAAAGAACACATCACTCTCTAGAACACACCAGGTTGAAAGGCTTGCACTGATCCAGCTCACTGTGTGAACCACCATGCCCTTGTGGCTCTCTCATGGGTGTTGACTGGAAGTTCTAGCTCAGCTCACTCTGAAATCTGTGAAGCCAGCTTTGAGAACTGGTTGAATTGACTTTCTAGAAGAGAACAATTTTCTCTTTTCCTGTGTACGCTCTCTTCTTGAGAGTTATTTGTGGATTTTTTCTCAGAAAAATCTGAGAGCAATTGGAAGTGTGTTTTGCTGCAAAACTGAATTTTCAGGTGGACTTTACCACCTACAGAGCTAATACATTTTTAACCTAATTTTCCAGAGTCTTTATCCTCATCCTTGTAGTCATCAGTATTCTCTGGATCCCAATCATTCAATCAGCCAACAGCGGCAAGCTCTTTGACTACATTCAGTCCATAACCAGCTATCTAGCCCCACCGATCACAGCTCTCTTCATCTTGGCAATCTTCTGCAAGAGGATTAATGAGCCTGTAAGTGGAGTTTCAACAACCAATTGATATACATATTTAATTTGATAAAATAAATGCATAACTCTCCCCTCAGTACCTAGCCTTTGAGACGCTTTAAACTCAAAACCAGTCCAGCCAAAGTGTGACAATTAGACAGCCTTTCCCTGGCATGTGTTAGTAGATCTTAGCCCAGTCTCCACTGTGGGTGTGTTTGCTTCCAAGAAGCCACCACAAGTGGTACTTCTTGGCAGTCTCATTTGAAAGCACAAAAGACAAAGTTGTTCTGCACTTTAGGGATGCTGTGGCAGAGTCTAGTTGGAGGCATGTTGTTAGGAAGAGACTCTTGCACTGTCTATGCTCTCTCTGTTCCGTGTTCAAGAGCAGAAAGAGAAAATAAGGATTTTAAATTGAAAGCATGCTCCTTTGATGTGTATCAGTGTGGGTTCCTATCAGGCATACCAGGGCCTGGNGGAAGGGAAGGGAAGGGAAAAAGAGAAAACTTTAACCAAAGATATCACGCAGTGACCTTTTCTTTATGCTTGCCCTTTTTCTCAGGGTGCTTTCTGGGGCCTCATGGTTGGGCTGGCTGTTGGTCTCGTTCGGATGATCATCGAGTTTATTTATAGCACACCGTCTTGTGGTGAGGAGGACAGAAGACCAGCTGTGCTAAAGGACTTGCACTACCTCTACTTTGCCCTCATCCTCTGTGTCCTTACTGCGATTGTCATTGTCCTTATTAGTCTCTGCACCCCACCGATCCCTGAAGAAAAGGTAAGTGACTTGCAGTGGCACCCTTTTCTCAGAGCCCCCGTTTGGTTTCCAAAAATCTCTGAATTCTGTCCTTTTCTCTTCCTCCCATGGTTAGGAAATGGTGTGTAATGCATATGCTGCAAAGAAGCCCTTGCTCCACAGCTTTCTATTCCCCAGGTCGCATAGTGTTAATGCTTCCTGAGGTACTGAGTGCTTCAAATTGAGTGTGAGTTCCCATGCTGTGCCTAGAGCTGGGCAGACACCACAGCCCATCATAACTGGAAAAGAAAGAAAAGAAGCAGGGGAAGGAGATGAAATCATATTACAGAGCACTGCTGAGGAGGAATTAAATATATCTAATTGTAGCATCTACCCTATTTCAGCAGAGCCAGCATCAATCTTGCAGGCAAACAAGATTAATATCTTTTGCAACACGGGCATTTAGGAAAATAACATTTTGTCCCAATGTGATCTCAATTACATTTAATAACTTTGAGTCAGGCACAACTTTCTTTTACTTAACACATTAAAATGGTGCAGAGTCGGGAGGCTTTATATAATAAAACCTTAAAGCAACTCTTCCCAGTCCCAAGTTTTAAAGTAGCTGTCAATAGAAAAAACCCTGCCATCTACCTCCAAACAAAGGTTACTGGATAGATTTAAAAGACCTATTTTTTTCCTGTCTAACTGCATGAGGAAATGAGGGTGATGCCATCGTAGCATTTTCTATCTGTTGCTTCCTCGTAACTTGTAAAGCATTAACCAGTTCCATCAATGTTTGATTGAATGTTAGTGGTGTCAAAGATATCCAGCTCCTAAAGATTAAACGAAAGCAGGTGCTCAGATAGAGGAAAGGGGGAGGGAGAGAGTCTGTCTTTGTGTCTGCTTTGAGATAAAGTCTCAGCTTTTATTAGCTATCAGAGGATCCACATGGGAGAAAGAAATACTGGCAAAGAGACACCATTAGTTCTGCTGCTTACGTTGTTCACTACTGCTCAGGGGTGGCCAGATGGTTGCCAGCAATTAATTACTGTGGTTTAATGAGTTCCCACTCATCATCTGACCTGTGATAACTAAACATGTGCAGTGCTCCCTGCCCACAGCAATAGCAAGACAAGATGCATTAACGTAGCAGTGGCAAATAGTGAACATCATACCAACAGTTCAGGAAATGAAGAAACTGGCCACAGCACACTTATGGCTTTTTAGTCTGACCTCGGAGGTATAAAAACATTTAAAGCATGTTTTAAAGGAAGAGGGTGGGGGCAGTTCAGGATGAAGATCTGCTATAATAGCATCAGAGAAAGAGAGCTTATAATGACAAGAGATTCCTGAAAATCTCCTGATTTTCAGTAGAAATAGGCAAGTTTTTAGGTGCATGACTTAAGGGACCTTATTTGACATATTCTTCAACGAGCCAAAGCTCAGAAAAGGTGGATTCAGGCTGGAAGCAGTCCAGGGTGGAAAGCCAATGGGATGGTCAGGAAGGATAGGATTTTTTCTGAAACAGCTGTGTGCAGTTATCCCAAAGGAAAAAAGGAGGGAAGGGGTGGTGGCTGGTCCCCCCCCACCCAGGTATATCTGGGGAGAGAGAGGGAGGAGGGCTTGGTAAAGGGCAGTGCTGGTCATGAAAAAATGTAGGCTGGGCTTTCTCTGGAGACATTCAAAACCTGCCTGGATGCATTCCTGTGTGACCTGATCTAGGAGTTCCTGCTCCAGCAGGGGGATCGGGCTAGCTGATCTTTCGAGGTCCTTTCCAAATCCCTGATATTCTGTGATTCTGTATGTTGCCCATGACAGTGGCTGGGAAGGGGAGGCTGGTAGTGGGTGTCCTGGCTGAGGGTATCTGAAGCTCTGGTGCTTCCCATTCCTATATGTTGGTCAATTAACTTTATGAGACTCAGATACTTCCCCCATAAAAATCGCATGGAGCTAGTTCTGCAAGCCCTTATCTCTGCAGCGCTTTGAGATGTAATGATGAAAGACGGTGTATAAGAGCTAGGAATTGCACCATTTATTTTGTCAGGGAAAAGAAAAAGAAAAACAAGCCACCAATGAAAAAGCCAAGGAATTATAACGATTCATCATACTTCAGCAGATGTAAATCAGCATAGCTCCATTGCCTTCAAAGATCAGGAACAGCTGTTGAGCACAGTTATTCTGCTTTACACCAGCTGAGGATCTACACTGGACAACTTTAAATATTGAATCTCAATGCTTTTCAGATAGTAAATGTGCAAAAGGAGAAAAGAGATTTGTATCTGAAGTTAGAGTGGTACAGCTAATGTGCCTGCCTTTAAATGAATTACAATCCAAGAACTGCAAGCTGTAGCATTTTCTCCTGCTGTTTTGGACACTCTCCCATCCCTGTGGTGATTGATGCTGTGCTGGAAAACAAGTATGCAAGGAATTTGTTTGGTATGCTCCAGAGTTCATATGTCTTCATTGTAGGTAGTCCATATTGTGTCATGCCGTCCTTGAAAACCTTGCAAAAGAGCTTACAATTAAATTTGAGACTGTGAAGCTGAAACACAACTGTCAGGTGCCAGATGGCATTTTGGAACAGAAGGATTTATTCTAGTTTACAATCAACAAAAGAAAAACTTTGCTGAGTTCTTGCAAACTCCCTTGCCCAAGGAGAATGTGCGGGTGAAAAGAGAGAGGAATAACCCACAAAGCACGTCACCTCCCCAGGGGTCAGGGCTCACCTAGACAGGCTGATGGATTGGCAATTCCACCTGGTGTACTCTGGGGTCAGGGATGTTTTCCTTGTGTCCCGAGATCTGGATTCAGTGGTTCCTTTAGGTGCATAGCCTTGGAGGAGCACAAAGCCCGCTTTGGCTGGCCTGAACCAACACTATGCACTCTGAGGTCCTGCAACTGAAGCTCCCACAGCATCATCTACTGCCACTTAGAGAAAAACGTGCTCAGCTTCTGTGGAAACCAGGCACTTATAGAGGAGCAAACTGGGATGAGGGCACAGGGCCCCCTGAGCAGCACTTACACATGGCTCTGCAGTAGGTAGTGGCACTGCGAGGCTCCCTGGGACCCACCAAGAGGCTCATATTGCACCCCCTCTGTTCCTGGGCCTTGGGCATGGTGTCTCAGGCACCATTTCCAAGGTCTACTTATGCCAATGCAGCTCCTGCATCAGCTGTTCTCCATATTTATATATTTGCTTGCTTTCTCCAAGCATGCAAAACACATACCATCAACTGCCTCCCCTATCCTCATCCCTTTCTAAGTCTCTGCCACAGAAGTGTACCCAATCCTGTGGTGGTCACACAATGCTGCTGGTCTGCCTCAGCACATGTCTTTCTGGAAATGGCAAAGAGGAGAATGGGGGACCTTGATGAATTCAGACAGCCAAAACCCACCACAGGGAAGCTTGAAGCTGGAACATGGTTGTGAGATTTCACCAAGGAGCCCTCCAGGGTGGTGCTTTGCTTTATTAACAGGTTGGCCATGGTCAAAGCTGCAGATCCTGGGTGGGTCAGCAGGATGATAGGCAGTGAGGTTGCCTGTATGTCTGCACTGCCTTCACCTAGGAATTGCTCCCATCTGGTGGAGTCTGAGCCCCAGGTAAACTCTAGCCCTTGCAGATTTTGCTGCAGTGTGAGACAGTCATTCAGTGACAAAAGGAAAAATGAGGGAAAAGAGAAAAAGTTTTGGAAATCCTTTAGTACCCTGAAACTTTGCTATGTTCCAGTGACATTTCCTAAGTGATTAAAAAAAAAAATCCTTGAGAAAGATGAGGATCATCAAATCAAAGCAATTTAGCATATAGTGACAAGAAAGATTAGCCCTGCCCAGTGCTCATCTTGGTTGAAAATGATTTAAATAAAGCTATAAATCTTCTGGAAATTATGCAACATTTTGTGTCAGCTGGAAACTCCTGCCTAGATTTGTGCATGTAAAATTCAAAAATTAAACTCACGTTACTTTGTAAGTGACCCATTTGAGACGTTCGTTTCCATGAGGGAAGAGCAGGGAGGCAGCCCCTCATCAGGCAAATGTGTGACTTTGCCCGATGGGTTGTCACCACTGCAGCCATTCTGTCCCGGTCCCATCCTGCGGCTCCTCTGCAGAACAGCTGACGGGCTGGAGTGGGAGAACACCCATGGACCTGGGCAGCTACATTTGAGTGGGATTGATGACTGTGGTCATTGCTGCCTGGCTTGGCCAGAGCAGATGGAGATTAGGACATGCTGATGCCACCAAGCTGCTTGGTGTGCCATGATCAGCCAAAGAAAGAGCAGGCCTGGCTTAAATTCAGTACCCAAGCCCCAGGGATGGTTAACTCTCCCCCTCATTGCTGCAAAAGTACCACTGCGAGGTTTACAGGATTAATGTCCCCTGTGTGATCCCAGTGTCCCAGGGAGGAGACTTTTAGATTTGTCTGTCAGAGTTTCAGCTGGGATGGAGTTAATTTCTCGTTAGCAGCTGCTGTGGGGCTGTGTTTTGGATTCAGAATGAGAGCGGTGTTGACAGGGCACTGATGGTTTTGGTTGTTGCTAAGCAGTCAGGGTCTTTTCTGCTACCCATAAGTCCCTACCAGTGAGTAAGCTGGGAGTGAGCAAAAAGTTGGGAGGAGACACAGCCAGGACAGCTGACCCTGACTGACCAAAGGGATATTCCATACCATGTGATGTCATGCTCAGTATATAAAGCTGGAGGACATTTGGAGTTATGGTGATTGTCTTTCCAAGTACCATTATATGTGACGGAGCCCTGCTGTCCTGGAGGTGACTTGAACACCTGCCTGCCCATGGCAAGCAGTGAATTAATTCCTTGTTTTGCTTTGCTTGCATGTGTGGCTTTTGCTCTACCTATTAAGCTGCCTTTATCTTAACCCATGAGTTTTCTCACTTTTACTCTTCTGATTCTCATCCCCCACCCTAGCTGGGGGGAGTGAGCAAGCGGCTGCGTGGTCCTATTTACTGGCTGGGCTTAAACCGCAACACTTGCCTTAAGAGAAGAGTTTCAGACCTCCTGCTTTTGAAAAGCAGTTTGCAGCCACAGCCGCCTGTCCAGGACTGATCATCTTTCATGGCTTTAGATGGTCCTTTCACTGAAAGACTGCAGAGAGAGGCAACATTTTGTATTGGCCCAATAGAAAAAAGATGGAGTTGAAAACCATAGGGAAAAAAATCCAAACCAACAAAATAGAGAAAAGATGTTTGGACAGACAAGTCTTACAGTGTGTGCCCAAAGCTCTGATTTTCTACATGTAACTACACCTGTTGGTCAAATGTATGGTATAATCCTCCCTGTGAATTGTGACTTGATATTCACTGTCACGGGTCTGCCTGCCCACAGAGTTGCATGTCTTGAACACATACTTGGAGTCGCAGAGCAGAGACACAATACTGCTACTTTTCCTGCTAAGAGCCCTGAGATAAGCTCGTTTGGAAGTGCAAGTTGCTGTCTTGATGTGAGGTTGTTCCACCCGTGGGGTTTAGTGTTCACATAGGTTTTTCTTTTCCTATAAAATGACCAGTGGTATGAGACAGAAGGTCCTCCAGTCCCTCCTCATGTCTCAGAGAAGGAACTGTTCAAATATCAGTGTTCCCTGTTGTGACCCTATGGCCATATAACCACATTGTGCCTCTATGACCATATAGCTGCATGCCAACACCTGACTGGTCTTCCTCTGCTGAGGGTATTATATTTTTTCCCTTTTTTTTTTTTTTCCTTTATTTTATTACACTTCCCTGTTGGAGAGCTGCTGTTCTGGATGCAGATCATTATTTCATGCCAGTCAAATGAGGCTAGCAAATAGGAAGCTGCTTCTTCAAAGTCTACCAAAAGGTCACTCCTGGTAGAGACAGGGATAGAGGAGGTTAATTGAAGAAAAAAATTAAAAAAATAAAGAAACTAGATTAATTCACACTTTTTCTCAGCTTTTCAGCTCCAACTAGATGCTACCAGCCTTTTTTTCCAGCGTGTGGATACCTGTGCAGAAGGGAGGTGAGCAAAAGTGGGGGAACATCCAGGAACTGGTCTTTCAGCACCATCTTGGATCTCTGCCCCTCAGAGAGGAAGGTGACTGGCGTGTCAGTTTGGGGCTCGTAGGCAATAACCCCTTTGTTCTCTGTCCCACTTTGCAGCTCACTCGCCTGACATGGTGGACAAGACACAGAAAAGCATCTGCCATTGACCTGAAAAATTACAAGATTGAAGCAGCAGAGATCAATCCAGCCAACAGAGAGAGTGACTTGGTTGAGAGCGCAGATTTAAATGATAAGGAGGAGACAGGTAGGGTGGCAGCCTGTAGACAAGCACACTCATGTGTATGTGAGTGCACAGCCAAAATCGTATTCAAGTCCTTCTAAAGCTCATGAGAGGCCACCTGTTGCATTCACAGGAGTTGGGGCTTGCATTTACATCTATAGCAGTTACGCGGATGTGACAAAAGTGTTGTGGTTCTTGGTCCTCTTGGTCAAAAATTCATAGAATGATAGAATGATAGAATCATAGAATCAATTGTCTAGGTTGGAAGGGACTTTTAACATCGTCTAGTCCAGCCATCAACCTAAATCCGATAAAAAACAACAACTCATCATTAAACCATGTCACTAAGCACTATGTCAACCCATCTTTTGAATACCTCCATGGATGGTACCTCAATCACCTCCCTGGGCAGCCCATTCCAACGCTTAATAACCCTTTCAGTGTAAAAATGTTTCCTGATATCCAATTTGAACCTCCCCTGGTGCAACTTGAGGCCATTTCCTCTCGTCCTATTGCCTCTGACTTGGGACAAGAGACTGAACCCCGCTTCTCTACAACCTCATTTCAGCATTTCTTCTAACATTTACCTTCATCTCATAGTCCTACGAATGGCTCAGAAGAGCTGCCATTCCTGAAAAACAAAGAAAACCTACCATTCAGTAAAATGTTTTTATTTCTCCTCCCTAGAACAAGCTGTTTACTCAGGAAAAATTCCTTGGTCTGGCTCTGCCGAAGTCACAGTTGTTTTAGCACCTCAAATAGGGATACTTAATGGTGTGTTGGACTGCTTTGGTGGGGGTCAACGGCCACTTACAAACAGCCCTTGGCGGGGTGGAGAGCTATGCTGCTGGGACACTGCTCCATTCCCTATGGACACTGGGGCTTTGAGCCGTGACACTTGAGGAGCTCCACCAGCACTCCTGCAGGCATAACCCAAGCGGCAGCTGTCTTTAGTACTATGAAAATCATGGTGGTCTCTATAATTTCAACTCTCAGCACACATAAGTAGCATTCCTTTCTGTCCTTGCCATTGTTAGGAGGTAAAACCCTTGTGTATGTGCTAGATATGCTTCCTCCTCCCTCCCTGTGTGGGCTCTACTGGCCAAACTCACTCAGTGATGCCGTAACATACTGCATCAAAATAGCATCACAGTCCGAAGGGTCTATGGAACACTGGGAGCAGATGTGTGCATTTTATGGATGTCATAGGATGTATCTACAAGCCTTGTTTTTCTCTTTTGCATTATGGCGATAAGACCTTTCATCTTCCCTTAGGATATAAGGCATGGTTTAAACTCAGACCCAAATTGCTTAAATAGCTGTGTGCCCTACCAAGGGTATTTAGTAGAAGGAAGGTGAACTTAAAAAGCTGTCAGGAGACAGAGCAGTAGCAGGAGTTTCTACACAGGCAAGTTCTTTACAGAATGGACAGAGGTTTATTCCGCAAATCCATTAAAAAATTTAGCTTTCTTGGTTTTTGAGCTTAACCTCCCAAGGTTACAGAGCAGAAATCAGAGAAAAAAGGCACATAGACAAGATTTCTTCACTCTTTCCTTTTGCTGGTCAGTCCAAAAGACACTGGTACCAATTACAAGCAAGCCAAATACAAGTGAATGTGTAAAGAAAACTTTTAACATTTTTCCCCAACAGAGTAAATTTGGGTTTAAGTTGAATCCAGCAATTCAGCATTATTTATTATTTCTTATCAATTCGTACTTAACTAGCCCAGATTTTCATATACAAATGTCTTGGTGTTTTGGTAATTAGTAATGATGGGAAAGGAAATGCAAAACACATCAGTTGACAGTTTAATGAGGTTTTTGTTTGTTTTTTTTTCTTCTTGGTAACGCCTTTTTCAAGATCTTATGACATTCTGCATATCAAAAAAAAAAAAAAAAGGTTATATTTGGAAAGAACAGCCAGTGAAATACACCTGGCACTGGGCTGACAATTAAAACACCTACTTCACCCGGCACGTCACGTGTAATAAATAAGCCAGGATATCTCTAAATGGACCATCATGCTGTCAGGAATTTGTGAAAGTAGATGGAAGCTGGGTTGGGGAGGTGTGGGAAGAGGTCTGTTAATTAACTAATGAATGATTGGTGTTACAATCAACCAACTGTAATCAGGCTGTGTTGAGGTAGAACTTTCTCTTTTCACTTCCCTTCCCACCTCCCATCATCATCTTACATCTCCCTTCTGAGGTGCATCTCAAGCCCCAGATTGGTCAACACACCTCCAAACTAGTGGAAGGAAGGAGGGAAGAGTCCCATCTAGATGATAACTCCAATGTTTTGGTCCATCTCTCACAGCAGCCAAGCCCCCCTGCTGGAAGATGCTGTACTTGTGGTTCTGCGGTTTGTCCACTGGCCCCACACCCACCCTGTCCCAGGAGGAAAGAGCTGCCCTGGAGCGGAAACTCACCAGCATTGAGGAAAAGCCCCTGTGGAAGACTGTTTGCAACGTTAATGCTATTCTTCTGCTGACCATTAATGTCTTTCTGTGGGGATATTTTGGCTGAGGTGGGGTCAGGCAGCATGTGGCTTTGGCTTCTCTCAGGAATCCTCATCTCCATGTCTAAGCAAGAGGTGTGGGGTGTCAGAGACCCTGGTGATGGTCCCTGGAGGCGCCAGCACACCTTGGCACAATCCCTCCCCTGGAGGCACTGCTTGCTGGAAATGGCTGTGGGGCTCAGTTTCTCCATAAGATAAGGTGTGGCCAAGAGTCAAAACTGGTCACATCAAGAATGCAGGGGACTTGTGGAACATCACTGGGGGCAGGAGACCTGGGGTCAATTTTAAAGGTGCAGAGCTGTGCCTAGCAAGGAGCAAAGATTTTGGAAAGTCTGTGGCTTGGCCAGCTCCTTGCTCCCCTCATGCACCAGCTTGGGGCTGGCTTTGCACCTCTGGTTTACACTGTTGTGGGGAAGGAGACTTAAGCACTACCTGCAGTTTTTTCATGTGGTCAGACTGCAGGTGGGGTTAGTGTGGGACCACTGGATTATCTCAGCAGTGACAACCTCGGGCCCCACAGCTAGCCAAGGACCCGTGTTGCACACCCCTAACAACAATGGGGACAGGGGCTCTCCCACCCCCCCTTAGACCCCAGCCCTGCCCAATCTTCCATATGACGGTGGGACTTACAACAGCCTGAGCCTGTTTACTCCTCGGGCTGATCCTGCCCCTTAATAGCATTACCAGCAATAAAGGTGCCTTAGTAACAAAGCCAATTCCAACTTTTGGTTATTGTGGATATATATCCTGCACTGACTCACAAAGGTCTCCCTGGGACCACGGTGACCTGGCTGTGGCAGGGAAAACAAATAGCCCTCCTTGGGCCAGATCCAGGGCTAGACTTTGACTTTCTGAGAAACTCCAGGCTTCTCTGACCCGTCTTGGTACCATCAGGTAATGTGACATGGCCACAGCCTTTTAAACTATCTCCAGAGGAAGAGATGGCAGTAACCACTGCTAATATCTTTGTCCGGTGGTTAGGATGCTCACCCGGAGAAGACTAAAAATACCCATGGGGATGCGACCCTACACTCCAAGCCACCAGGCATGGGCAATGTGGGAAGCTGAGGGCATGAGGTGAAGCACAATGCCGCGAAGATGAAGAAAATGAGTCATGATCCAAGAAAAAATGTTCTGTGCCCACCTGGCACAGGGAGCCCAAGTCATGGTTCCCCTCTCATCCTTAGTTTGGATGGAGGAGACTGAATCAGCCATGCAGGATGAGTCCTGTGCTTACGCAGATAAACACCAGAATTTGTTTTTTTTATGGAGGAAGAAGTAGTTTTCCTTTGAATAAGGGAGATCTCAGCCCCATTGGTCACCCATCCATCCCTGTGGGAAGAGGCATACAAACCAGAGCTTGCCTTGCTTTTCCACTAGTCAGTCTTGAGCAGGTGGTGCCCAGATCAGAGGGTGCCTCAAAACATGTAGAGGAAATCAAGTTACCAGCTGTGATTAATAGCTGGTAAATGTCTAATAATAACGGACACATTTCTAATGCACTTAGAAATACCAAGGCTCTCGCCTCCTCGCCTAGAGCAGCGAGGTGCTGAGTGCTCTGGAGCCACAGAGCCCCTCAGCAGCACTTAGCTCAATGGCTTTATTGGCTTTTTTGGACCACACATCCACTAAAACCATGGGGAAAGCAATGTGGAGCAGGATGAGAAATATTGGAGCAGTTTTTTAAACATTTAAGATTATTCTTTTCCCCTCAAAAAATTTGCAGAGTAGTGGAATTTACTAAGTCTTTTTTTTATTATTTATTTAATGACACAAGTTTTGATCTTTGGATATGTGACGCTGACCTCTTCCCCTCCCCATCTCACCCCATGGACCTTGGAAGATGATGTTTCCTTTAAAACGGTGATGTCTGTGCCAGTTAAATGAAATAATGTGCCCTGAGAGATGTGACTGCATCTCTGAGCTTGGCCCACAGAAGGAATGGAGACATCCGCACTGCCAGACGCCGCCAGCTGTCCGCCCCACAGGAGCAACACATTTCAGTGGTAAAGTTATTTGACTTACTACTCTACTCTGAACCACTAAAGCGCAATAAAAGAAAAAAGAACCATTGGGGAGGGGGAGTCTGAAATCTTTTATTGAAATAAACAAAAGTCATGTCAAAACACTTTGACCTTTCCTTATATTTTCTAGGGAAATGCCATATTTAGCTAAAAAAAATTAAAGCCAAACCAAAAACAGATTACATTTTTTCCTCCTGGGTGAAGACTGGGAATGGAGGGGAGTTTCCTTTTCATGTTATTCCTCATTTCAACCCCTCTTCTCCTTCTATCTTATCTCCTACACCCATTCCCTCTGCCTACACCCACATGCAGCTCTTTGCCTCTGCATCTCCCAGCTCTTCTTTCCCAGCCATGATAATTCCCTGTTTATGCTGCACCTTCCATGGGTCCCACCTGAACACAAAGAGTCCCTCCATTCCCTCTTCTGTTCGCTTCCCTGCAGCAAGAGGGGCCTTGCTTACCCCAGCAGGCCTCCATCAGCTCAGCCCTGTGTGCCAAGTTGCTGAGGGGACAGGGACAAGGGTGGGATGGGATAGGATGGGATGGTTCTCGGCTCCTTGCTGCTGTGGGTGAGATGCTGTAGCAGAGCACCGCTGTGAAGGTGCAGCTCATTGTGCTCTCAAGTGCCCTCTGGAGTTTTTCAGACCAAAACCCCAACAGAGGCTCTGCAGGTGCAGCAACTATAAACCCAAAATAAAATGCTCTTTTCCTAAGGGGGATAACCAAGGCCCATGAGAGTCTTCTGCAGCTCCTGTGAAGAGCTTTCTCTCCTCACGCATTGTGCATCCAGTGAAGTGAGAAGGGGTGGTACTTTCTAAAGCTGTGTCAGTTGAAGACATACGAGTGCTTAAATGCCTGTGGCAGGCTCTGGAGGAACATTTTTAGAGATACATGAGCTGGGACAAGCGCAGACCCTCAGCAAAAGCATATGTCAAACCCCAGGTGCTGCTGCCTGAGCTGCTCTGTGCCGAGAGCAGCTTCTCCACCAGCGTTGCTCAGCCCAGAGCTCCCAAGGGAACAGGGATTAGCTGCCAATCCAGCCAGCCCTAGCCCCAAAAGCAAGGAATGAGCAAATCCGCGGAGTCTGGAAGAGGTTTGGGTTTTTTTGTTTTTTTTTTTTTTTAGCATAGACATGGGGAAATGCACATGGGAAGTCGGAGCCCAGCAGACGTGGGGCTCCGGCGATGACAGGCTCAGCCGCCGGCGGATGCGAGGGGCTGCGGTGCAGCCATGGCTCTGGGCTTCTCACCAGCCTTTCCCGGGGAGCAGCCTGTCATCGCCCCAGCAGCGCCCTACAGCCCCGCTCCTCAAGGCACCCGATGAATTGCAATATCCTAACAAGAACACATCACTTTCAGAGTTGTAACCAATATACAAGTCCATTGGCAGCAGCTGTTATTAATGATGCCAATACATATTTTCTTATTAATCTTCCATACTAGGCTTGTGTCTATCTGCAAATGATTATCATTCATTTTCCTGACAAATCTATCAAGATCATTTATTACTGTTCGGCAAAGGATCTTCTTTTAAACAAAGATTAATAACATTGCATTTTATCTGGCTGGCTGAGCCAAAGGAAATGAAATTAACAATGAGCCCTACAAACATGTCATCACTTTAATTTACCGGAAAATATTTCAAAATGTTATTTAAAAGAATATACGCTATGGTGGGCACAGTTTATTTCAAAGAAATGAAACCACATGCATTTTAGTGGGGTGGAGAGCAAGTTAGCAAACAGGGACGTGTGTTTTGTCTGGTTCCTTGAGCTCATTTTCTGAGAGAAGGAAGGAGCAGCGCCCACAGCCTCCTTGGTGTGCACTGATGGGCCACCTGCCCTAGTGAATTGTAGCTGGACGTCACTGTTTCTGGGTTAAGGTAGATTCTACACAGGATCTGATCTCTCATCCCTGCAGGGAGCACTGCCCTCCCTGTATTCCTATAGAGGGAGCCTTCACCTGAGTAAAGCCTGTGGAGATTTGAGGGAGAGGAGGCCACATGCCCCAGCACCGAGTCCCAGGACCCTTCTGCACTATTGGTCCCCATGATGGAAAGAAACAAACTCAGTAAACTTACATGGGTTAGTTTCCTTTCTTTTGCACTCTCTCCTAACTTTCCCTTCATTTGAGTAAAATATTAATAAACAATAAATATACAGCAAAGAACATATGAGAATCCCCTTCCCACTTTTACTGCAAATAGAATGAAAAAAAGATTAGTATAAGCTTTGCTTTTGAATTGCTTTGTTTATACCCAAGAATTTATATTTTGAATCCTGTTTTTGTGCCGTGTCTCTGCAGGATCTTCCCCACGTGCCTGGCTCTGGGCTGTTACATCTCTGCAATGGGAGTCCCACCAATCCCCTCTACAACCCTGTGCCTGGAAGGTGTTTCCCTCCCTCCTTCCTCAACACTGCAGTTCACTTCTCTGTTTCTCAGTGCCCAGTGAGTCCAACACCAGCAAATGACTCCTCTTCCTTGCCAGGGGGAAGAGGAGAAGGTTGCTTAAAACAAGTTTTGAATTACGTAGTCCAGAAGCGTTTCTCCTACAGCTAATAAAGTCAACTTCTTACCTTCAAGTGATTTCATCTTATCTTACCCAGATACCAGGTTGGGAGCAACGTTTTAAGCCCCAGATGAAAGAAAATAACCCTGCTGACCTCAAGCTGTAGCAGTTTCAAAATGCTGACATATTGGCCAGAGGATTTCCGAATGCATTTGTGTATCTCTGCGGAGGAGCAGAAGCAGACTCACTAAATTGGCTGGTGCTTAACCAGACATTTTATTGCTACATAACCAAGTCTTCTGGTTTTGTTTGTTTGTTTGTTTGTGGGGGTTTTTTTATTTGGTTTTGTTTTGGTGTTTGTTTGTTTTTAATTAAAAGTCAACAACGTAGCAAAGGTCTTCAAAAATTAATAACAAATAAGAGAAGCTTGAGTATACCCCAAAGCAGGGTCTGCCTTGGCTACAGATTAAAAGGTAATGAGTTAATAACAGAAGTAAATTACCCCTGTGTTTAAGCTGGAGCTGTATCTCCAGTTACTTTGGGGCACTCTGTAGTTCGATCAGTGGCGAGATCTCAGGCTGTGCACGTCCAGGCCGTGTGAACACAAGTAGGACCAGCCTTTGAGCTTCTAAAAGGTCTGATCTTCTACTTTGACCTAGCATTTACTGTTAGAATATTTGATCTCTGACTGAGCAATAACTACAATGCATGTGTCAGAACATCCCTGCCTATTTCTTTACCAAACTGACAGCTTGACAGCTTAGCCATTTTTTTTTTTCTTTGAGGATAATTATCAATCTTGGAATAAAGACTACAAGCTAAGAAGAAAGCAGTTTCTGGCTAAGGTGCTCTAAAAGCTAAATACTCATTATGTTTTAAGAAAAATAAAAAAACCCAAGGAGCTGCATCTTATTTCCAGTGTGACTCCATCGCGCTCCAGCTTTCAACTGCTGGATTTCATCAGGTCTCCTCTGTTACATAAGCAGTTGTCTGTTATGAACTTGCACCACATAAATAAAAATCATAGGCAGTTCATGGAGAAAAAAAAAAAGGGGCTTTATAATCACAGAAAGGCAAAAACAAGGTGATAAAGTCAAAAAGAAGGGGCAAAGGCCAAAACGTAGTAGATGCAAACCCCAAATTCAAGTCTCATCTCACATTTAATGGGATATGCTTATTTTCCTCATTTCAGACTAATGCCAACGTAGCGTGGGAGGTGTCACCTAACCTTGGTGATTCCCAAGAGCTGGGTATCAACAGCTTTTAGTTTGTTTACCTTGAGAAGTAGAGTGATATCCAGTGTGTTGTGAAGGCAACATAAGGAGCAATAAATGAAAGTGATTCTTTTTTTTTAGCATAGGTGACAATTCGAGAGTTGGTTGGTTTTTTTTTTGTACAGCCTTCTCCGAAGCAGGTGAATGTAATTGAAGAAGCCAGTTGCCAAGCCCCCACCCCAACAGAGTGATCCTGCAATGGAGATGAAGGCACCCTTCCAGGCTGTGAAAGATCTCAGGGAAACATCACTGCCTGTTCTTCACAGAGGTGAAAGATGATGATTTCCTCGTCACTCAAACATAACCTGCTCCCCAGTGGAAATGGGTAATCCACTGGGAACACCAAGTTACACATGCCCACATTGGAGAAATGCTCAAGGAGGAGTCTTTGTTGCTGTTGCCCATAATTGCCTCACATTCCACCACGCGCAACACAGCCTTTTCCCAAGTGTACCCTGACCTCAGAGACATGTATTTTCTCCACCTTTCTGTGACACAGTAAGTCTTGAAACTCCTATAGGAGAGACGGAGAATGCTTCTGCCCCAGAACAGCCCCTTGACCCAAGAACTGGGCACTCCTCACAGTCTGTTACAGGTTTAAAGTCCTTCAAAGGGAGCAGGGAAGTGCGTGGACATCCTCTTTATTTCCTGACCTGGGATCCCATATAATACCTGAAGTTGTCTTCATGCCTCCCCTCCCCTCATCTCAAATGCAATTTCCAACCCCTCTGTGCATCAATCTCCAGCACAGTACATGGGGGATGTTATTTAAGCATGTGCCATCTGGTCAGAGACTGGCACCAAGGTACCCGTGTGCCATTCAAGCACAGCCCAAGATTTCATAAGCTAAAAACTGAAATATCATGCAGTGCAGTATTATGGATAAGCCGTCCAAGCAAGAGCAGATGGCACCACCATGCCCAGGACAACAAACAGAGATATTGAGTTGTCAGGGTACAAACCAAAGTCAGCCTGAGCTGCTGAGTCCATGCCATTTCTGTGCACGATTCCTGGGCAGGAAAACCAAGCAGTTTCCCCAAAAGACACTGCAGAAATGCTCCTGGAAAGGGCACTTGAACAACTCTAAGGGAGCTTCAGGGTGCTCCCCGAGGAGTCCTGGCGCCACACAAGAAGCGTGCGGAGGACACAAGTGTATGGAAAACATGAGAACAACCACACTTGGCACACTCAGTCGCTGCTCTGTGGTGTGGCCCCCTCTACTCGAAGTCCACCAGGCTGAGTGGTCACCACCCTGGGCTTAGTACTGGGATGGAGATCTTTGGGGACAACCCTTCTGCCCACTTTCTGGTTCAGACTAACACAGCGAGCTTTATTTCTGAGAGTGTGCGTGCATTCGTGTGTGTGTGTGTGTGTGTGTGTGTGTCTGTGTGTGTGAAGGACAAGGGCAACCATTTGGAGAAACCCCTAATTTTTGCCGCATACGTTCAAAACAGCAGCGTTGCTCAGAACGTTCAGCCGTGACTCGCTCCTGTAGCTTCCACAAAAGGAGCATTCAATTTAATATGTGAGACTCATAACCAGCTCACGCAGTGCAATAGTTCACACCAGTTTGAAGAAAAAAAAAAGAAAATTCTGCTGGAAGCACAGGCAAGCAGCAGTGTCAATTTTTCATTAACCTACAGCCACTGTCTCTGTAGACTTACAGCTATAAGTAAGATTACTGTTATAATTTCTTCAGGTCCCTAAGGGGGGGCGGG